>CAJINV010000005.1:2400053-2881803 GCA_905178155.1 Amoebophrya sp. A120
GGCGCGGAAGGCGCGACCGGTATTTGAGACGGCCCTGGTCACGATGGTGCATCTGGGAAAGCCAAAGGGCCAGCGCCCACCCAGGCCGGGACGCGTATGGCGACCGAGCAGAGGCCGATCTCAAGGCCACCATGCCCGACGTGTTCGGCTTGGTCCATGCGGCGAAAAACCTCGCGAAGCGGGCGCCGTGCATGTATGAAGCCTGCCCGCGCCGCCCTGGTGGTTGCGCGCATGCTTGCGCCCCCCGCGCCGCCTTCGGGAAACAAAGGGTGGGGCGCGCGGGGGGCCGGTCTGTCCGCGCTGCGCGCGCCCGCGGGCCGCGTAGCGAAGAGCCCGGCCCGGCAGATAAGTCATCGGGGGTGTATCGCCTCTGCCCGGCAGCCGGCCGGGCCCCCCTTACAGTAGGCCCCCCTTCAGCGCCTCTGCGCGCCTGCGCGCCCAACCGAACGCAGCGGTCAGGCAGCGGGATCGGGTGCCGAGCGGGCGCGGCCGGCCACGTCGGGCTGCGTGCCGTAGCCAGACGGCTTCTGTAGCAATTTTCTGCAATCCATCGCTTGGCGCGTTGTGTTGTTTCTGGTGCCCGATGCTAAGTGCAATATCGGCCTGTGTCACGATTGGACCTCCACATCCAAAATTCCACTCGAAGGAGCCCCTGGCATCCTTAATATCTACCTTCGCACGGGATGTGGTGGAGGAGGCACTGCCCCTTGCACGGAGAAAGTAAGAGCTGTGCTGCCTTTATCTCAGGGGTGTGCTGTATGAAAAACACGAGTGTGTTGAGAATCGGCAGGATTATTTCTCTAGAAGTTGAGAAGACACAGACAGAGCGGCCAAGGCCGATTGTCTTCCGCTTAGAGGAGCAACTTCAGAGAGCGGCAATCTCGGTTGCGAGCGTGAATTTCTCGCAGCACTAGATGCACCTGTTGAGGCACGCCCACAGCGCTCGCCTGATGATCACGAGGCGCATGCGGATATCACAGGTAAGCCCCCTTGCATTTGTATGCGCCCAGCTGATACTGCACAAAAGATGAAGTTTCAAGACGCTCTATCGCGACGTAGGCCCCCAGATATACGCGAGCGCCGGGCGTTGCACACACCACACTCCAGTACAGAAAGCGGTCGTGGTAAAAGTGCGACAGAGGTGCGGAGCAGAGGGACCCCGTTCCACAAACTTCGTCGAAGAAATTTTCAGTCCCCACCAGCGTCCCGGAATGTTAGCTCATGCTTCAGAACCAGAAGCACTGCATATACTGCACGCAGAAGCACAACTTCGTTAACGGAGAAGATAAAGCAGCGCGGCGGCAATCGTGTTCGGGCGCGCTCCACGGCAGGCATGCTCTGCAGGCTGATGTTGAAGGAAGGGTGCGGCAGGATATTGAATGCGCTATGCAGTAGCTTTCGCCACGGTCGTTCTTGCGCCCTAGAGCTTTACTTCACGAAGAAAAGCAGAATACGAAGAACTTCTTTTTCGTCCTCGTCTGCGCGCTTTTGCGCTGATCATCTTCACAACGGCCAATCCATGATGGCTGCGTTTCTCTCTTGCGTGCTGCTTTTTCTGACGACCGCGCTGAACACTCGAGAAGTCGCCGCGCAAGCCACACAAGCCGTCTTTTTCACACGCGACGGCGGCGACCGGATCCCCTGGCAATGCAAGCCCGACGGCGAGGTCATCCTCGACCCCGAAGAGTGCGCTTTCGCCTCCCGAAAACTCGGCATGGGCGGCGAGCAGCTCATCGCCAGCCGCAAAACCGACGCGGACGGCTGGCCGGAGGGGTGTTACCGCGCTCTCCTACCCGGGCTGGAAAAGTACACCCTAGTTCTGCACAAGGAGAACCAGGGCGACATGCCCCCTTTGCAAGCACGGTTTTTCGCGATTTGCAAGACCCCACCCGAGGAATTGAACAAGACGGACGCGCTGTTGCGCGGGGCACGCGGGTTCTACTCCGGAAATTTAACGATTGAGCAAATCAGACACCCGTCTTTGATATCAAATGCAAAAATGTCTGGGTCTGAAAGGTTGGAACTTGTCATGCTAACTTTGGACTCTGAAAAAATCTGTATTGCATGACCAGCAAGAGAAGTCTAGTTTGTGCTACGCGGGGAGGGCATTTGTCATGCGGAGTAGGCATCAGGAAGCCCTCTAAAAATCTGTGATGCTAGGTCGTGCATTACAGACATCCTGGGTCATGGAAAATATGCATGACAAACCCGGCAACATTCCAGACCCAGACATTTTTGCATTTGATATTTGATGCTCGGAACGATGGATTTCCTGATGGCGATCCGGGAAACCATCGCGGAAGCCGCGTCGAACAACGTGAGTGCGAACGACGTGACTTTGATTGAGGCGGAGTCGTACCACCGGAGGTTCAAAAACACCACATCTTCTTCCTCACCTTTTTTCCTCCAGCAGGACGTGCGAGCAGCGGGGATGAAAAATCGAAATCTTCTGCCGCAGAAGCACCTCCCGTTGCAAGGACTCGAGTTGGGCAGTAACAATGGGTACGCGGCTGCGGCCAGGACGTCGCCTCTGATGTCACGAACGGTGAAGCCAGCGGAGCGGAAAAACCCACTAGATTTGGACGACCACGAAACAATTCTGATCGACGGCCACCCGTCGCAGAGGATAGAAAGTGGAGCTGCGTCAAAAGATACTGGCAACGACGATGATGAACTGAGGTTACTATCTCTGGGGGAAATCCAGAGGAACAAGCAGGAGGAAGACGCTGGGCTGTCTTCGCAGGAGAAGCAGGGGTCAACTTCAAGTTCTTTGCAGAACGTTCAGAACGGCGTTCTGTCGAGGTCACAGTCCACCGGCGGAGTTTCCCTGATTGCGACCGAGCAGCAGATGGACCAGGAACCGTTGCTGAGCTGTTCCGTGTCCGATGAGGATCCGATGCCGATCGTATTGCAAATCAATCTTTGCTTTTGCTTGCAGATTCTGTTGATTTGCATCTTTGTTATATGTTTTTTGCGTCTGTGAAGGTTGCACGCAAAGTTGAACAACCGATGATTCTGTGTGAATTGCACGCATTGTTGTGCTTTTCGTTTACAACAACGTAGATTTGGCTTGGAAGTTGCTCATTCCACGTATCGTCTTACCCTACGACGAGAACTTCGATTTACTTCAAATCGCATCTATGTATCAAAACAGATCTCCCTCGACTATGACATTACCATCAACTACAAAATCTTTCTGCAAACCGAAGTCTACCTCGACGGTACACCCTCCGCAGACACCTGGCTCAACGAGATGACGGAAAAGCTCGACAAGATTCTGAAGCTCTCCAGCAACTCGCAGCTTACCGCGAGCATAAAACTGAAAAACCAAGTTGCGGAGCAGAAGTTACTAGATCCGGATAACGGACCGTTTTCCAAGGCGATCAAAGCGGCGGAGGGAAAATTGAACGCCGTGGTTGTGACTAGGGCTTTTTCCTTCGATGTGACGAGAATAAATGCGTTTTTCGAGAACACCGTGGAGCCGCTCGGTTCTATCACAGATTTGATCACGTCCGTCGCGCAGTACGGCGCGTTTTCGCAGCAGGGAGCGGCGAGCTTCGTGTTTCAACCCAGGATGATATGACAGTGCACAACTCCCCCTCCCCCTCATTTGTCATGCAAAATCCCAAATCCAGTCGCTGCCTTGTGGCACTGTTTGCAAGAGAAATTCCGGAAGCCCAAATAGTACTACATGAGGCACATTATAGATTTGTCTTGCACAGCCTCCATGTGTGCTGGTGTTTGTCTTGCTGTTCATGCCATACAAATTAGGGGGAGGGGGAGTTGTGCGCTCTCATAGATGATTGCGGCGAAGGCGGCGAATTTGAATATGACGGAGGCGAACGGATATCCTGAGTAAAAACGTACCCACACCAGAGTTGTAATGCAGATTTGCAAAGACAGGAAGACTTGTAATGCGCATCCGCATGAGACGAGCCATTTCCAATCGTATTTTGGAATTTGTGATGCTGTGAACAGGATGAGCAGATGAATCTGTGATGCGGCTGCACTTGCTAACCTGCACTATACTGCATAGCGCAACTTGTCATGCGTGACTCACAAAACTCCTAGGCTTGTGTTGCAAAATCCTCATCCTGACTCTGGTGTGGGTACGTTTTTACTCAGGATAACGGAAGGGGGAGTGTCAGTGTATTGAACTTGAACTGTGCCTGCTCGTTTTGAAGATCTTGATCTACCTCATGCTTCCCCCTATTGTTTTGTACCACAACTGAAAGAACTAGAACGGCAGAGTAGTTCGATTGGTCCGATGTTGCAACAAGAACTGGTACACTCTGACTATCACAAACGAAAAAAATAGCTTCTCTACGCCCTGGCTCTCGAAGTGGCCCCGGAGACCGGGAAAGCGGACTACACGTACGACCTAGGCGTCGCGTCCCAGCAGATGAACACTTTGATGCACATCACGGAAAAAATTCTTCTGCGCGGCTCCCGCATTTTCACGCCAGATTCCATGCGCAATCGCGCGCAGGCACTGAAACCGCAGGCGATTGGCCTCGCGAATGAGCTAAGGGACGTGTTTGTACTGGAGAAGCAGAGACGGAAGCTCGCGTTGGATATGCGAGCGTTGGCGAGCTTGAGCAAGATGCTCTGGAAACTGCGGGATATGGCAAATGCGGTGAAGGTATTGGCAGGGGCATACTGACAACATTAAGGTCCTTGGTGTAGTAATTTCTTTTTGTGCTTATCCTCATGAAGATCATCATGTGTCAATCCTCATCTTTGAAACCTTTTACCTTGTACTGCATAGCAGTTTGTGAGCGAAACAAAAACATTTACATCAAAACATTTACATCAGAAGAAATCCTCCCCGACCGCGGCGGCCGATTTGGCGGATTACTCGAAAGAGCTTTCCGATCGACTTGGTGGGTGGTGGTCCATGGAAAACGTGAAGACCTTGACGGATTCGCTGTGGAAGCTAGACGACGAGCTCGTAAAGCTGGCAATTCGGCGCGAAAATTACCAAAAACAGACCATCAGAGTGAACAAGTTCGAAAGCGAGAGCGTGAAAAACGTATTGGGAAATTTTTTACAGTATTTGGTGTCAGTCTTCCGATTTGAACATGATTATGCACGTAGATGAGTTCTTGCAGATGAGCTCCTGTTCCTTCGCAGGAGCAATATCGATTCATCTTGCAGGAGTGCGCAAAAAGGCTCCCTTGATTTTCTGTTCTATCACAGGCCGTCTCAACCGCCGCGTACCTCGGCTTAAGCGCCGTTCCCGGCCTGGACAAGGTAAAGGCGTGTGAGTTCGAGGCCATAGAGAAACCGACCACCACGACCACCACCACGCCAAAAGCCTACGTCCATGCGGTCTCGATAAACATCCGCGCAAACGCTTTAGGGTCCACCCAAAGACTCACCGGTTCCTTCGTCTTAATCCGCACCGGGGCGACTTTCGACGGCCACGCGCTGGAGGACGCCTTAGCGAACTACTTGTATTACAATGAAAAATGTCCCCACCCCAGAACTTGGCAAGTTTGTCTTGCAAACCTTTCCACTAGAAACATTCCCCGTCTTGCATATTTCAGCATCACAAATTTTCAATGCGGAACAGCTAAAATTTGTGTTGCGCAAGAGCCCAGCAGCAGCCGGGCCTGTCATGTAAAAGACGCCTTACTCGCCTTGCCTAGAGCTAGATTCTGCATCAGAAAGATTCATAGTCCTTTCACGCAAGACAAAAAGTTTTCATTTGGAAACTTTGCATCACAAGTTTTTGAGTCGTGGGGGCATTTTTTCTTTTGATAACTTGCACAAAAATTTCGCAACCTGGGAACTCGACTGGCCGAGATTGGTCTCCGTCCCGGGTTTGGTTCGCAGGGTCGCCTTTCCCGACTGCAACAGTTTGCGGGGTTGCCTCCCCCTCCGTCCGTCCGTCGTCCGGATCCAGATCGGCGCGGGTTCCACGCAAATGCCGGCGATGCCGCAAACCCCGGCGTTTGTGTCCGCGAAAGAGGGGCGGACCCGGATTCAGGGGAAGGTGTACCTGCAAGTCGAGCGTTACCCAAAGGAGTTTGCGGACACGAAGTCGGCCGAGTTCAAGGCGCTGCTCTCCGCCATGACCACGGTGCTGCAGGACACCTTTCGCGCGCAGCCGGGAAACTTGCGAATCACGGAGATTACGCCCTTGACCGGGCCTTTGGCGTTAGACCAGGGGAGGTATGATGTCGGGTTCAGCGGGACGGGAACAGCGGTCGGAGCGTACAAAGGGAAAGGCGTGATCACGAACGCCGCGTCGACCGTGCAAAACGTCGGAACGGTATATATGGATGTGGACGAATTTTTCGTGGGTGTTGCTTTTCTACTGTAAAGGCGCACGTATTCATGACAAGTTGCATGATCTGTGTCTATCTGTAAAATGCGAATGACATTGTTCGCTGTAGCTGTATTGCCATTTTTGCTTTTGCTTGATGCACGGCAAAAATGTACGTAAAATATAACATCAGATCCCGCCGCTCCCCAGCGCCGGCGGCTTTGTGAACGGTACGTTTATGGTGATTAACTGGCGCATGACGGACCCCGAGTTTGACAAGGATGAATTTTACGGCATCCTGTACAAAGCCGACAAGTTTATCGATTTGGTGAAATACGTCCCGCTCACCACCGACATGCGCGACGCGTTTCCACTGTTCAAAGACAACGCCACGACAAAAGACGGAATCAACGCAAACGTGACGAAGATCGAGCACATCATGATGATCCAAAATTACGAAGACACGAAGTTCAAGGGCACCTTCGGGCTGGACGTCACCACGATGCAGCAAAATTTCAACTGGATGGACAGCTCCGGCGAGTTCCAGTCCGCGGACGGGAACGTGAACTTCAACTGGCAGGGGGGCCGGGGACTGGCGGCGATGACCATGGAACAGAAGAAATTCTCCTCCGGCTACAACTACGCGAAGGGGTCCGCTACCCTCTACAACGGCGCCGGGCAGATGGTCAACAAGTTAGCGGCGCAGAACCCCACCCCGTCGGGGAAGCCGCCGGCCACTGACCCAGGAGCGAAGTTGATTGCGGACGAGATGGTGGTGTCCTCCCGGTACATATGGATTGCAAAAATGTCTGGGTCTGGAAACCTGTGATGCAAGGAAGGAAATAGCGAGCACACTATGATGCGCTCCCCAGCATGACACGTTTTTCGGTGCTTCTCCGTTGCGTACTCCGCATGAGAAACCGCGTTTTTGCATGACAGAGAAGTAGAGGACCTCTTCGCGGGCACGCAATACAGAGTTTAGAGTCATGCCAGACTAGCATGACAAGTCTCAGAATCTTCCAGACCCAGACATTTTTGCATTTGATAGTACAAAGCGAACTACTTGTTTTTGGTGGAAATGGCCCGGATACCGGAAACGGAGGAGACGAAGGGGCAGTTTGGCTTCGTGGACTGGTTTTTCAAACGGTTATTCGAAACCGTCGTGGCGCAGTCTACCGGTGTGGAAGGGATCAAAGCGTACGTGAAGACCGCGGCGCGGACCGGGTACGGGGGAAATATTGAAAGGAAAAACGTCTCCACCCCATAGTCAAGTTGGGAATCTAGCAACACAAATCTCCAAGTTTTGGGAGCTGTGCATGACAAGTTTCTTTCTGCAGTGTAGTGCTGGGTGTTGGCAAGGGAAGCCGCATGAGAAAGCCATTTTCTCATCCTGTTGACAGCATTACAAATTCCAAAACACAGTTGGAAATGCCTCACATGGAGCTGCGCATTACAAATGTCCCTGTCATCGCACATTTGCATGACAACTCTGGGGTTGGGACGTTTTTACTCAGGATAGGAAACCAGTTTTTCTTACTCGTGGAGTTAGCCTCAAACACGACGAGCATGAGGTCCGACTTGATTGACGACGCAAGCGACAAGTACATACGGGACGCGTTGGGAATGCCAGCGAACGAGTGCTCCATCTGCAACCAGGTACAGAATTTTTTTGCTTTTTCCTATATCTTCTTCTTCACGATGCAGGAGCATTGATGAAATGGTGACACCAGGAGGGCGTCGTCGTCGTCGTGTTTCGCGAAGAACGTCGCATAAAGGAGTCATGTCATTGGCAAAATATGAATTTTATCTACAACCATCCACATCACATGATCTATCAGATGATGCAAAGCTCTTCCTCCCGCGGCGGGCTGTTCCCGGATCTTTCCGCGCAGCAGTCCTTTTTCCCGCCGGGCGGGTGCGACGACACACTGAAGGAGGTTTTTCTCGGTTCCTATGCGGACCACGACATGCTCGCAGACAAGAAGTGGGCGGCGATGCTTATAACCTTCTCAGGTGTTACAACCTCGAACGTTACAATAGAGCTTGGAAATCTGTGATGCAAGAAGTGCATGATCTAGCCAAGTCTCATAGGACTGCGCATGACAAGTTCCGGAGTCCCAAACCGCACTACAATCTGCCGAAATTTCCGTTGCAGAAAGTGGAGTGGG
The DNA here is from genome assembly GCA_905178155.1 of Amoebophrya sp. A120. NCBI lineage: Eukaryota > Dinophyceae > Syndiniales > Amoebophryaceae > Amoebophrya > Amoebophrya sp. A120. Next base: position 2,408,493 of record CAJINV010000005.1, read on the forward strand.
CTGCGAGTCTGTCATGCCCATTATGCAAGACAAATTCCAGATTCTATATCTATTGTAACGTTTGAGATTGTAACGTTTGAGCAGGCCATAATGCTGTACGACATGTGCATGGAGGACAGCTACGAAACCTCGATGGTGGGCACGGTAACGCACATCGCCGAATTCGAAGCCTCCAGGTCCTACTTCGTGGACTTCACCGTGCACATGCCCTTTGAAAAGGCCCAGGAGGTCCGGGATTCGTTTGCCACGCCAGAACTGGTTTCCGGGATTAACGTGCTGAACGGGGCGGATTTGCGCGGGATCATGATCGACGGCCAGATGGACGTGGAGGATCCGAGCGGCACGTCCAGCGCGGCGCTGGACTCGGCCAGCTCCACGGGCGGCGGTGCGTTGCACATCCCGGCGGTCACGGAGGGGGTGACCATACCCAAAGCCTTTCAATACGGCGCGGTGCCGCAAAGCGCCGCGCCGGTAACCATCGACGTGAAGCTGCCCGGGCCGCGGGAGGAAATCAACTTCGAAACGGTGTCGGAAAAGCAGGCGGCGCAAACCGCGATGAGCCAGGGCGTCACGCAAACAATACCGTTGAACGTGGTGTGGAAGAGTACGCCGAAATTGATGGTGCCGGGGGCCAAAATGGTCAGTAGGTGACCACGAGAGGTTTATTTTCATTGTCAATTTCACTTGTTAAATTTTGGTTAATTTCTTAGTCGGCGAGATCGATCGTGGTAAGGCAAACGCCTCCACGAAACGCGCCCCGCCGAATGGCGGGCGAGAAATCTGCAAACATGCAGAAGATAGCAAGCGTTGACGCTCGAAGAGCGTGCGCTACTTTGCTGAAGCCCGATTGAACTCGCCCTCTGGGGGTTACCGCAATGATCCGCATTAAGATCAGTCGGATCAATATAGCAATCGCTGCCCTTGGCTCCAAAAAATTGCAAAAAGATGAACTCAATAAAATGCGCGGATGAAAATGAAGCGGCTCAAAAATCAAAATAACATCTTGGTCGGCGCAAGCCCTCCGAGACATTGGCATGATGGCGAGCGCCATCATTGTCAAAAGCAAAGACATGGGGGCAAATTGCTTCCATTGTCAAAGTGCGCGAGATCGCTGGGGGGCAATGCCTTCCATGCGAGCACTAAAGTGCGCGAGATCGCTGGGGGGCAATGCCTTCCATGCGAGCACTAAAAATAAAACTGGGGGGCAGATGCCTTCCAGGTAAAAGGCCTGGCGGCGAATGCCGTCCGAGCCCGAAGTACATGACGGCGAATGCCTGATTGTCAAGATGGCATAGGGGCGAATGCTTCTATTGCCTAAGTGCGCGAGATCGCAGGCAGGTGAACTCCTGCTGTGCGAGCGCAGTGAACTGGTCGGCGAATGCCTTCCAAATATAGCGCAGTGACCTGCTCGCAGGCACTGAAGTCAGCGCGGCCGCTGGTGAATTCCAGCGCCGACCCCGTGTGCGTCATCCAGCCCTCGTTGTTGGTTGCACAGTCCACACCTTCGTCAGCTGGTGCTGGTAGGCGTTAGGACGACGAAGGCCGCCGGCCTTCGCCGGCGCAAAGATTCGAAGCCATCGGAAGGAGCGACGCTCCTTCGGGTTGCGCCGCGTATGCTAGCAGGGCACTCCCGAGGTGTGCAAATACATAGATCACTGACAGCAGTGATTTGCGCCTCCTGTAGGTGACGAGAGTGCGCCGCCCTCCCTGAGCAGCGAGAGGTTTATTTTCAGTAGGTGACCACGAGAGGTTTATTTTCATCGTGGAGGTGAAGATGTTGGCCTGGATGGAGACGGGGAGAATGTTATGAAAATAGTATTGCAATTTAAGTACGGTCTTTTTGTTGAATCTAATCGTAACGCCTCTGTTCGTCCCCTCGCAACCAACGTATTAATATCAGTATGTTGATTTTCGTTAGGCTTAGGCTGCGTTAGCCAGGTACAGGTAGCAGAGAGTACTTCTTGCTTCAGGGTAAGCATGCAGGTTTTGGTAGAAGCTAAAAACACAACGTTAATTCCAAGAACCGTTTCAATGTCAAAGAGTTTGTTTCCAATGATAGCACCAAAGATAATTGTGTAGTTTCCATGATTAGTACAAGAGCGCCGCTTCGTGGTCTCAGAGGAAATTTTGCAAGTTCACCATGAGAATAACCAGCGCCCACATATAATGATTTTTTACCTTGTTTCGAACAAATTCAAATATAGCATGTTTTGGAGAAGGAGGGTAACGTAGAGTACCTGACGACCTTCTCATTACTGACCTCGGAGAACAAGAATGCAGATGCACTTAAGAATAGCAGTGCTGTCTTGTTCCCTTCGGAGAGAATTTTTTATGCATGTGTGACAGGACCGGGGCTGGGGATATATATTGATGCACGGGAGGATTATTCGAAAAGTAAACAGAGAACCAGCAAGTCGCTCGAGCCCAGTTGCGTCAATGAGTCGGAAAATAAACCCAAACAACCATGCCGACCTCGGAAGCCTCGACCAAGGTCCGTTCCCTTTTCTGCGTTGCAAATCACCGCGAAACTTGGCGCGGCCGGGCGGCCACCGCGATTTCCGATGCGCTTTTCGACTACAGGTACGGCACAAAACCGGAATCCGACGCGGAATCGAAAGCTGCAGCGAAAGCCGCCCGCCAGGTCCTGCTGTCACGCGTGGGCGTGGGTCTGAACCCGTGCGAATTGTCTCTCCCGCCCATCGACTGGGTACTGCGGTCGTGTTATCAGCATGAAGAAAAAGTTGTATCCGGTGCTCCCTCGTAGAAATTTGAAATTCAGATTATCGCATGACAATCAAATCTTCATCTCAAAAAGAACCTTTATTCAGGCAGGGAACCAGATTTGCCATTCATGATTGCGAGTAGTACGAGGGAATCTACGACTACACTTCTGCAGAGTGCATATCAGTCTGCTTCCGCGTTCCGATCCGGAGCATGGGTATGTCGTGACGGACAATTGGGGGAAAAGCATTTTCCTGCTCTGCTGCCGGTATGGGCTGGTTGAGGAGGCGCGGAAAATTTGGAAAACGTTCGGAACAAACAAACAGGAACGTCCTGCAGTCAAAAATCCCACAAGAGCATCTTCTGCGCCAACAGGAGCTGATCGTGCATCGGAAGGTGCTGGAACAGACGAAGTTACTAGCCGCGATTCAGATGATGATGAGGACCACGGGGTCGTCGACGAGCCCGTAGAAGTTCTGGCTCTTTCCTGTAACAGAACCGGTCTGCGAATGCTTCGCGAGTCCGTTTCTTACGACCGCACACGGCGAAGGACGATGTTGTCTTGCCTGGAAATCCTCGCCATCGCGAAGTACAACACGAACGAGAGCGGTTGCGACTATGACACGAACGAGTTCTTGTCCCTACTCGTCAGAAGCCCCGCTATTCGAAAGCAGGTTTTGGTTCCCAGACTGCAGTACCAGATGCGGCAAAAAATCCCTACGTTCTTCCACTTTTGGACGCGGTACGAGTGCGACAACGCCGTGAAAGCCGCTTTGGTTCTGCTGGCCGAGCTCGAGAGAGCAGACGAGATCGGGGCCGGCAGTTCCTCCGCCTCGGCAGGAAAGAACCAGGAGAAGCTGCTGGACGCAAAAGTGTTCCGCGAGGCGTTGTACGAGTATGGATGTGGGCCGGCGATCACGAAAATTGATTCAGCGTTCGAGGATTTGCCGGAGCAGTTCGCGAAACGCGCCACGTGCTTAGATATGGTATTCTATTTGGAGATCTAGTACTATTTTCGTTTCGCCCTGCAAAGATCGTGAGTATGTTTTCGTTTTTTTATTCTACACCCGAGATCGAGGAGAAGGAATCTAACACACGACAGGTCTCTTGGAGGATAAAGTTCAAAGAAGATTGCGGACTGCCGAGTCACGCCGGGAGTTTTATCGGCATGCGAGCACTTCAACGGGCCATGGAGGAAAAAAAGTGGGCGCTAGTGGACTAAACGTTTGCTGCAATGCTGGTGGCGACCATCTTGTTTTTTGGTCCCCATCCCCGCGCGGCTGCAAGAAAGAACCTCGAGTGGATGTGGCGACAGGACGTGTGTGTGTGATTTCCTGCACCTGACGTACTAGAGGTAGAGTGCGAGGAGCGCTGTCAAAGTTTCAGACGGCTTACAGCTAGAAGACAACTAACAAGTGGAGGTGCTTACGTTTCGTACCGGAGAAAATTTTGGTTGCAGCTCTTTTTGCAGACAACGGGTTCTAATGCCCCATTTTCTGGGCTAGAAATGGTCTGAGGACTATTAGATTGAAAATGATGAAAACTTTGATAAATATACAAACCGTGAAGGTGAAAAAAAAATCTAAATCTTCACACTCATTGTTCAAAGTGGAGGTGACCCATTTTTGCTGCACTTCGGGAGGATGGAGAGCGGGGACATAATGTTCACCGAAATTATGTCTCTTGTCTTTTATGAAGGAGCGCCCGCTTTTTTTCGAGTGTGAGAAGAGGAGCGGAAGCAGGTCTTTAATTACGACGTGCATGGCGTATGATTTCATCCTCTACTTTTTACTACATCTGCGCTACGCCAGCCCGTTTAAATGCTCGTGGCTGGATGTATGATCGCGATCTCCACCCAAAACCACGTAGACAAGCAAGGTGCCACATCAGACAGAACTAGAACTGACCGCAAACAGGCACAGAGAGTGTTGCACTTCTTCGAGGACGAGGGGCCAGCGGATGCTGAAATCGCATGTGAGGGCACGACGACTTCTACTTCTGCTACTGATATGATGGGTCGCTTGCAGCAGTATGAAGGGAATTTTTGCGGGAGCGCTCATCCTTAGGACTTCCGACTACTGCGGCCGCGCCACGCCAGCTGTGTCCTCGTCTTCCTCGTCGTCCACATCGAGATATAATGCAGCCTTGCAGGACGACCTGGACCTTCCCGTCCTCCTCGAGCAGGAGCGAAACCTGGATAGTGCCGGCACTCCAAAGTTGTCCAGGCAGTCAAGTACAACTTCTAGCAGCTCCAGTTCGCGCAGCGGGTCTGCCAATCCTAGAAGCAGTGCCGCCGGTCGAGCAGGCAAGACAAAAGACCAACCACCACCTTATGGTGGGACGAAGGGAGGGGGCTCAACATCGAGCTCCTCCGCGCCGGCGCGTCAAACTCCCGGTACCAAGAAGGGAGGCGGCGGAACAGCAGGAGGCGGAGCCAACGAAGATGAAGATCCTACCGCCCAGTATGAGCTGCAGGTACCGTGGGAGCGGGTGGTGGCCGACGGAGCAGATGGACAAGACCAGAACGGTTTTCTTGGCGACACGGGACGAGAAGAAACCGCCACAGATGAAGCTGCGGGCGACCCACCTTTCGAGCAGAGGCTATTTGAAAAGGTTGTCAAGTCCTACCAGAAGGAGAACACTGCGAATATCATCAACCGGAGGTTTCAGCTGCACCAAGCAGAAGAGAAGGAGGGTGTTAGGGAAAAGCAAAACAACCTGTATCAAGAGTTTGTCTTCGATAGACAGAAGGAGCGAAATATCCCGGCAAAGAGCGAAGAGGAGAAGTTACTCGGGTCATTACTACACACCAAGCGAAATAAAGATACTAGCGTTTGGCGAGGTCGTGCTGCCATGGAGGACCAGCGGCAGGAAAATACTAGGAACACCTTTTTATCTTCCGAGGACGACGCAGGAGTGGAGAACAAGGGTCGTGGGTCTTCAGGGTTATCCGCTAGAGGAGGTACAGACACCAGCGCTTTCCAATCCCCCTTTTCAACAACTTCCACAGGTGGACCATTCGCCACCGCCCTCTCCTCCAGATCTCGCTCTCAGCAAGACCCGAAGCAGGAACCCCCAGCCGATACTTCCACCGCGGGAATGCAGCCGGATCTGTACGACGCGACCAAGGCGGGCAAGGACCAGCCGCTTGACTTTTCCCCGACCGGCGGCCTCGACCCGAATGTTAAAAAGCTCTTCTCGGATCCGCGGGCAAATACAGATAGCAGGTGGGACCCGGGAAACAACCGAGAAATGCTCCGGCCCAGCGACGCAACGTACAAGCCGCAGCGGGACGCTTTCGACTTACCGTGGAACGATACAACGAGCGGGGGAACATCTATCCTGAGTAAAAACGTCCCCACACCAGAGTTGTCATGCAGATTTGCAATGACAGGAACATTTGTAATGCGCATCGCCAGGAGAGGCATTTTTAGTCGTTTTTTGGAATTTGTAATGCTGTAAACAGGATGAGCAGAAGCAGACGGATTTCTGATGCAGCTGGCCTTGCGAACCTGCACTACACTACGGACTGCAACTTGTGATGCGTGACCCCCAAAAGTTCTAGGTTTGTGTTGCAAAGTCCCCATCTTGACTCTGGTGTGGCGATGTTTTTACTCAGGATAGCATCAGCATCATCGTCAAGTCAGTGGCATGCGACGACCAACCAAGTGCCGGACAGCGAGATTTACTCTTGGCAGAAGTATCCGTTCAACTACTTCCCCGGGATGCCGGCGCCCGGTGGAATTACGGGAGAGCTGCAGGGAAAATACATGCTCAGCCCCCGGTACTTTCTCGACGACTGCATGACGCCAGACGAGCATTTGAGTAGTTTACTCGAGTGCGATATGGCAGTGCGGAAAATCGGGGTGAAAAGAAAAGTGGCCAGGACGGTATAAAGTGTTTCATTTTTTGGCTCTCTTTTTATGATCGCGTTGTAAAACGAACATGTGAATCGACTTTGTAGATATCGTGTGTCGTATTTTGCATGTTGCAACGATTGTTAAACTCTTCAGGTCCGCGAAGATCGTTCTGACTACGCCTACGGCTGCTCGGTCCGGCCCCTCGACACCAACCGCGATTTTTGGGAATCCGTTTTTAACCTTCGCGGCATTACCGGTCTAGGCGCCCAGGACTTCGGTGGCGTCGGGATCTGCCGAACGAGGGACTTAGGTCGAGCCGAGCAGGCGAAGAGCAATTTTTTAGGGAATCTTCTACCAGCGACGACGGAGGTGCGTGGCTGGGTCAAAGTGGGGGGAAAAATCCTCCCGGAGGACTACAATTTGAAGAAACAGGGGTTCGAAAAAGCACTCGCCAAAGCGTTCAAATATCAAATGCAAAAGTGTCTGGGTCTGGATGGATGGAACTTGTGATGCGTCCTGTGGGTCACACAAAAATCTGTCTTGCGTGATCACCAAAAGTTGCCCAGTTTTGACCAACCTGAGCGGGAGTCTCTCATGCAGGATAGGCTTGATAATGACTTCGCAGAGTCTGCCATGCTAGCTCCTGCATTCCAGACCTCAGGGGGCATGGAAAATATGCATGACAAGTTTGCACTCTTCCAGACCCAGACATTTTTTGCATTTGATATCAAAGTACCAAAAGCGAAGATTTCTGTGAACAACGTGTCGGTGCTATCCTGAGCAAAAACGTACCCACACCAGAGTTGTAATGCAAATCTGCATGCTGAAAATGTTTCTCATGCGGAGCTCCATGAGAAGCACTTTCTAGTCGTGTTTTGCAACTTGTTATGCTCCAATCAGCATGGTATGCTAGATCTGTGATGCTGCTGAGCTAGCTCAAACAGAACTATACTACGAATCCAAATTTGTCATGCAAAACAGACAAAACTTGTGGATTTGTCTAGCCGATTCCCCATCTTGACTCTGGTGTGGGTACGTTTTTACTCAGGATAGGTGCTCGAGAACACCATCCCGGAAGAGGCCATCAACCGGATGCGACGGAAGGGGTCCGCTTGGGGCTTGACGCATTTGGGCTTGAAAACCCTGCGCGTGGACTTCCGCATCACCGACCCCGCCTGGACGATAGACCCGAACGCCGCAGCGATTGTGCAGAAAATCGACGACAGAATCAACCGAGTCACCGCGCCGACCTTGACGAGATACCTGCAAAAGGTGTTCCAGGCGAGCTACGGCACCGCCTCCGATTCGGACCAGATGCCGAAAGCGCTGGTGCAGGCCTGGCACCACGTGCGGGTCGCGGGACAGCCACTGCAGGTGCCGCAGTGGCGCCCGCAGGCCTACGATGTGGTTTCTCTGTTGCAGGTGAACAGTGTGATCGAACCGGCGTCGGTATCCTGAATAAAAACGTACCCACACCAGAGTTGTAGTGCAGATTTGCAAAGACAGGAAGACTTGTAATGCGCATCCCCATGAGAGCCATTTCCAATCGTGTCTTCGAATTTGTGATGTTGTGAACAGGATGAGCAGATGAATCTGTGACGCGGCTGCACTTGCTAACCAGCACTACACTGCGGAATGCAATTTGTCATGCGTGACTCCCAAAACTCCTAGGTTTGTGTTGCAAAATCCCCATCCTGACTCTGGTGTGGGGACGTTTTTACTCAGGATAGTCGGTGGTGGAGAAAGGTACTATGGGGAAGAAGAAGACGACAAATAAAAGCGAGTTGAAAGTAGAAGAGAAGAGGAGAGCGACGGTTGAAACGAAAAGTCAGACTGCTAGAAGTAGCAAGAAAAAGAAGGTAAAGATAAGAGCAAGTAGTGCTTCTCGTGGTGGTGGAAAGAAGTCAACATCCGCTGCAAAAAAGTCAGCACTTTTACCTTCAAAAACAAATGAAGTCGGTTTATTTTCACTAGATCAAGACCCAGCAGCCGCGAAAGCGAGTGCAAAGCAGGTGAAAATCGAACTCCAACACGATCCTTTTGCGCCGGAGAATAAGCAGAGTGAGTGCTGTTTCCGCATCGGTTACGGGGAGTTGATGACGCCGTGCTGTTTACAAGTCATTTCCTGTGCCGAGTACGACGAGCAGCTACTCACCCACGCGCCAACCCAGCTGATCGTGATGGGAGGAAATTTGGGAAAGATAAAAGGAGCCTGCCCGGCCTCTGCGGCGGAAGGCAGAGATAGGATTCTGCAAACGGATGGTGGCGTGGTCAGCAACAAAGCGGCCGCTACGAGTTACGACGCTGCAACCGCGAAAGCCAAAGCCGTCAGTGCGACAGCGAAGTTGGTTTTCACTCATACGCACGGGAAAATGGAAGAGGAAGAAAGTGGAAGTGAAGAACCTGAAGAACCATCAACCCCATCAGCAGAAGAAGAAGATGAACAGGACCTCGAGTCAACAGGCGATGAAGATGAGCAACAAGCGAACACATCCCCAACCTCGTTCGTGCAAGCAGCGTCTTTCAACACAGTCAAGTCCTCAGCGGGGGGACCACGACACAAGCCGATAATACCGTCAACGCGAGGAAACAAGCTAAAGCAACACGAAAAATCCAAATCCAGATCTTCCGCTGCACCGGGGTCCTCGTACCACACGTCGTCGCACTTCGGCAAGACCTTCTACTCCGCAAGTGGTTCCATCATCGAAGAAGGACGGCTAGCTCAGGATCCAGAGCTGGGGCCGGGAGACGTGGAGGAGACTACAGATGGTGACGAGGATGTTGACCCCGCGGCCGGTGCGTTGGCCGACGCCCTTGCCGTCGCCGGAACAAACGAGACTGCGAATTCTAGCGATACGAACTCCACCAATTATTCCAGCAATGACACTTCTGCAGAAAATATCCTAGAACAAGTCGACGAAATACCGGAAGAACTTCGGAAACTCAATTACACGACTTCCCTCGAAACCCTCCTCTTCTGCCGGCCGGGGCAGTCCCCGAAGTACGAGAACGTCACGAACAACTTGATTTGCCGGGTCTGCCCCATTGGGTTCTACAGTCGATCTGGTACCGAATGCACCAAATGCCCCATAGACATGACCACCCAGGTGAAGGGAGCGCAGGACGTGAACGCGTGCGTGCCCTTGTGCAAACCGGGGTTCGGCATTGAGGGGAACAGTTGCCGGGAGTGCAGGGAGCGGGAATTCGTCGGGTTCAGCTCGAAAATGTGCGAACCCTGCCCAGCGGGGATGGAGCGGAAAAACAGTACCGGGGCAGCAGAAGAAGGAGCTACTCCCGCGCTCATCCTGAAACACCTCGGGCACCTCCACATCCAGCCCTCTTTCGAAGAAACGACGAAAGACCCTAAGTGGGCGAAGTTTTTCATCGCGAAAAGACAGCGAGACAGGAAAAAGTCCGATCAGGAAAAGTGTCTGGACATCAAGCAAACCCTCGCTACGATTGTTGACAACGTGAAGGAAGAGTGGCGGCAAAACTGCGTCCCCGCCTGCCCCCCGGGCCAGGGCTTCCAGGATCGAAGTTGCGAAGTGTGCAGAAAAGGCATGTACAGCGAGGAAACAACAGGAGAGGACGGGGTTGTTGTTTCGAAGTGTAACTTTTGCCCAGATGAGATGACGACGAAAAGGCAGGGCTCCGTCGGGAAACTCGCTTGCGTCCCGGACTGCGAGCCCGGGTACAGCTGGACGGGGACAAGTTGCGAACCTTGTGCTCGCGGTTCCTACAGCAGCGCGGAATTCTGGACGACTTTGCAGCCACCGAACAAAACCGCGGGCGCGATCGACTATTCCACTATGGGACCGTCTGAGCGATTATCTAATTTTTTTATTCAAAAAAGTCATTTTATGAATTTCAAATAGCAACTTTATTCTTGGCGAAACACCGCGAAACGGTGATCATTTCGGATCCGTCTGGAGAACGGAAAACGGAGCTGCTGATTGGAGTATCAAAATTAAATATCTAGATGGAGTCCCGACTTGAACTAGCTACCTGGATGCCTGGGATTTGTACTGCAGAGCAATCGAAAAAGGCCTGCTTTTATTTGCAGCGTCTCTCTGCGGAGGTATTTTGGTGTGCTGCCAGTACGTGCTCCGCCTCCAACCCACATCACCGGGACCCTTCTCACTTTGATTCGCGCCCAGAAACATCGCCAACGGGGTGCGGTTCTGGTAAGGTTTTCACCGGTGTGCGGAGTTTGTGTCAATTACGGGTATGCACATAAAGCCTCAACTTAAGCCCGCTGCGTTGCGTGCGGCTCTTATATGGCGGATGCGTTTCGAGTAGTGGCCGTTTCTGACGACGAGCGTAGCTGTATCCGGCGGCGATCCAGGGAAGCCCGCCACCAAAACGACCCGGAGCCCCGCGTGTCGCAACACGAGTGGAATTGATATCGGGCTGGCCGATGCGAAACGTCGGCGATTTTTTCGACCATTACAGAGTGGGGATGCTTTCAAAATCGTGCTTTTTTGCAATTTGCGATTCAACACACCTCCGAGATGGTTGAAGAATGACGTCAAAAATGACGTCTCCAAAAATCCACACTGCAAGCGGGGCTTGCCTCTGCCAAGACCCTTCCTCGGAGACCTCTCCGGGAGAGGTCAAAGTTGGCCTTTTCTAAAGGGGAAGAACTTGTGGGACTTTTTATGATGAAATCGGTCCGCGACTGGCGGTAAAGAGCACGCAGATACCTTACCGCAGCATCCTCGCAAGGCTGCCCGCGCCATCATTGGCTTCGTATTCTTAAGTGGGGAGGATATGCAGGCCGGAAAAAACCAAAAGTTTCCAGCGCGCCTGACCAAGACCGGCTTCCGATGTTTTCGCCCATGTCTTGAAAGGAAACCCACACACCAAAGTAGCGAGCCCAAGGCGGGGCCTATCTGGATTCTTCAGAAGGATTGCACTGCCGCACAACGCTGGGCGCCCTACCTGAGGCACTTGGCGCAGCAAATATCGTCGGGGCCGATTCGCGACGCGCCTGCTGGCGGGCCCCGTGCCGGTTTCATGGTCACCTAGGGCCGGGCCAGGGCCTGGATCATCTACACAAACAAGGAGCAAACAGCTCTAATTTAACCTACCTCTTCAATCAAATTGGCATCCTGGGTTAGCTAGTTCAAGTTGGGACTCCATCTAGATGGTTCAACATGATATCAATTCTGGGCACCGCCTTCAAAGTCACCTGTGCCGTTTCCCGATGACGACGCTTCCGCACTCGAATCGCGAGCGGAAAGTTGCTATTTAAAAGCTTTGAAGAGATTTTTTTGAATAAAAAATTAGATAATCGTTCAGACGGTCCCATATCCACCACTTTGCAGCCACCGAACAAAACCGCGGGCGCGATCGACTATTCCACCACGAAATTTGAGTGCAAAAAGTGCCCGGAGGACAGACCCACAAGCCCGCCAAAGTCAAAATCCATCACGTTTTGTGCGAAGACTGGGAAGCAAACTTTGAAAATGGATGTCTCCGTGAAGGACCCGAGCATTTTTGACGAACCGAAAACGGTCGAAGCGATTTTGGCGACTATGAAGGCTGACGGCGTTTTTGGGGAAAAGGACAGTTATGAGGCGACGTTGGACGTGGTGAAGCCTCCTGCCATGGCGCTGCTGCAAAAAGACACCAGGACTGATGTTCTTGAAAAGCAGCTTGCGGAACAACAGACATCGAGCGAGGAAATTGTAGACCGAGATAGGGATTTGCGAAGTACTTCTTATCCGTCGTATGACTCATCATCGCAGCCGGAAGGTGGCACGGCTGCACGGCCGGAAGATGGAGAACAATTTTCGAATTATGCAGCAGCCGCAGCTTCCACCGAACGCGAACCTGACCTCGCGTCGCTTCTCGGCGCGGACTACGACCCAAACGACCCGCTAGTCGCCGACCAGCTTCCCTCGCAATTTTTGCAAGTTAGCTCGAGTTCCACAACCTCCTCCGAAGCAAGGACGATTCTAACGCTGATTTTCACGGTGATAAACCAGCTTCCCCCCCTCGAGTACCCGGCAATTCAAGTCGCGTCTGGGTCAACTGGAAAGCCGTACCCCACGTTGCAGAAAGCGTTTCGCCTAATCTTCCCGCCGGAGGTTTATAATACCATTCAGATCAAGTTGCCGTTCGTCACTTGTGAGCCGGGTTTTGGGCAATCAGCGACGACGAACATGTGCGAAGTCTGCGCCCCCGGGTTTTTCGGCCCGGGCGGGTTGAGCCCGGGCTTGTGTCAAGTTTGCTCCGCACGGAAAACGAGCAACGCGGGCTCCGCGTTCTCGGATGCGGACTGCTACGGGGGGTGCGAACCGGGAAACGGGGTCAACTTTGCAACGAACAAATGCGAGCCTTGCAAACCGAACCTCTACTCCCCGGGTGGGAACGTGGAATGCAGCGAGTGCCCCCTCGGCATGACCAGTCCGGAAGGCGCGGGGTCGCTCCGGGACTGCACGGCGGCGTGCGAGCCCGGTTTCGGGGTCGCCGGCGCGACCTGCCAACTCTGCCCAAGTGGAACGTTCTCCGCGGGCGGGACGGATCCCTGCGAGCCCTGCCCCGCCGGATCCACGACGAACACGACGGGGTCCACCAGCTCCGGGCAGTGCGGGCAATGCGGCCCGGAGTTCTGCAACTACCGAGGGCAGGCGACGGGGAACATTTGGAATTTGGACAACGGGGGCTGCCAGTGCAAATGCGAAACCGGGTACTCGGCCATGACGAACTGCGGCAGCTGCACCCAAGGGTACGAGAAGGATTCCACCGGTGCTTGCAGACCCTCCAGCGAGCGGTGCACGGTGAAAAGAAGTTGCAATAACCGCGGCGTCCCAATCAAACAGTGGAAAGATAGCACAGACACCCTCGAGCCCTGCCAGTGCATGTGCAAGGATAACCGCTTGGACCCAACCACCAACTGCCTCTCCTGCAAAGCCTCGACCAACCTGAATCCGGAGGAAAACTGCGAGAACTGCATGGTGCCCCAACAGGACCGATCGACCAACTGCAACACCTGCACCTCCGACGAGAAGCTCGACGCGTTCAAAAACTGCACGAAGTGCTTGCCCGGGGCGATCAACTGCACCGCGCCGAACCGGACTTTCGAAATGCTGTGGTTCTACTTGGGCGATCCGATGCACCGGAAGATGGAGTTCGAGATGGTGGAGCCGGTGGATTTCTCCTTGCAATTATCCCCCACGACGAAATCCTTCCAAACCAAAGCGCTCCAGACGTTGATCGACACCGCGGAACTGAAAGTCTTACCGAAGCCGTTTCCGAAAGTGAAGTTAAACAACTACCGGTCCACCAAGACCTTCAAGTTCCTCGCGGGGAAATTACGGGATGAAAAGTTCAATTTCAGAATCACGGCCGGTTGGCCGGACGAGGTTGCGAACGAGACCAATGTGGACACGAAGGACGTGGCGATTTTGCGGCGAATATGAACTGCAAAAGTATCGTACTCGTATATAATTGCATCACAAATTTCCTCAGCATGAGAAATAAAATTTGTAATGCGAATTTACCTGAAGCTGAAGAAGAAGATTTGTAATGCATGATTGCAGTACGAGTGCGATACTTTTGCACAGGATAGCGGAAAATGGAACAAAATCGCTTCGCCGAAAATTCCCCCGTGCCGCTGGATTTTGCGGTAACCGCGACCAAGCTGTTGGAGTTCGACCTTTTGCCGTCCACTACCGAGCCGGTTTCCTTCAAACTCCTGCCGCAATCGAAAAGATTGGAGTTGCCGAAAATCACGACGCCGTATGCGGACGAGAAGCTATATGCATCGCAAAAGTAAAAGTATCGCACTAGTTTGAAGAGTTGCAACACAAATTTTGTCAAGAACAAACATGCAATTTGTCATGCTAGTTTAGGTAGAAGGTTGGATTTGTCATGCACGACTGCAATCACTACGGGCACTACGATACTTTTGCAGAGGATAAGCCAGGGCCGTTCAAAATCGCCCCGGAGGATTTGCCGAATCCGAAGTTCCGGATCACGCCGATCCGGAAGTATTTCATCACGGAACTCTCCCAGCCGGTGAAGTTCGCGTTCAAAGTCACCGGCTCGACCCAAAAACTTTCCTTCAACGTGGAGAAGCAACCGCCGCAGTTTATCGATCAAAAAGCGGCCGAGGAGTGGAAGAGGGAGGAGGAGCGCAGGAAGAATCCCGTGATGCGAATCACGGACAAATTTCCCCAGCCGACCGGGTGCCGCATCGGGTACAACCGGATCGACTCGAAGAAGGACTGCGAGAAAGCGGCGGCGGCGATTCCAACCTGTAGACTGCCCGAAGTGGATCCGCGGATGAAGCCGAATCGGGATTCGAACCCGTTGAACGAAAAGTGCGAAACCAGGTGCAGTTCCGGCGGCGATATGGCGCAATCAAAGGAATGCGAATTGCTTCCGCACATGAAGCCCAAATTCCCGTTTCACGTGGAGAACCGGCCGTTGATTAAACAGGGGTGCTACATCTCCGTGCAGAAGCAGGAGGTGGTCTGGAACGAGAACACAGTGGAAGAGGCGGCGCTGCCGGAGCGGGAGTACTACCACGTGTTGTGTCAGAAAGACGAGTTCTCCTACGGATTCCCCGACCACCCGGCCGTGCAGTTCAGGATGCAGTTCGATCTGGACACGTTGTTTCACATCCCGGATGGGGTGAGTTGCAACATGCTTTTGGCGGTCTTGAAGTCGGATGACTTCCTGGAGAAGTGGATCCCAACGGTGAAGGAGAATGCGGGCATCAACCAGTACGGGTCGGTGAACCTAGCCGGGTTGACGTGCCGGGGAACGGGCGTGGAGGGTTCCAGTGCGAAAGATGACGACAAAGCGGTCACGAAGTTCAACCAGAAAAGAAAGAAAGAATTGCTGAAGAAAGAAAAGGAGGATTTTGCGGATTCGAACGACTTTTCGCTGCTAGAAGTCGACAACGCGATGTTGAGCGGTGGTGATGATAGTGACGGTGAAGCTGAAGCGAAAAAGAAAGAAGTAGTTCCCGATTCAGAAAAATCAGATGTCGCAGCCCTGAACACGCGTCGCGGAGGACAAGAACTTCTGACCGGAAAAAGCACCAGCGAAGTTTTCGGCACCCCCGCGCCTCTCACCGTGGACCCGGATCTGGAGGACGAAGAGCCGATTTCCGTGCACTGGCAAGTCGTTGCGACGACGATCGACTTGTATGCAAGAAAAAAACTGTGTAAGTGTAAGTCTGTGATGCAAAGCATGTAACACTGTTACGCTTGTCATGCTAGGCAACCATGAAGTCCTATTTCATTTGTGTTTTCACTTACTAGCTGCGCATGACAGGCTTCGTCTGTCATGCAGAGCAGATTTGTCATGCCGTCACCCCAAGACACCTACACTAACACAGTTTTTTTGTTGGATAACTTGGACGTGGACGTGAAAGATGGTGAGGAGTTGAAGCTGGTGAAAAGAGTCGGTCTGGGCGTAAGAGAAAGTTTAGCAAACAGCAAAGCCATCACGGACCTCGGCGCGCAGCTCGCGGGGATCGCAGGTCCGATCCGAGCCCGGGTGATTTCGATCGACAAAGTGCCGTCCCCCTTTCCGAAGGAGGGTTTGCACGGCGACTACCCGGTGCCCGGTCTCCTCGGTGAGATAAAGCTCCGCGTGTACCACCCAGATTTGTGGATTTTGCGGAATAAACTTCTGATGTGGGTTTTTGGCCAAACTCTCAAACCCTTTTTCGGGGTCCGGAACATGACCATGGTGCGGATCTCGGATCAGCCGGCGCCGAAAAACGAAACAATGTTCGAAGTACTGCAGCGAGAGGCGTCGATTTTGCACCGGAAGCACAGACGGCACCGGAAGTGGGAAAGGAAAGTGTTGCACCAGGGGAAATTGTCGCCGATCGAGGTGTTTTTTCCGCGAAAGATGACGAATCCGAGCATCAAGGAACAGAAAGAGGCGCTGGAGAAGCAATTGCAGCTGAGCAACGACTTTTACGGAGTCTACGACTTTGATGACAAGGAGTCCTTGCCTACTCTGGGTACTATGGAAGATGATCATCAAGAGCATAGAGTAGAACAGCCACAAGTTATTTCACCACCCCAAGCGACAGGTGGTCCTTTATTGCCACTGGAAAACGACGATCTGTTGTTTGACGAAAGGCCACCGCACAACATACAGAACCAGCATCTGCAGCGGCTTACCCTCCTGCAAGTGCCGACGATCAAGAACAAGAATTTTGAACTCGACATGGCGCAGCACATGCGGAACCACTTAACGCACTTCGGGATGGACTTCGACCACGATCATTTTCACTTCCCCGTTCCAACCGAGCATCACGACATGTTTCTAGACCATAACGGCGATTTCGAGGTCCACACAGGAGCAACAGCGGCGGAGGCAAAAAGCAGCGGCGACGAGGAAAGATCTTCTCAAAATGAACACGGTGGCGCTTTTCTCCAAACCGATGCGAACGCCATGAGCCCCCTTCACGGCCACCTGGAAAATAAAAACGTCCCTGCGAAATCAAAAATTCTATCAGCTCGGAAAAACATAAACAAGACCACCGCCCGCCAGGTCTACCTGTCCGCCCTCCAGCTTCGCACGAAGGCGTCGAAACCGCTGAAAAAGCCGAAGACGGTGTACATCACGTATTTGGCGCAGGACGAGAGATTCCGGAACAATGTGCCGGAGATGGAGAAAACCAAAGAGATTATCATGAACTTGAAACCCTCCACCGTCACTCCCTATGCGCGGAACTACTGCCAACAGCCGGACATGGTGACCCAACGGTTTTTTGAGCCCAAAATCTTGACGCCGAAGCAGGTGCATGAATTGCTACACCCCTCTAGGCCGAAGGTGGTGAAGAAGAAGAAAAAGGAGCCTCCGAAGGATCTGACGAAGACGTGGAATATTCCGCCGAGAATGATGAACGAGACGAAACCGAATCTAACCGCGCCAGTGAAACCAGAAGAGGCTGAGAAAGCGATCGCGCAGATGAATGTGACGGAAACGAGTACGACGACGGTGGAGCCGGAGTCGGAAGAGGAAGAGGAGGAAGAAGAGTCATCAACGGAGGAAACTGTTGATGAAGCGACCACGACCATGAACATCACCGGAGTGCACGACGAAGAAAAAGAGCAGAACATCACCACGCAACATACGGCATTCTCAACTGTTACATCCTCAACTGTTACATGGATTTGTGATGCAAGAACTGCAACAGTGAAATAGGGTTCTTTGCGCTTCTTGAATGACAGAGTTGGCAAAGATTCTGAGCCTGTTGGGCTCGTCGAGAATTTGTCATGCGAAGCAGCTTGATCGTGTCGATTCTAATTGCAATTTTGCATGAGAAAGCATGCAACACCAGTTGAGAATGTAACATTTGAGAACGCCATACAGCAAGTCTTGAACACGACAACCGGCGAGGTCGAGGATATGGATTGCAAAAATGTCTGGGTCTGGCAGACTGCAAGACTTGTGATGCACATTTTGCATGACCCACGAGGTCTGGAATGCAGAACCTAGCATGAGAGATTCGGTGAGGTCTCCATCATGCCAATGCTGCATGAGAAACTCCCTCGCAGCTTGGTCGAAAGTGGACAGCTTTTGGCAGTCATGCAACACAGATTTTTGCATGATTCTGATTTAGCATGACAAGTTCCACCTTTCCAGACCCAGACACTTTTGCATTTGATAGAGGAGGTGAAGGTGCAAAACGTGTACAACGAAACGACAGGGCAGATGGAGGAGGTATCCTGCGCAAAAGTATCGTACTCGTAGTAATCGCAATCATGCATTACAAACTTCCATCCCAAGGGAAAACAGCATGACAAATTCCATTTATCATGCTGAGCGAATTTGTCATGCGATTTCTACTAGTACGATGCTTTTGCAATGCATAGGAAGTTCCAATCGCAAACGCAACGAATTTAACGGTGACCCCGATCTCTCCCCCGGCGCCTGGTGTTGGGACGACGGCGGACGTCACAAACGCGCAACAGGCGATTGTGACGCAGTCCGGCGTGGCCTTGCTGTTCTGCAACCCGGGGCAGATATCAAATGCAACATAATGAAACCCTAGGTCTCAGAGAGCTAAACTTCTGATGCTGCATCTGGATGCTAAAAACATCTGTATTGCATGAGCAGCAAGAGGAATCAAATTTGGTTACGGGGAGAGGACATTTGTCATGCAGGATGCGCATCGATTTCGATGAGCGCTCAAAAAAACTGTGATGCTAAGGCATACATCACAGACATCACGGATCATGGAAAATGTGCATGACAAACTTGTTCTCTCCCAGACTCAGACATGTTTGCAGTTCATAGCAGAAGGTGGTGGATGACCATTGCGAGGAGTGCCCGTACGGAACTTATTCGACGATTGGTGTGGAGTGTTTGGAGTGTCCGACCAACATGACCACCGTTGCGCCCTCCGCGACGTCTTTGGACTCCTGCGTCGGGAACTGTGAGCAGGGGTACGGCTGGACGGGCGCGATTTGTCGGCAGTGCGTGGACGCGGAGTACTCGGGCGCCGCGCCGGATGATCCCTGCCAAAAGTGCCCGGAGGGCATGATCGGCATCAACGCGACGTACGAGCGAATGATCGAGAACGTTTTCACCTTCCACATGCACGATTTCCACCCGAAGCGGGTGATTGAGATGAACGCGACCGCGAATGTGGCGAACCAAAAGTTTGCTGTCAACGCGGATCAGAAGGAGAACGGGTTTGACTTAACGCCAAGATCGGAGAAAACCAAAAACATTGACTTCACCCCGAGAAGCGAGAAAAACCAAATCGATTTCACACCGCACGACGAGAAGTACGCGGTTCAAGCAGCTGCGAGGTCTATGGAAGTGTCAGAATCGAAATCAACAAAATCGAAATAATTTGTGATGCATAAAATCGATACCACTTGGAGCCTCAGTTTTCAAGTGGCGCATGACAAATTTCGGGAGCACCAAAATCCAGTCTGTCATGCTGTTTGGGCAAAGAAGACTGCTCCTGGCGTGCTGCTCCGGCAGCACATCGCCTTCCCCTAATCAGGCTTGCAATCGGTCTCATTTGCCTACTCCCCAACACAGGCCTTACTTGCCCTACATTTTACGCATTGCAAATTTTTCGATTTTGTCGATTTCGATCCTGACACATCCATAAGGTCGGAGCCCGCGAAGTTCGACGTGTCTGGGAAACAACCCACTGCGTATCCTGAGTAAAAACATCCCCACACCAGAGTCAAGATGGGGACTTTGCAACACAAACCTAGAACTTTTGGGGGTCACGCATCACAAGTTGCAGTCCGTAGTGTAGTGCAGGTTCGCAAAGCCAGCTGCATCAGAAATCCATCTGCTGATCCTATTTACAGCATTACAAATTCCAAAACACGACTAAAAATGGTTCTCCTGGCGATGCGCATTACAAATGTTCCCGTCATTGCAAATCTGCATGACAACTCTGGCGTGGGGACGTTTTTACTCAGGATACTGCGGGCGTGAAAATCACGGCGGACAGCCCCACCGCGGATCTGAAAATTCTCCCGAAAGACCAGCCGGAATCGAATGTGACCGTGTCTGCGAAGGAGGGAGAAACACAAATGAAGTTGCAACCAAAGAAACAACCGCAGTCGGAGTTCAGTGTAAACCCCGGGAGCCAAAAAACGAACCAATTCGATGTCCCCCTGGGGGAAAAGACGGAAAAGAAAGCGCAGTTCGGAGTTTTAACTCCGGACCAGACCAATCTGCTTTCCCGGCGGAAATTTCTTGCGAACCAAGCCGGGAAGTTTCCCTACATTCCGGGGATCGACTACATCCCGAGCAGCGACTTCCTCGATGCGTGGTCGGCGAAGTGCAAGCCCAATTGCGCATTAGGACATTACTTCAACATCACCGTCGGGGCGTGTCAAGTTTGCCCCGTGAACCAGTACGGGTACGGCGGGCCGATGCTGCAGTGCTTCCGCTGCCGTCCGCCGTTGGTGACCCGCGATCCGGCGGGCGGGGCTGGGAGTGATGAGAAGTGTTTTCCCCCCTGTAAAGCGGGGGAACGCTGGGGCCCGGAGGATAAGAACGATCCGGCGAGCAAGTTCGTCTGCGCGCCGTGCGAGTACGGGACCTACGCAACGGGTTCCCACTGGTCCGGCGCGCCCGGCTTGGGCGACAAGTGGCTTTCGCACCCGTGGCAGTGCGAGAAGTGCTCAGACAAAAAGCCGATCACGTCCACGAGCGGTGCAGTCTCCGACTTGCAGTGCGCGGTGCCGCCAATCACGAAAATGGCGATCAAAATCTCCGTATCAACTGCAAATATCGACGAAATCTGGGTCGTGTGGGAGGTTGCCAGGCCTGCTCTGCTTTTCATCTGCCATGAAGCATGTCTCGAAGTGCCTCTGTGGTGCATCAGGGCGAAAAGTGAATCCTCCTGACGCCTGCCATGCAGATAAAAGTTAGCCTGCTCGCGAAATTATACGCAACAGATAGTAGGTCAGAAAACAAAAACACTATTGTCATGCTCCTCGGCTGCGTATTGCATTGGGCGTATGTATCATTACATTTACAACTTTCTCGCATTACAGCTTTTACTGTCCAGACCCATATCGGTATTCGCAATGCATAACCCGCTGCGGGAGAATCGGTGCAAGCGGACACGTTTGACGACCCTGTAGTTTTGAAGGGAATGCAAGACTCGATTTCCGACTGGCTGCAAGCCTCCGACGTGCAGCTCTCCGTGGCCGCGAATGAGGAGGGGACAACGGACCAAACGGTTTCGCAAATCGACTTGCTGCAACTCGCCACTGGGAGGAAGATCAAAAAGAAACTGCGCAAAGCGGCCACGGACCGGGAGATTCTGCTCGCGGTGGAGGCCACGGGGACGCCGCCGGGCGGAGTCACCGCGTCGGTTGACGATTTGTCGCAGACGATGCAGTCCAATCCGGATCTAGCAACTCTGGACCTGAACACGGAGGGGGCTGTGACGCACTGCGAGCCCGGGTACGGGATTTTCCCGGAGAACGCAACGTCGCCACTCTGCAGCATCTGCCCGGTCGGGTACTACGGACTGGGCGGGGAGAACCCACCGTGTATCGCCTGTCAGGAAGGGTTCAGTTCGGCGGCGACCAGCACAAACATCACCGCCTGCTTCCCCATCTGCGACAGTGGATACGGCGTGCACCCCGCGACGGGGGAGTGTGCGATTTGTCTGCCGGGGTTTTATGGGCCGGGGGGAGCGTCGGAACCCTGCCGGGAGTGCCCGCCCGGGAAGACGTCGAAGGTCGGAAGTCAGTACGAACAGGACTGTAAGCGGGAGTGCGAACTGGGCCGGTTCTGGTCGCAGGACAAGGAGTGCGCGGCCTGTCCGGTGCATACCTACAACGACGGGACCGACCCGATGGCGACCACGTGCAAGCAGTGTCCGATGGGGACGCTGACCGACTTTTCCGGCTCGGTTTCGAAACGAGATTGCGGGAAGTGCAACGATTTATTGCAGCTCTGCAACAACCGCGGGTTGTCGGTCACCGGCAACACCTGGGACGACGCGCACAACGGCTGTCAGTGTGTCTGCGAGGAGGGGTACGACCACTGTACCCACTGCGCCACCTGCTTACCGGACTTCGAGAAAGACCGTTTCGGCAACTGCCGTCCGGCCTCCGACAAATGCCACCCGATCGAGGATTGCGCGAACCGAGGTAGTATCAACTGTAAAAATGTCTGGGTCTGGAAGGTCACAACTTGTAATGCTGTCTGTGGATTCTAAAAAAATTTGTATTGCATGACCAGCAAGAGGGGTCGGGTTTGTCCTACGCGGAGAGGGCATTTCGCATGCGGTAGAGGTATCACAAAGCCTCCTAAAAATCTGTGGTGCTACGGCATGTATTACAGACATAACGGCTCATGGAAAATATGCATGACAAATCTAGAAATCTTCCAGACCCAGACATTTTTGCAGTTGATAGGTAGGTTGTTGGAGGATTTCCGAGACGCAGAGTCCGGCTATTGCCGCTGCGCGTGCTACAACCCGAACGTGTTCGACCGGAAAACGGGGTGCAAGGAATGCGTGGATGGGCACAAGCTCGATCCGGAGCAGAATTGCGTCGTTTGCAAACTCGGCGAGATTTGGGACCCGGAAACCGCGTGCGAAACTTGCTCGGACCCGAACGCCGATCCGCAGAAGGAGTGTCTGGAGTGTAAAGAGAACTACTTCCGGGACGAGGAGATCACGGACGGGAAGTGTATCCCGACTCCCACGACCACGACCACCCCGATCTGTTACCCGGGGCACGAACCGGTGAAGATCGATTTGATGTCGAAGAACCAGACCGCCGGCTTGAAGGCGGACGACGAAAACGACGAGTCTGATGCGGACGAAAAATCCATGACAGCTGGGGTCTTAGATCCGACCACCGCCAACGCGCCGCCGGGCGCCCCCGGGTCACGGTTCGAGTGCAAGCCCTGCCCGCTTGGGACGTACAGCCGCGTCGGCTTGCCGTGCGTCCAGTGCCCCACGGACATGACGACGAGAACGGTTGGTTCCGTCGAATACGAAGAGTGCGTCGGGAACTGCAGTGTCGGTTTCGGTTGGATGGGGGCGAGTTGTAAGAAGTGCGGCGCCCACGAGTTCGCTTTGTTCCCCGACAAGCCCTGCGACCAGTGCCCGGCGGGGTACCGGGTTCTGCCGAAGTGGCGCGACATTTTCGCGGAAATCACGCAGAAGGAACGGCACGCGCTGTTGTTTGAGGCGGCGCGGAAGGACACGGACGAGTTTTTGCACGAACTTGCGATCATGATCGTGAAGCTGCAGGATCATGGGGGGCAGAACAACCCGAACGGGGAAGAAGATAACACTTTCCCGCCTCTGAGCGTGAATAACCCGGCGGAACTGGCACAAGAGTTGATGGAATTCGCGACGGAGGAAGGGAAGAAGATGCTGGAAATGTTGCGTGAAAAAGCAAAGATGTTCAAGTCGGACAAAAATGCGAATTCGCAAGCCGCTCGGCTGATGCGGAAACTAGCAAGCGAGGTGGAAGCCGTCTCGAAGAACGGTGCAAACGACTTTATTCCGGATCAGGAAGAATCTGTTTCTGTTCTCTCACGACACAAGAGAAACGGCACCGCGAACATGACTCTTTCTCCGGATTCGACGAACTTGAAAACGAACGTGGCACCGGATCCCACCACAGGCGTGGTAAATGCAACGACGTCCGTGAAAGCGGGTTTCATGCGGTACTTCAAAGTGAACACAACCGCGAATACTTCCGCCCACGCCATGGATTTCGATTTGCCGCCGAAATTCCGTGTGGTGCCCGCCGGGAATGGGGATCCGGTGGTGTTGCTCCCGCCAGACATGTATGCATTGCAAAATTATCGTACTAGTATAAATTGCATCACAAATTTCCTCAGCATGAGAAATAAAATTTATCATGCTGATTGACCTTAAGAAAAAGATTTGTAATGCAAGACTTGCATTTATACGAGTACGATACTTTTGCGCAGTATAACATGCTCACCCCGATCCAGTTCCGCGGCCGGAAGATCCAGTATTACAATGAAAATTGCCCCCACCCCCGAACTTGGGAGCATTTGTATTGCAAACCTTTCCAAATGAAACATTCGCCCTCTTGCATCTATCAGCATCACAGGTCTCCAATCGTGAATAGCAAAAATTTGTATTGCAAAAGACCCCAGCAAGAGCGGCGCTTGTCATGCAAGCGATGCGATACACGCCTACACTCTGCATCAGAAAGATTCATACTCCTTTCATGCATGACAAAAAGTTTTCATTGGGAAACTTCGCATCACAAATTTTTGCAATTTCACGGGTGGGAGGCACATTTCACTGCAATATCCAGCGGGACACGTTCTGTGCCCCGTACTGTTACGGCGGCGAGTTCTACAACACGAACGAGGGGGAATGTCAAAAATGTCCGCAAGACAGCTACTCCCGCAACCCCCGGGCGACGGAGTGCCAAGCCTGCCCGAAGCACATGACGACCCGACAGACGTTGCGGGCTTCCAGTCAGGACGAGTGTGTGCCGGACTGTAACGCTGGTGAGGGTTGGGACGGGTTGCAGTGCACACAGTGCGCGGCGGGGACGTACAGCACGAGCGCGTTCTGGGCCGGGATTAGCAACCAGGAGTGGAGCGGCACGCCGGTGCACTGCAGAAGTTGCCCCGACGGGACCATGAGCCTCCCCGGGAGCAAGTCGGAGCTCGACTGCACGGTGCCGCCCGCAACGGAGATACACATCGACTTTTCCGTCGTGCCGCCCTCCGCTTCCGAAGCCGCCGCGATGAACGTGTCGGAGCCGCCGGCGGTGTCGGTGTCGGAATTTTGTGAAAATGACAGTCTCGGGCGGTGGATTCGGGAAGCGTTGAAGAAATATGTGATCCCGACTTCCGCTGCCGCAGAATGGTACTTTGTGGCGCAGACTGGAAACGCTTCTTCCGGTACCAATTTCATCAAGAGGTTCTCGGAATCAAAGAAGAAAAAGCCGGTCACCATGACGAGCTTCGTGCAGATGGGAAGTAGTAGTAGTACAACATCAACCTCGGCATCTACCAAAAAAGCGGAAACTTCGCTCCCCTGGTGGCAAAACGCGATGAGACTCCTCGAAGGCAAACGCGGAGGGACAACAACATCAAAGACCACCACTGATCCAGACCCGCTGGAAATCCGGATCAAAGTCGAAATCCGCGGGTACGGGGGCGCTTTGTCCGAAAGCGATCAAACGGAGAAGGTTTCGTTAGATAAGATGGAAAAAACTTTGAACGATTTGAGAGAATTGGAAGTCTATTCGCCCGTGAATGTACAAAGGCTCCGATCTTTTTGTCCGCCAGGCTATAGCACCAACAAAAACCCGAATGGGGTGAGCGAAGTGCCGAAGAGCGAGTTACTGTGCAACATCTGCCCCTCCGGGTACTACAGCGTTGGTGGTGAAAACGCGGTCTGCGTCGAGTGCGCCAGTGGGCTGACGAGCCCCACTGCCTCGCAAGCCGTCACCGACTGCTTCGGCGCGTGCGCCCCTGGGTCCGGGATTGATCTGGCGACAAAATCCTGCAAAACTTGCCCACTAGGGTCCTATTCCCCCGGCGGCAACGAGTTCTGCATCACGTGCACCGGCAACGCGACGACCAACGGCGTGGCGACCACCGTGCAGGACTGCAAACCCACCTGCGAGCCGGGCACGGGTTGGGACGGCACGCAGTGTGTCGCTTGCTCTCAGGACCGGTACGGACCGGGGGGGATTCTACCCTGCCAGGTCTGCCCGCTAGGGACGTTGACCCCGTACATCAAAGCGAAGACGAAGGAAGAGTGCGGTTTGTGCACCAAAGCGGACTGCAACTACCGGGGTACGCCGAAAGGAAACACCTGGGACAGCAATGGCTGTATGTGCGGCTGCGACGAAGGGTACAGCAACGCGACGAACTGCGCACAGTGCGAGTACGGCTACGCGAAGGACCGGCACGGCCTGTGCCGGCCAAATTGGCAGAGATGCGTCAGCAAAGAAGATTGCCACGGGCGGGGGAAGTCTGTCTTCCGCTTCCAGGGGGACGACGGGCGGGGCGGAGCGACCTGCACCTGCGTCTGCGACAACCAGGCCTTGGAATGGAAGACGGGGTGCTCGGAGTGCAAAAGGGGCGACCGGGGGAAAACCACCGCGGGGTACAGTTGCGCCGACCACGCGTTTCAGATCTCCGGGGGTGCTTTTGCACCGAAAACCACCACCACCTCGACAACGACGGTGTCCGGAGCGGGTAGTTCTACTGCGACGACGAGCGCACCGCCGGCAGCGAATGCTACCGCTGGAGATGCTGCAAATCAGGCGGCTGGACAAACAGGTGCAACGACCGCTGCTCCATCTGGTACTGCTGCACAAACAGGTGACGCAGGAACAGCAGCAGCCGGAGGGAGCTCTGGCCCTCCAGACGTCATTTCCAAAGCTACGCCAGAGGCGTGGCGAGAAACGATTCTGCTCCACAACCTCTACCGGTGCCTGCACAACGTCCCGCCACTTATCTGGAACACTGACCTCGCGACGAACAGCGAGCAACACAAGGCCAAGTGCGATTTACCCGCGAACACGATGTGCAGTTTTTCCGCTTCCGACCAGTACCATTCGCCGACGAGCACACGAAGCAACAAATTCGGCTTCACCAGCACCTTCGGCGAGAACATCGCGGAGGGGAGTGGCGGGGACCACGATCTGAACGAACAGACTTGGGGGAGGGCTACGAAGTGGTGGTACGAGGACGAGATCATTTTGACGAAAAATTGGCCGAAAGCGAGTGTCTCCGATCCAAAAGAATCTCTACCAAGCCTTAACACGAAAGGCATTGAAACCCCGGTGGCGAAGTGGACGAACGAAGCGGCGGCAGCTGGCAGCGGCTTGGCGGAAAGCCTGCAGGACGTCCCGGTTCCCGGCAGCGCGATCGGCCACTACACGCAGGTGGTGTGGGGCGATTCGTGGGAGCTCGGCTGTGCCGGCTTTGCGACCGGGAAAACGGTTCTGTGTCAGTACGGACGGGGCGGAAACGTGGGCAGCGCGACCAGCACGGCACTGTTCAAGGCGAATGTCGTAGCCATTGCGAAAACGGAAAAAGATTGCAAAAATGCGAATGACAATCAGTTCCAGGTACAAGGTTCCGTCAAAATCATGCTTCCGGGGGCCTACGTGTCCACCTGCAACACCGCGGCTGCGTTCATCCAGAAGGGACTGGAGACGCCGGTGAGGGAGGCGTTTAAGGCGCAGTGGAAACTCACCGCGACCAAATTCGACGTGTACATCGAGGACAACCCGATGTACGGTGCGAAGTGTGAAAAGGAACAAACTGGTCTCTCTTACGAGTTCGGCTTCATCCTCCGGTCGTTGTCGGCCGGGAAAGCCAAATGCGTGAAGAACGCATTGATGGGTGCTAGTACAGGGGCCTCCCTGCTCTCGACCTTGAAGCAAAAGTGCGATGAGTTCCCCGACGCCCAGGTTGGGGCCTGCGCGAAGATGATGACGGGCGGGGTGAGTGGCGTGAAGCTGGGGGATGTTCTTCCGCTGGTTTACAGGCCGGAGATGGAGGACGAGGAGAATATTGCCGCGAACACGGGCGAAGACTGTAGCACGGCAGCTCCAAGTTCTGCTGCAGCGGGCGGGGCGAACGCTGCTGGAGCTAGTACAGGGACAGCTTCGAATGCTACAAGTGAGGAAGGTGCCTCGAATGCGACAGCTGCAGGAACACCACAAAACGCAACTTCCACCTCTACATCTACTACAACTTTGCCGCTTGTGAACAAATCGCTTGACTTTAAGGTTTTCATTCCCAACCTCAATCAGGCCAAAGCGGCCATCCTCTCGCGGGCTTTCAATCTCACGATTCTCTTCGCGGAACCAGAAGCCACCGTTCTCGTGGGCAACGCTGGGCTTTCGGTGGCGGATCCGGCGGACTACTATCTGGAGAATACAGAATTGGTCGACAACCTCGCGGTATCAAATGCAAAAATGTCTGGGTCTGGAAGGGCCAAACTTGTGATGCTGTATTTGGATGCTAAAAAAACCTGTATTGCATGACCAGCAAGACGAGGATTCAAATTTGGCTACGCGGAGACGGCATTTGTCATGCTGGATGCGCATAGATAAGCGCTCAAAAAAACTGTGATGCTATGGCATACATCACGGACATCATGGATCATGGAAAATGTGCATGACAAAGCTGTGCTCTTCCAGACACAGACATTTTTGCATTTGATACGCGGCTGGTTTAAAAGAGGCGTTCGGCGTTGCGAAGGTCGAGGTCGTTGGCATTGAAGTGACCGAAGCGGCAAGTTTCATGTACGAGGTGCGCGCGGCGCTGGATGAAGACGAGACGGAATTCGAGCGCTTAGTTTCGCTTTCCGATGAAGAGGAATTTCTCTTCGACGAAGCAGATCAAGCAGCGGCCGCGGTGGAGGAGGCCGAACTCGCCGCGGACGATCCGCTGTACTCGTTGCGAAAAAAGGGGAAGGATGTTGCGAAAACGAATGCCCACACGGAGTACGTGCAAAACTGGATACAGAGGCACCATTTGAAAAAGCAATCAGGATCGCAATTCCCCGACGGAGCACCCACGACTTCCGCGCCGGGGGAGGAACAAAAACAAATGGAAGAGGAGGACAGCAAAGAACTTCGAGACCAGACTGTTATGAATTGCAAAAGTATCGCACTCGTATAAATGCATTAAAAATCTCGATTTCCTCAGCATGAGGGATCAAATTTGTATTGCTGATTTCCCTTAAGAGAAAGATTTGTGATGCATGATGATTGCAATACGAGTACGACTACGATACTTTTGCACAGGATAACTGTTTTGAAGCAAAAAGCAAAAGACGTTTTAATGAAGTTCATGGCGAAGAAGTTGAAGGAGCAGGGCGAAAACCACCTAGGAAGTAGAACTGCGCCGAACACGGAAAGAGTTTTGGAGGAAGAATACTTGAGCGCTGCCAGGAGGTACGAGGCGGCCTCGAAGGTGCATGATCAGGGCGGCAAAACATCAACTGCGCCGGAGCTGCAGGCGACAAAAACAAGAACTCGTGCTGCCGCTGACATCATGCGGGCTGCGCAGGAGGCTGCTCTGCGGCAGGTTCTTGTGCCGCAGGCTGGGGCGAGGAAGTCTACGACTGCGAGGGCAGGAGCTCTGGAAAATGCAGTCGTTGGACCTAGTACTGGTGGTGGTGGTCCAGATATTCGAGCGCCTGTGCAGGAACATGTAGCTGAAGCAGCAACTATGCAGACCGACGAGCATGATGACGAGTTCGTTACGAAGGCCGAGGTCGCTTCGGATTTGTACGACAAAGTCTTGAGGCAGCTGCAGTCCCACGGGATCAACGTCGTTGATAAAAAAAATGCTGCGCCGTCTCCTGCTGCTGCTGTTCCACAGGAGTCCTCTTCGAAGAACCCAGCTGGTGTTGCCCTCGCAAACGTCGCCTCTGGTGCAGCTGCTGTTCAAGATCCGTCTACGAAGATCTCCGACGCCAACCTCGATGTGGACGTCACCTTGCAGGACGAAACCTTCCAGAACCTGCAGAACACGCTGAAACGCTTCAAAAACGGCATTCCGAAGGAGCAGGACGAAGAAGGGCGTGAAAGCGAGGTTTCAGGAACGACCCCCGCAACTAATGCCATGAGCAACAAGGTTCTGAACATCGACGAGCTTTACAGTCAGGCGGTGAAATCGCTGGAAGCCAAGGGGATCAAAGTAGTTGATGACAAAAAACTTACGAAGAAGCAGGCGCAAGTAGAGGAAGACCAATTTGATCACAACGCGGGACAAGAAATAAATCAAGACATCACCTCGTTTTTCCAAACTACTTCGTTTTCCACCACG
This sequence comes from Amoebophrya sp. A120, assembly GCA_905178155.1. Classification (NCBI taxonomy): domain Eukaryota; class Dinophyceae; order Syndiniales; family Amoebophryaceae; genus Amoebophrya; species Amoebophrya sp. A120. The sequence goes on from CAJINV010000005.1 coordinate 2,438,360, forward strand.
ACACAGCACAAGAGCTACCGCAGCGACAAGAAGCAATTCACTTCCCTCGTGCTTTCCTTGATCGGTGAAATGCGGAGGCAAGCGGCAGAAAAAAAGTCTACAAAAGCGTACGACATTTCGATCGAGTACGTCATGCACGACCCAAGTTTCGCGGACGACCCGACCACTGATGGGGAGAAAAACATGGTGGAAAATATCGATATTGGAAAACTAACGAACATATTAGCCGAGAAAGTCGGCGACACCTCGATCCAAGTAACGACCGCGCCAACGGCGGTGAAAATGTCGGTGACGCAGGCGCAGAAGTTGAAGAAAATTCTGGCCGTGAAGGTGTTGCAGGGGTACGCGGGAACGTTAAAAACCGGCGTGACCGCGGAGAAGTCTGAATTGAACACGGGTTTAACCCCCTCGGAAGAACAACTAGAAGCGGGGGTGACGCCAGAATCCCAGGAACTGAACACGAATGCGACGGCGGGAGATGCTGGCTCGGGGCAATTTTCCGTGACCCCGACGGACAAAAAATTCGAGACTACTGCAACCGCGTACAACGGGAATCTGAAAACCGCGGTCGAGCCGGGCACGACGGAAGCGGGGGTCGGCGTTACGGGGGAGAAAACAATTGTTAATATCCCTGGTGTATTGAGAGGAAAAATCCCCCCTCCCCATATTGAAAAGGCATGTTTCCGAAAATTTGCGTTGCTGATTTGAGGCCACAAATCAAATTTGTTTTGCAAGAAGGCAAGGGCAGAAGCTTTCGCCCCATTATGGAGGCGATTTGTCATGCTGCTGGGCCTAAAGGGGAGCCGCTTGCCATGCTGAACAACTAGACGCATACGCCCCTACCGCCTGGGGACCTGACTGCAGTGCTTTTCTGCAATACAAAGCTGATTTGTGTACTCAAATCCAGCACGGCTACAAAACCGATGAGTTCGGGCTGCTGACTGTTCCACCTCCCCTAAGTGTGATCATTGCCGCCTCACGCCTCAAATCCAGCATCAGAAATTTCGTTTTGATATGGGGAGGGGGGATTTTTCCTTTTGATATGGTGTTACCCCTGCAACGGGGTCGATGACGATCGGGAACATGGTCCCCCCAAACAAGTACGTCGCAACCACCGGCGAGTTATCAAATGTAAAAATGTCTGGGTCTGGAAGGACAAGGATGCAACTTGTGATGCGCATTTCAGAACACACAAAAATCTTTCATGCATAGGTAGCAAAAGCAGCTCACTTTCTGTCACCAAAATGGGGGATTTGTCATGCGGGTTCGGCATTGCGGAAGCTTCTCGAAACCTGTGATGCTAGAGCTTCCATGACAGCCCTTCTGTGTCATGCAGAAACAGCATGACTCTTCCAGACCCAGACATTTTTACAGTTGATACGAGTTTTCTTTGAATGTCACCGGGAATTTGAATCCGAAATTGAACGGCACCATGTACTTCAACGACGTGGTTTTCCAAAAAACCGCAAACCGCACCCCTGCATTCCCCTGGAAGTCCGATCTGCAGAAGTTAGCCAATTGGATGAACAACCCGGATGACGACCGACAGTTGTCGATCTTTCGGGTTCGCGTCCCCTTGCAAGTTTTCCTAGGCGTGATGCCGGAACCAAAGCAGACCTCGCCCTGGACCAAATCTGGCCCGATGGACGCGTGCCGGGACATCGTGGGGTCTGTGTTGAACGCCGACAGTTTGTTCGAGCTATTGAAAGCGGAGATCGGGCCGAATGTAGTCAAAGTGGAAGACTTGTTCTGCATGGACTACCGGAATCACTTCGCCTTGAACTTAACCAGCCCGATTCCGTTGAACAGCTCGCAGACGTCCACGTCCTTTGGATTCCGCGTTTTGACTTCTTTGCTTCACAAGTACAAAAACGCGGATATGGTCAAGGACATGCTGTTGATGAGTGGGAAGAGGGTTATTGGTGAGGGGGAAGGACAAGGATTAGCATTAGGCTCTGGCGTCGTCAGAGAAACTTCTTCACTAGTTCAAAAATCATCTGCAACCGCGCCAAACGACACCGGAACAAACAGTACGAATGGCAGCAGCGCCGGTGCAAATAACAACAGCAGCGCCAGTTCGACATCTTCTGAGCAGATTATCCTATGTAAAAACGTCCCCACCCCAGAGTCAAGATGGGGATTTTTTTTTTTTTTGCCTGCGGGAGGGGATTCGCTTGTTCTTGTTCTTGTTCTTGTTCTGGGCTTGTGTTACGGTGAGAACGGCACCCACCCGTTGTGCTTAATAATGCGCTCCCACGCGCGAACTTTTTTTGTTCTTTTGCATCACACACGCACAAGAAAGGCGAACCCCCTAAACCAACACCTTTTTTCCATCTTCTGCGGCCCTCACGCACCAGGACTACTCCTGATACGCGGGAACAACCCGGAGGTTGTTTTGCATGATAAGATCGCCAGCAGAGTGCATGCAGCAGTGGGAGATACAAAATTACTTGAAACCCTAAACCCCGCACAACGCACTGAATCCTAGTTAACGTCTAGAGCCGTAAGCCGCGGCAGACGTCCACCAGGGGAGGTAGATGGGGTCGTAGTAAATCGAAAAAAAGTTTCTGCGCGCCCACATACAAAGATATCGGTCGAGAATATTTGTATGCGCAGTAAGCCGCTGCACGAAGAGATTAAAATTTTTCAAAATATCTATTAGAACTAATTCGCCTTCCTGCGCCCCGGTACTCGAGCACGCAAATGCAAACTGAGATCTTCGGCGGCCAGTCATGCATTACAAATGGGGGGCAGGTCCCCCATGACCAACCTATGAAAACGGCCCACCGAGCGCACCCGCTTCCTCTAAGGGGAGGCCCACGAATATTAAATGGTCGAGCTGATTTGGAACAGGCGATACTAGTGACCTAAGTGCGAAAAGCCGTGCATTTAGCAAACGCGGAACCCTGAAGCTGTACTATGACCCAGATGCCGAGGGACTTTTGGAAACTACTCCGGGTTCGAAGTGCGAATGCCGCCGATGCCGAAAAAACGCACGTAAAAATGTGATCTACACAAAAAATTATTTGTATTTTTTTGTTTTTCAAGTCGTGCTTATGGCTGCGCAAAACGGTCTATCTAAAACGGGGGAGGGATAGGGACGGTTGATCCCCGGGTGGGAGGGACGGTTGAACACAGAAAGCCACTTTCCCCAGAATCAAACCCGCTGGCAAGGCGGAAAAAAAAAACAGCTGCCCCTGCGAGGACGCGGGCTACGCAGGCTAGCGCTAAGAAGGCGAGTCAGGTAAGCCAACAACACTACACGACAGAAGAAGTAAAGGGGTAGGCGCCAAAATCTACATGGGAATATGGGGGAAGCCGGGAAGATCGTATTTTTTTAAAGCAGGAGGAGCGTACGAATTTGCGATCAAGCTCCTGAAGAGGACGAACGAAGGGCGACACACGTGTACGAACCGACGCTGCGCAGCCAGTAAGCCGCTGCGCAAAAATACAAAAGCACACATAGAAATCGGCTACCCGCATGCAAAAAAAAGAAAAAGAAGAAAAGGAAAAGGGGCATTCTTATTTCAGAAAAGGAAAAGGGGCACTATTGTTAGCTAAACAGTAATTCTATCTAGTTCAGCACTTCACCACCCTACTCAACTACCTACCTACCGAGGGCCCACCGGGTCTGGCCTACTCTAAAATATGTAATGTTTTTGGGGGGGCGGGGCTAAAGGTCGAGACTAAAGCTATGTGCAGAAGCCGCTGCACGAAGAGTAGTAAAATTTTTCAATTCTATCTATTAGCAACTAATTCGTCTTCCAGCACCCCGGTACTCGAGCACGCCATGCAAAGCAGAGACTTCGGCGACCCAACATGCATGACAGGTGGGGAATAAATTCCCCATGACCAACCTATGAAAGTGGTCAACCGAGCGCACCCGCTTCCTCACAGGGGTGGTCCACGAATACTATAGGCCGAGAATGTGTCAGGTGGTACTAATTTTCTAGAACGACCAAACGCGCATTTAGCTGCCGCGCGCCTTGTATACGAGACTATGACCCTTATGCCGAGGGACTTTGAACAGCTACACCAGGCGCATAATGCGACAGCCGCCGATGCCATAAGGTCGAACATAAAAAATGATCTACGGAAAAAGGACTAGACTAAAAACGCAAGAGCAGTTTTTCACTATTTACATGAGGAGGGGCGGGACGGTTGAACCCCGGGAGGGAGGGACGGTTGAACCCAGACTGCATTCTTCCACTCTATACACGGCTACCCGCATGCAAAAAAAATATGGAGAAAAGGAAAAGGGGCTGCAGGCCCTTGCACGCAAAGAGGTTGGCGCCCTGCCTTGAGTATGAGTAGAGTCAAGATGGGGATTTTGCAACACAAACCTTGAAGTTTTGGGAACCACGCATGACAAATTGCAGGCTGTAGTGTAGTGCAGTTTAGCAATGGAAGCCGCATAACAAATCGATCTCCTCATGCTGTTTACAGCACTACAAGTTCCAAAACACGATTGAGAATGCCCCTCATGGGAGCGCGCATTACAAACGCTCTTGTGCTTGCAGATCTGCATCACAACTATGGTGTGGGGACGTTTTTCCACAGGATACAGATCGTGAAAACCCTTTCCATGCAGCTGTCCCCGGATGAGATTTTCAATTTGCTCAACTTCACCGTTCCCGGGCTCTTCGGCCGCCTGGCGGAACTCGACGGGACCACTGTTCGCGACGTAGCTGTGGAGTTCCTCGTTTCCTTACCAGGTTACGACTACAACGAGGGGGGAGATTCCCAGAACGAGATCATCCAGCATTCCATTCCGAAATTAAAGTCTGCGATCGGGGATGCTTTCGACAATAACAACCAGATGTTCAAGCGGGTTGGGGTTTACCCCGAGATTGGCATCATGGACATCAACGCGTTCCCAATTCGCAAAGTGATCCAGCACGTGGAAGACAACTTAGCCGAGCAGCAGGAGGGGATGGTGTACGTCATCAACGCAGACGTGAAGGCGAATTTGCTCGTTCCCCCCCTCTGGTACGACCCGCACGCGAACGACTATGCATTGCAAATATGTCTGGGTCTGGAAGGTTGCAACTTGTAATGCTAATTCTGGACCATGCAAAAATCTGTGTTGCATGACTGCCAAAAGCTGTCCACTTTCGACCAAGTTGGCAGGGAGTTTCTCATGCAGAATAGGCATGATAGGGATCTCAGAGAATCTGTCATGCTAGGCGCTGCATTCCAGACGACATGGATCATGGAAAATCTGCATGACAAGTCTCGAAATCTTCCAGACCCAGACATATTTGCATTTGATACCGACGACCCGAATGCAATCGTGAAGGAAGCGCCGACACCGAGTTGTGAGGAGACGCTGGCGAAGATGGACAAGAAGCAGATCGAGTTAGACGTGCAAGACCTGATGCAGGAGGTGCAGTTGGAGGATTTAAAAAATCAGTCAGAAGTCATCCGCGACGGCACCAACGTCACGCTCGAGAAGATGGAGTGCGACCCGAAGAAGTTGCTGACAGCGGAAGGGTTGGACTTGACCCCGATGAGTAGCAAGGACGAATCTCTGGTGAAACTGTCCTTTTCCATGCGGTCCGCGGCGGACAACGCGTTGAAGGCTTTCCCGGGGTTGGGGAAGGGAATTCGCCACGCGTTGTTGCTAGCGGTCCAGCGGGTCGGGGCGGCGATTCGGAAAATCTCGATTTTGCCCAGAATTGGTCTCCCGGAGAAAACCTGGACGTTGGTGGATAAGCCGCATTCGCGGAACATCTTGGACCCGACACAACCCGTGATCGAAGAGGTGAACACGACGGTTCTGCTGTTTTCCATGACGCCGAAATTTTCCCTGCCGGCGGGGAAGACGTGCAAGGATGTCGCCGCCGCGGTGCTTGCCGGGGAGTCGCAGATTGTCGAATTGCTGAAAAAAGCGTTTTACCCTGTGCAAAAGTTGTATCGTACTCGCAGTAATCGCAGTCATGCGTTACCAATTTCCATCCCAAGGTTACAAATTCCATTTGTCATGCTGGCCGAACAATTTGGAATGCGATTTCTACTAGTACGATGTTTTTGCGATGCATAAGGTTGGCTTAGCGGATCAAGATGACGAAGCCGCGACCATGGCGATCCAGAATGTCTTCTGCCCAGGGGATCCGGGGTACTTTCTGGCGGAGGAAAGTCGGGAGTGGACTGGTATAGTTTTTAGAGCGTACGTAAGGTTTTGTTTTGTTGTTCTCGTTTTGAAGATTTTTTTCAAAACACTCTCGAACTTCTCGATGGACGCAGATCCAATCGCACCTCAATCATGCTACTTCTTCTTTAAAAGCAGTTGCAGGCATTTACGTTTTTTCCAACGCACAGGTTTCGACGATCCAGCTTTCGACACATCAGTTGCATCCTCCGACGCGCTGCTCCAGCCGGCGTATGGAAGATCTTTTGGCCTCACGAGCCTGGAAACTGAACGCCAAGCAAAGCAAGTCGTGTCCGTTGGGGAGACGCAGCTGCAAGTCCAGGTCGCTTTGGGTGGGAAAGCGGTCATTAACCCCAGTGGGGACGTGGATGACAATTTTCTCGTCAAAGTCGCCAACGGCTGCAAGCCGGACAAAGCGAAGCTGCAGGTCGGCATTGACACGACGGTGTACCGAAACATTTCCAAAGACAACCCGGCACTGTTAAACACCACCATCAACGAGCCGGAAGTGGTCGATTACGGGTTTGACATCACGTCGGAAAATCAAAATTATGGTGGAGCTGAAGGTGGTGTAGTTTATTCCGCTGGAGGGGGCAACAACCAGAGTGGCGCGACTAGCAACAGCAGCAGCAACTCGAATTCCAGTACCAGCGCTGGTGTTTTTGCGGACGACAACGTCACAGAGGAGGATGTAGAAGCGTTCTACAAGCAGCAAGAAGAGTACATGTCAGTGAACGTACCAAATGTAAAAATGTCTGGGTCTGGAAAATTTGAACTTGTAATGCGTGTCATGCATTCCTGGAAAATCTGTGTTGCATGAGCAGCAAAACAGAGGCTTTCTTTGTCATGCGAAAACGCAATTTGTAATGCGTGCTAGGCATCAGCAGACCTCTCAAAAGCTTGTCATGCTTGGCTGCCATTGGAAGCGCTTCAATCATGCGCAATTCAGCAACACAAGTTTCCAGACCCAGACATTTTTACATTTGATAGAACGTCACGGGCGACGATTTTCACGACGAAGTTGTCAGTTTCGATTTACTCGGCAATGGGTCGCAGAACGTCAGTTTCAACATCACGAAGATCACCCCTTTGCTCAAACTCGGGAAGCAACTTGCAAGCGGAGAGTCCAATAAGTGTGTGGTTAACGCGTTTAAGGATAATTCTGTCCTCGAAAAGCAGGGAATAGAAATCGACGAAAGTAGCGTGGATAAAAATCTGTTCCCAAAATCGCTTTTACCAAAAGTGTCCAACAAGATCAAGATCCGGGAAAAAGCGAAGTTCTCTATCGTCCAGCCCCCGGTCCGGTACTTCTTCAAGCTCTTCTGCGACCCGCCGAGCCGGAATATCTCGGACCGGTTTAGATCGCAGATTTTCCCACCCGGCAAGTCAATTTTCGCGGACAAGAAACTCTTCGAGTCGCAGGAGGAAAAGTCCGCGTTTGAGATGGGACAGAAATCCGAATACCACAATTTGCAAGAAATGGACGACATGCTTCTTGAATTTCCGAAGATGAGCAATTCCGTCGGGAAAGCATTTTTGAAAGCACTCGTCTCCACGACGCACGGGCGGGAATTGCTGAGGACTTGGATGCTGCAGATGGTGTACTTGGGGACAGAGAACAGCGAAAAATTGGTGGAGAAGATGCAGAAGACTTTGATTGAATTGGAAATTCCAGACATCGAGGATTTCTTGAATCCAAAGACGTTGAAAACCGCATTCGGATTATACCTAGATCGACAAGTCCGGTCGACGTATTGCAATTACCTCGCTTTCGACGTGTTCCAGCCCCCGGGCGCGAAGTGGGCCGCGATGGCGGCCGCGGCGGCGAAGGATAAAAGTAAGGAAAAGCCTGTATTCAGAGGAAAAGTCCCCCCTCCCCATATCGAAAACGTATGTTTCCGAAAATTTGTCTTGCTGATTTGAGAGCACAAATCACGTCTGTCTTGCAAGAAGACAACTCCACAGGCTCTGCCGCATTATGCGGACGGTTTGTGATGCTGTTGGGCCTACAGCATAGGCGTTTCTCATGCTAAGTGCCTAGGCCAAAACCTCTCTACTCAGGCTTGGCAGGAGCCTGCAGTCCTCTACTGCAAGACACGCCTGATTTGTATACGCAAACCCAGCATCAGAAGCTTCCATTTGATATGGGGAGGGGGGATTTTTCCTTTTGATAGCCGGAGTTCTCCTTCGACGTGACAGGGCAGAAACAACCGCTCATGAAGTTCAACGTGTCCACCATGGCGTGGGACTTGGCCAAGGAGTCACCCGTGGATCAGACCTTCATGGAGTGGCTGATTGAGTTGTTAACGGAAAAAGCGAACACTACCGAGTCGAATTTGTTTGCGGACATTTTACGGTTCGAGCCGGAAGGGAAAGACTTCGTGGTCGCGTGGAAGGACCGACTGCACTGGCAGTTGTTTCAGCAACCCTTTTTGCTACTCGACATGCTGGTGGAAATGCTGTTAGACGACGCCTCCGGCCCGGCTGGGGAGGCGTTAGTGATGATGTTTGGGCACACCGCGAACGGGAAAAAGTTGTTACGGCAGTGGATGCTCGACCTGACCGGCGTGAACACAGACGACGCGGTCACACACGTGCTGAAGTTAACGCCGAAGGAATTGAAAAGGCTGGCGAAAGAGTACAATTACAAATTGACGCATTTGAAGAAAATTGTCTCGCTTCTGCAGGTTCTGGCGACACCGGAAGTGGTTGTGAAGGAGGTGGGGAATGTTGGTGTGAAGGATAATTTTTCATCGGGATCAACATCAAGTGCAGCGAACTTCGGAGAAGCCGGCACGTTGTTGCTGCAAACTGGGGAAAATGGCTTGTTTTCGTCATCGGCAGAGGACCGCGACGAGAGTAAGCCCAAGGAGGAAGCAGGTGTTTCTGACGCTAAGTCGCAAGACCAGCAATCCTCTTCCACGGGCATGTGGTGGCTGCGGAAATTACTGGAGCACGGGAGAGCGCTGATGGGCGGCGGTGGCGGTAGTGGGACAACTTCGAGCGGAGAAGCAGGGGCCGCTGCTTCAGCCCCTGGGCAATCTGTGTCGCTGCTGGACCTGCTAGGAGAAAACGACACAGCGACCGGAGATGAAACCGGAAACGGCACGGCGAATGCAACCAGCGAAGAACAAGCTGGTGAACAAACTTCAGACGTCGAGAATAGCACAACCACCACTGTGCCCCCGTCCGGGAAAGAAAAGCCGCCTACTTACAACATCTCTGTACCGCTGCCGCAATCGAAAGCGAGTGCAAAAAACCCGCAAACTACGACGACCACAACAACTACGACGGTGTCGATCCCTTCAAAATGGCTAAAATTCAACATCACCGGCGCGATCCGTGATCCCGAGTACGTGCAGTCAGTTCTCCGCGCGCAGTTCGGGTTCGACACCCCGCACATCTACGGGTTGCCGATCGTCGGCAGGGACTTCTTGGTCGAGCTCGCCGCGAATTTGACGAAAAAGTACACGAGAAGGGCCAGGTCGTTTTTGAAAGAACTTACTTACCTACCCATCCGCGGCGTCGCGCACCCGCTGCCGGAGGCGAGAGTCTTTTTGGACAAGTGGGGCACGGAATTGCGGAAGATCTTCCTGAAGGACGGCCAGGAGTTCTTGACTCATTTGGTTCAGAACTTCACGACCACCATCCCCTACCCCGAAGAGCCGGACTACAAGTTCGCGAACGAGGGGTGGGTTTTTTTAAACGTTTTCTCCCACACGGAGGCAGGCAAGTTGTTCATGCGGAAATGGACTTTGGATGTCGCGAGGGTGAATAGTTCTGGTGATAACGCGAAATTTTTGAACCACACGATGCAGGGGATTGTGTCTCCGGACTTTGACGAGTCATTTGATGAGATGATGGACTTGATGAAGCAAACGAACGGCGACACGGAACTGTTGATGAACATCTTACCAGATGAAATCGACGGCGTGAAGTTGGAATGGTTTCACGGTGCAGCTGCGAACAAAACGGATAAAGAAGCCACTGCTGGTGGAGATGATGATGTTAAAAATGCGCAAAATTCTGATGAAGAAACGCTCGACCTCTCCTCACTAGAGAAGCGCAGCTCGTCGTCGCATATCAAAATCGAGTCGGATCCGAAGAAGCTTTTGGATTACTTGATGAGCGAGCCGGCGCGGCGAATCCGCGAGAAAAACCACATCCAGAAACCGAACCCTTCGTTAGCGACTGTTCGCCGCGTGACGATCAATTTGGACGGACTGCCGGACAAGGGAAAACTGCCCAAATCCGTGAAATTATTCACCTTCAACATCACGACGGGTCTCAAAGACCCGGAGAGGTTCCCGGAGTTCTCCGCGGCGAGGCGCAAACCGTGGCTGGCGTCTATGGAGTTTTCAAACCTTACATTCTCAACTGTTTACATGAATTTGCGATGCAAAAATAGCAAGAGAGAAAGCAGGAAGATTGCGCCTCTTGCAATACAGGTTTGGCACAGAAGATTTGGATACCGTTTAGCCCTTCGGAAATTTGTCATGCGTAGCAACTTGACGGTGTAGTTGCTGCTGAGAGTTTTGCACGACAAATCATGTAACAGTTGAGAGTGTAACATTTGAGAACGCCATAACTTCCAGACCAAGTTCCGCCGACATGACGTTGGATAGTCCCAAACTCCTAAAAGAACCCAACCGAGCCCTCGCCGGGGCGGAGCTGTTTTCCTTGGCCGATTTGAAGAACGATCTGCTCCCCGAGGGGCAGTTTTTCCTGCGCGATTTCATCCAGAAATGCCTGGCCGTGACGTCGAACACGACGAGATTAGCAGCCAGATATTTCGTCCACCATCTCGGGAACACGGTGCACGGCGACCAGGTGTTGCGGACGTTCGCGAATTACCTGCAGTTCGCGCAAATTCTGGCAGAAAGAGCTTTAATCTTACGCGCGATGGCGCGGATCCGACACCAGATGCACGACATCATGTACAAGATCGCGACGCAGCTCGGGCAAAGCGAAACTGGGAAACAGTTCGTCGAATCGCTTTTCGAAGACGAGCAGGGACGAGAGTTCTTACATAACTGGATCACGGACGTTTTGGCTGGATCGAGAGAGGAAGGCGCGGCGATGCTGCGATGGTTGTTGGAAAAGATCCACACGAAGAAGGACGCGGATGCGGACGTGGGGGATTTGGAGCATTTGGAGGAGGAAGTTCTCGGGATTGACTCCGAGGTGGCACAGACCAACGACCAGAAGAGTCTGGGAAAAAAATCGCGGAACATGATCACCGACATGTATGTGAATTTGACCCAACCGTTTGAAGTTCAGAAGAGGCCGAAGACGGAGTTCAACGTCACGCCGGCTGTCATCCCTGCCATGACAAGCGATATCAACGTCCCCTTGGAGCTATGCATTGCAAAACTATCGTACTAGTATGAATTGGATTACAAATTTGCTCTAGAACAAAAACGCAGTTTGTCATGCTATATCAGGTAAAAAGTTTAGATTTTTGATGCATGACTGCAATTAGTACGAGTACGATACTTTTGCATTGGATAGGAGCCGGGCGATGGGGTTTTGGTGACCGTTGACGCGGCGTTGAAAATCCCAGAGGGGGAGAGTTGCGACGAGTTGCTGAAGTCCCTACAGGAGCAAGCGGATGCGTTAGCCGCGGAGGTGAAGGAAACGGCGGGAGACGGGGTCGAATCGGTCAAAGCGGAGGTTCTAGGGGTGTACTGCGAGGGGGATGTGATCGTGAAGAAGACGAACGGCACCACGACAGCTGGAGAAGTCGGAAATGACACGATTGTCAACGCGACTACATCAGATTCCGAGGACAGCCTGCTGCTCGGAGCAGCGAGGCACATGTTCAAGGCGAGCTTGGACCAGCATGAGGATCCGAATCTTGGCGCGGGCTCAGCGTCCTTACTCCGCAGACGTCGGGACGACGGTGACAGTTCGGGTGACCAGGCGAACGGGCAACTCGCGTTCAGCTTCACCAGTGCGAATGGCTCTTCCACGACGGCCTCAGACATGGAGCACGCAGTGCAGGAAGATATCGAGAACTCCAACGCTTTGTCCTCTATCGGAGTGACAGTGCAAAACACGTCGGTCACCGTCGTCGACATCCAGCTGCACTTCGACTTGTCGGGATTACCACCCTTTCCAGCGAGAAAAATCAAAGTGGGGATCAAGCCGAAATCCAGGCAGAACAAGGTGAAAATCAACCCGCGAAGGCAGTACGACGGGGGGGATTTCGCAATTACGCCAGAGGAAAAAGACGCTGGCAGTTTGAAAATTCTGCCTAAGGAGCAGAAAATCAATGCGGAAATCGTGCCCCAATCAATCGACCGGCAAGTCGCCATCACCGGCTCTTCGACCGACACGCGACTCGGTTTCACGCCGAAAAAGCAGGACGCGGGGGACTTTTCAATCGGCCCGGGAAGCTTTGACATCGACGCCAAGGTTTTGCCCGGGAAATCCGAGCCGATCATCGCGAATCTGACCGGGGAAACGGCAAAAGTGAGCGTTCCTCTCACCCCTGGTACATCAGCCCCCGTCACAGCGGACATCGTTCCGGGGACTCTGGACGCGGGCGACTTCGTTTTGACGCCTGATGGGCCGAAGTTGAGGATCAACGCGACGAGCAGAACGTCTGACCCGATGAAAGCGAATTTCACGCGGAATGTTTTCGTCACGGGGTTGAACATCACGGCCGGGACGTCCAACCCCGCGATCATGAAAATCACGGCGGATGAAATGGAGCAGGGGTTTAAAGTTTTAGCGGACGGGACTATGACAGTGCACAACTCCCACTCCCCCTCATTTGTATAGCATGAACGGCAATACAAGCATCAGCAAGAGTGCCGGTCTTGCATGACAGATTTACACTGGAGTGTAGTGCTATTTGGGCTACCAGAACTTGTCATGCAAACAGTGCCAAGAGGCACAGCTTGGATTTGAAGTTTTGCATTACAAATGAAGGGGAGGGGGAGTTGTGCACTCTATAGGGACCAAGATCAAACTAGAAGCGAACGCGGACGTCAGTGACCCGATCACCGCGAATTTGACAGCGAACAAGACAGCAACAAACCTGAACGCGACCCACGGGCCGAGCTCGGCCGCAGAATACGTCACCGCGGGAATCTTAGCGGGGTCGGAGTCCAGCGGCTTCCGTGTGGTCCCGGTGAATCAGCCGTCGATCAAGATCGACGCAATACCAACGAAGTTGCCACCTTTCTTCACAAATATCACCGAGGGGTCGCAAAACGTGAGTTTGAACGCGACCCACGGGCCGGCGGATGCTGGGGAGTTCTGGAAAACGGAAATTCTCGCGGGGAAGAAAGACAGTGGATTTCAACTGTTACCCAACGGGACAAAAGTTCAGGTTTCTGCGCTGCCAAGTAAAATGCCCGCGATCACAACCGGGATTCTCCCCGGGACCGAGTCCGCGACGGTAAACGCGGTGCACGGGCCGGTGGCGGGGAAGGAACTCGTGAAAGCGGACATCATTGCAGGAACGAGTGGATCTAAAATGAATGTCCTCCCCGGAGGGGAAAACATCACGGTGAAAGCGGTTCCGGGACAATCTCCGCCGATCAACGCGGCGGTTACCCCGGGAACAGAAACGATGAAGCTCAAAGCCGTGCACGGCCCGTCTTCCGCTGGAGACGTGCTGAAAACAAACGTCACAGCGGGAACGAAGGTTCTGGTCAGCGGTGGTGGCGGTAAAAATTCTGGGGATGGTGAGTTGATGAACCCGGGAGATATTAAACAAGGCGAAGATGTTGATCCTGCAAGTGTTTTCTTCAAGAAGCACCAGGGCGGCGAAGAACAAGATCCGCTTGGCGCGGAAAGCGGTTTTAGGATCACTCCGGACGGTATAAATTGCAAAAATGTCTGGGTCTGGAAGATTGCTGAGGTTTGTCATGCTGTGGCTGTTTGACACAGAAGGTGTGCCATGCAAGGCCTCGCGTCGCAGGTTTTGAGACGGTTTCCCAATGCCTAATCCGCATGACAAACACCTTCTTTCGGCGACAGGACAAAGAGCTCCTTTTGCTATCCAAGCATGGCAGATTTTTGTGTGATCTAAGTACGCATCACAAGTTCGCATCCTTCCAGACCCAGATACTTTTGCATTTGATAGACGGCACCAAAGTGTTCTTCAATGCCACCGCGAAGTCCTTCCAACCGGTCACGACGGAAATTACCGAGGGGACTCAAAATTTCTCCATGGACGCAACCCACGGCCCGGTTCCCGGGAAAGAACTTGTGAAGACGCAAATCACCGAAGGAGTAAAAGAGATCAACGTGACGGCGAAAGCGGGGAAAGTCGCGGATTTGTACGTCAATGCCACCGCGGATTCTACCAAAGTCAAGCTCGATACCACGCCGACAACCTATGACAAGCAAACGGTGGAAGTGAATCAACCCTGGTCGAAGACGATTCAGATCCAACCGCGGTCGGAGCAGTACAAGTTCAACATCCCGGGCACGTCGGTGACTTATCCAAACATATCGATCTCTGCCGCGAATTCGACCAGGCAGTTTGAACTGACGGGAGATTCTGTCACGACGAAAACCAGGTTGGAGACTTCTGAGGAAAAAACACAATTCAATTTGAAAGCGGAGAAGAAACAATTCAACTTCAACATCGAGTCCGATCCAGCTCTGTCCCCGAAGTTACGAGTGGACGTTCTGCCTTTATCCAAAACCGTCGCTTCGGAGTTATGGCGTTCTCAAACGTTACGCTCTCAACTGTTACATGATTTGCCATGCACAATTACCATGAGCCACGGCCACCAGGCGATCAAGCTACGTCGCATGACAAATTCCCGAAGGGCTAAGCAGCGCCTAAAGCTGTGCCAAATTTGTGATGCGAGAGCTGCAAGCTTGTCCCTTTGTTCACTGTTGCGGTTCTTGCATCAGAAATCCATGTAACAGTTGAGAATGCAACAGCTGAGAACGCCATAGGAGTTGAAAGGGGAGACCACGACGGAGAAATTACAAATTGCCCCCGCGGAGAAACAATTGTCCGTCGGCGTGGAATATCAACTGCAAAAATGTCTGGGTCTGGAAACTTGTAATGCTGCGCTGGGAATAGTGAATGCTCTGTATCTGTAATGCACAGCCAAGCATGTTGAGAAATATCTGCCCTTTTTTGTGTTGCGTTTTTCGCATGACAAACTGCGTTTTTCCATGACAGGCAAAAGGGTCTCTTCTGGGACACGCATCACAAACTTTTTGGCCATGCCAGACAAACATGACAAATCTCGCAATCTTCCAGACCCAGACATTTTTGCATTTGATATGGAAGGCGGCAAGAGACTGGAAGTGAAAATCACACCAGACAACGAGCAAGGTGGTGCACAAACACCCTCGAGAGTGAAGTTCCAAGTCTTACCCGCCGTGAGTGAGCAAGTTCCAGTCACTTTGACCGCGGAGGGTAGAGGGACGACGAAGTTTTCCCTCACGCCGCAAAAGATGCCGAGTGATTTCGTGTTCAAAATCACCAGGGGGACGAAAAAACTGTCGTTTGACTTGAAGGACAAGCACGCGGACACGACTTTTGAGGTCAAAGTAAAGCCGTTGGAGAACGAATTTTCTCTGTCCATCACGGGGATGCCGATCGCGCAGGGGTCGGAGGTCATTGTCAAATCGGTGATGGCACTGGTGAAGCCGGAGGGCATGACCTGCGACCAGTTGGAGGCGAGTCTGAGAAACGAGGAAACCATGGACCAATTCGCCTCCGACGTGCAGCAGGCGGCGCTGAAAGCGGGGTCGCGGATCGACGTCGTGGCGGAAATAGCGTTGAAAACTTGCAAAGATGAGTCGGTGCAGGATTTGGGTGCGATTGCTTTGCTTTCGAGGGCGGGAAGTTACTTGATGAGCGGGCTTGTTCAAGAAGGCCAAGCTGGTGCGCAAGAACAACGACATCAAAGTCTTCTAGGTGGAACTAGTGAAAGCGAAGAGATGAACCACGATAAGCAAAGTAAATCTAAGTCCTACCAAGACCCCGGAGAAGAGGGTACCACCACCGCAGAATTTGACTACTACATCGTGCCCGCGACGGACGACGCGGTGGTGACCACGGAAGGTCTCGAAACCGCGGTGAAAGCTGGGTCGGAGGCTGGTGATATCAAATGCAAAAATGTCTGGGTCTGGAAGATTCCGAGACTTGCCATGCTAGTCTGGTATGACTCTGAGATCTGTATTGCGTGGCCGCGAAGAGCTCCTCTTGCCTGTCATGCAAAAATGCAGTTTCTCATGCGGCGTACGCAACTCAGAACCACGGAAAAACTTGGCATGCTGTGCTGCGCATTTCAGTGTGCTCACTATACTCTTTCTTGCATCACAAATTTCCGGACCCAGACGTATCTGCATTTGATAGGTGAGGGCTTGCAGCAACTCGGCGTGTTGTCCGGAGAACAGCTCGGGTCGGAATTGGTGTTGAAACCGCCGTATCCTGTGCAAAAGTATCGTACTAGTAGTAATCGCAGTCATGCGTTACAAATTCTCTTCTTTAGGTAAACCAGCATTAGAAATTTTATTTCTCACGGTGAGAAAATTTGTAATGCGATTTATACTAGTACGACTACGATGCTTTTGCACAGGATACGCCTCGAGATCCTGCGGAAGAGGAGGAAAAGGATTGGACCAATCATCTTGGCAGAAAGTTGTCCTGCAAGAAAGCTCTGCGAGAGGCCCGGAAGAACACGCCGATAAAAGACATGAGCAAAGTTGTTACTGTGCCGCAAAAACCCCCGACGGGAGGAGGTGAGCTGCAAACAGCGCCGTTTTTGACAGATGCGGAGAAAAAATTGTTATCTGAAAAGATCAAAGCCGCGGTGGCGGCGAGTCAGCAAGAACAATTGATCAAGGAAATGAAGAAAGACCTGCAAAACCAAGACTCCGTCGTTGGAAAGGCGTTTTCAAAGTGGAAAGCGGCTGGCGGCGATGTGTCAGTTGAGGGGAAAACGCTGTTCCTGCAGCGGATGGTCGAGATGAAGCGCCACAGCCGTGGCAGTCGTGTTTTCTCCGATGAGGACATGACTTTCTCTTTCACCCCGCCGCTGCGCACGGCTGTTGGAACGCTGATTACGTTTGAAGAGGTGCCGGATGAAAGGGATTTGAGCGGTTCTGCAGGTAGGGATTTAAGCGTCGATTCTACTGCCAGCCCCGATAGTACTCAAAAAGACGACGAGCTCTCTATGCAGCAGCGGAAACAGCAGCAACTGCAATACCTCGAGTCGCAACAGGAAAGCAGGGAGACGGTGGTGCAAAAAGTGGGGAACTTGCACCTAGAAAAGCAACTCGAAGCCGAATTACAAGATCGGATGCAGATTTTCAGTGATTGCATGCAGCTGGAGATGCAACTGGCATCCGTTCCTAATTCGAAAGAAGTACAGGGGGATGAAAATAAACCTGCGGGTGGAAAAGGAAAACAAGATCAAGAAAAAGACCCGTCTAGTACTTCATCTTCGCCATTATCCTCACTCTCCAGCATGGCTGATTTCCTCCTTTCCACACTGGAAACCAGAAATAGGGCGACTTCAACCGACGATGGCACGACCGGAGATAATACAACTACAACCGAAGGAGAGGAACAAATCGGCACCACCCCTACTGACGAGGAAACCAAGGCCTCGGCTTTCCAACCTGGAGCAGAGACCACTACCCCCGAACCGCCGCCGACCACATTAGGTCCCAAGTCCACCAAGACCTTCAACGTCGCGGTGACGCAGCCGGACCGATTTTATTCCCTGAAAGTCCCCACCGGACCGAAGAAGCACCACAAGGACTTCATCATCCCGATGCCGAAGGAAGTCACAGAAATCCGGTTTTTCAACGTGACAGCGAACAACTTCTCCAATAACACGCTGAGAATCACCCCCGGGCAGTTCAAGCACGCGATCGACATCGACACGAGCTACCTGGTATCAAGTGCAAATATGTCTGGGTCTGGAAGATTCCGAGGTTTGTGATGCAGTTTATCCAAGCTCCACCAAGTCTGCAATGCAGGGTCTAGCATCACAGGATCTGCAGCCCCTTGGTGATGCCTGTTCTGCATGACAAATGCCCTCTCAGCATGGCCAGAAATGGGCACCTTTTGCAAGTCGCGCAACACAGATTTTTGTACGATCCGCAACATGCATCACAAGTTCGAAACCTTCCAGGCCCAGACATATTTGCAATGCATACCTAGATATGGATGACGTGATCAAGAAGTTGTTCACCAAAATCTACTATCAACTGCAAAAATGTCTGGGTCTGGAAACTTGTGATGCTGGGTGGCGTATCACGATGAGGCTACGAATGCTGGCTCAGCATGACAAGTTTCTGAGCTCCCAGGTGTTGTATATTCTGCATGACAAACTGCGCTTTTGCATCACAGAAAAACGGAGCTCTTGGGTAACGTGCATGACAGATTTAAGAGTCATGCCAGACAAGCATGACAAGCATGAATTTTTCCAGACCCAGAATTTTTTGCATTTCATATCTACGCAAAAACCATGGACGCCGGGGTTTTCAATTTGACGAAGAAAGTCGAAGCGACGATGGAAACGGTTTTTTCGCCCGAGTCTTTTGACTTTGTCACAAATCTCACCGACGTTTTCGGCTACCGGATCAAGGTCCAGGTGGCGGGGATTTTGAATAAGGTGGACAAGCAGCCACTGAAATTCAAGATTCTGGACAAATCTTCGTTCTACGGGACTCAATCCCACAAATTCAAAATCACGCCTGTGAATCAGAAGCAAGACTTCAACGTCACGACGCACATTTGGAGTGGGAAGAAATCCTTCGACACGAACGTGACCACGAATATCTTCAACGGGAACAAAAGTTTTGACGTCAACGTGACACTATGGATTGCAAAAATGTCTGGGTTTGGAAGAGTCGGGACTTGTCATGCACATTTTGCATGACCCGTGAGGTCTGTGATGCTGGTGCTAGCGCCACAGATTTTTTGAGAGCTTCTTGATGCTAATTACGCATGAGAAATTCCCTCTCCGCGTGCCAAGAACTGACTCCTCTTGCTGCTCATGCAACACAGATATTTTTAGAATCCGCAGACAGCATTACAAGTTGCATTCTTCCAGACCCAGACATTTTTACATTTGATAGACACCGTATTACGATGATACGTTCACCGGGACGAAGGAGATGGATTTCAACGTGAATGGGTCTCACAAGTACGGGTTCGGCGTCTACCCGGATGGGGGAGGGCCGCGGCCAGATGACGATAGCTACTTCGGGTTCGGGTTCGGCGGGGATAGCGCGGAGGGGGAGAGAAGGCTGGGGAAATTCTGCAAGAAGCTCTCCTTCGACATTGGCGGGGATTTGACGAAGCAAAAGCACGAGTTCGCAATCCAGTTCCCACAGAGAACAACCCTGAAAACGCAGTTAACGCCCACCACGAAGACGTTTTTGATCCCGCCAATCATCCCCGCACACCGGTCCGCCAAAGTCGGGGATGAGATCGAATTGGTAGTCCGAGCGACGTTGCTGGTTCCGACAAGCGAGGAGTGTTCGGAGTTCGGGAAAAGGGTAAAGAAACTCTTGCCGGAGATCTCCGAGAAAATCCAAGCAGCCGTCGATTTCGGCACGGACACCGGGGAGTTCCGGATCGCGGGGGACGTCACGACTCTGTGTCCCAGCAGTATCGTAGGAAAAAAGTGTTTGCGTTACAGTTACACACATAGTATATGCAGGCCAAGCACTACAGAGAAGCTCTGTCATGCCGGATATGCATATGAGCCTTGCTTCCTACTCCTACAGGTTTTCCCATAGGATTTCTGCATTGCAAGCTTTCTCTCTCATGCAGAGACATTTGTGTTGCTGAATTGACAACAAATGTGTAACTGTCTAACACTTTTTTCCTTCGATAAGTAGCTTCGCGAATCTGTTGGAGATCCACTCGAGAGCAACATCTACTTCGGGAGCCGCGTATCAACTGTAAAAATGTCTGGGTCTGGGAACTTGTGATGCTGGGTGGCGTCTCATGATGAGGCTACAAATGCTGGCGCAGCGTGACAAGTTTCTGAGCTCCTAGGTGTTGCCTATTCTGCATGACAAACTGCGCTTCTGCATCACAGAAAAGCGGAGCTCTTGGGTAACGTGCATGACAGATTTAAGAGTCATGCCAGACAAGCATGACAAACGTGAATTCTTCCAGACCCAGACACTTTTACATTTGATACCGCGGCAGCATCTAGTGCTTCGGGAGGAGGAGGAGGAGGCTCATCATCTTCTGCCGTTATTTCTACTTCGGAGAAGAACGAAAATGTTGAGAAAGAACCCGAAACCCTGATCGCCGAGTACACCTTTACGGCGAATCCGGGCGAAAACGCGAAGGCGGCTGGGACGGAATTCTCTACGGTCGATTTGGAAAATTCCGTGAAGTCTGGGTTCCAGAACGCGAAGACTTTTGAAGAGGACTTGGGGACGACGATCACCAGCATGGAAGTCTCCGCTAAAGTTCACTATCAAATAATGCAAATATGTCTGGGTCTGGAAACTTGTGATGCAAGAAAGGGAATAGTGAACTCACTATAATGCGCTGCCAAGCATGACAAGTTTTTTCCATGGTTCTGAGTTGCGTACTCCGCATGAGAAACTGCGGTTTTGCATGACAGGGAGGCGGAGCTCTTCGCGGCCATGCAACACAGATTCCCGAGTCATGCCAGACAAGCATGACAAACTTGCATTCTTGCAGACCCAGACATTTTTACATTTGATATTCACTCCCAAGAGACGAAAGTTCGCGAGGAGCTTTCCGTTTCCATCACGGGGGACAATTTGTTCCCAACGACAGCTGCACCTCCGCCGGTCGTGGTGGAACAGACGAACGGAACCACTCCTGCGCCACTGGACACTGATTCGCAGAAAATGATGAAGGAGCTGAAGTTCCAAATCAGCGGCGGGGTGGACGAGCAAACGGCGGACAAGTTTGTGAAGGATTTGGTGAAAAACATCACGTCCGCAAAGTCGCCAAAAGTGTTTCGCACCGGGGAGAATTTCGTCTGTGAATACCTGAAAGTGGATTTGACACCCGGGAAGGAAGCGAAGTTCTCGATGGCCATGGCGGTGGAGAAGGTGAAATTTGAGTCCACGGTGCATGTATGCATTGCAAATATGTCTGGGTCTGGAAGACAGTAACTTGTGATGCTAAATCTGCATCATGCTAAGATCTGTGTTGCATAAGTGCCAAAAGCTTTCCACTTTCGACCAAGTTGGGAGCGGGTTTCTCATGCAGGACAGGCATGACAGAGACCTCGCAGAGTTTGTCATGCTAGACCCCGCATTTTTCCAGACCTCATGGCTCATAGAAAACCTGCATGACAAGTCTGGCATTCTTCCAGACCCAGACACATTTGCAATGCATAGCATGCGAGCCTCGAAATCCCGGTTGGGCAGACCTGTAGCGACGCCTTGGAGCAAGTCTCGAAGGAGGAGCTGGTGCAGGACATCCAGAAAGCAACCTTGTTGACGAAATCACAAATCGTCATCGAGCAATTGACCTGCCTCGGTGGGCCGTCGTTTTTGCAAACAAGTGAGGTTCCCGTCGGCTTAATTTGGTTGTTCGAGGACGAACGAAAGACGGCGGACGCGATCGTACGGGTAAGAGATCAGAAAAAAACTCAAGACACGACGGAATTCCCCGTGTTGCTAGCGTTGAAGGGGGAGGTTGCAATTCTCTCCGCGGATGAGGAGCAGTGCGTGGAGAACTTGAAGCACGGAATTCCGAACGCATTGAAAACGGGAAAGGCTTTGCAGGGGATTTCGGCGACGGCTACCGAGGTGGAAACAGAGGCGAGCATTACAGGACGATCTGGTCTTCCAGCAACTTCTGAGGCGAACGAGGGCCTGGGGGAGGTGAAAGAGATCAAGGATGAGGGGGAAGGTGGAGAAGGAGATGGTGGTGCAGGTAGTTCTGGGTCCTCTGGGATGAATCAAACCGGTGGAGGTCAGAGCTTCGGCGGTGAGGAAGGTGGGAATAAAACTACCGCCAAGGTAAACAAAACCCTCGAAGTTGGAGTATCTTCTGGTGGAAAAAATAACGCAACTACAGAAAGTGAGAACCAAATCAACGCCACAGAGTCAAACGAGACAACTACGGCTGCACCATTTTTGAACGAAACTTCTAACCAGAGCATCACCACAGCAGCCCCGACAACCGAGGATGAAAATAACGCCACACTCGCCCCCGAAGAAGACAAAGAAACCAGTACAATTCCGCCAGAGTACCGACAGAGCGGCACCGGGGAGGCGCGGATTGGTGCGACCGTTACGCTAGCAGTGTACTTACCGGAGGGAACGGAATGCGACATGATTGCGCCGTCGTTGAGCAAGGAGAAACTGAGCAACGATGTGGAGGCAAAGCTTCCGGATGAGCTGACAGTCACGTCGGACAAACTCGAAGTGAATGTCGTGGTGAAGGAATTGTCTTGTCTCGTCGCCGCAGCTGCTGGTACTAACGGCGCCGCTTTTCTGCAGACTAGCACCAACCAAGCCGCCAATGCCAGAGACGATATCACCGTGACCACCGAGTCCGACGGCTTCGCGACGCTCCTGCTCGACAGCGAAATGTCAGCCTCCGGGGCGGTATCAAATGCAAAAATGTCTGGGTCAGGAAGATTTCTACATTTGTCATGCATATGTTCCATGAGCCATGATGTCTGTGATGCATGCCGTAGCATCACAGATTTTTAGAGGGCTTTGTGATACCTCTACCGCATGAGAAATGCCCACTCCACGCAGGACAAACCCGACCCCTCTTGCTGGTCATGCAATGCAAATTTTTTTAGAATCCACAGACAGCATCACAAGTTGTGACCTTCCAGACCCAGACACTTTTGCATTTGATAGGCGGACATCGCGACGAAAAAGATCGACGACTTGAAGCTCAACTTCGCATACCAAATGTAAAAATGTCTGGGTCTGGTGGAAGAATGCAACTTGTCATGCCAAATCTGAATCAGGCAAAAAACTGTGTTGCATGATTGCCAAAAGTTGTGCACTTTTGACCTAATCGAGAGGCAATTTCTCATGCAGGATAGGCATGATAGAACTCTCACAGGATCTGTCATGCTATGTCCTACATGCCAGACCTCATGGGTTATGGAAAACCTGCATGACAAGTCTGGCAATCTTCCAGACCCAGACACTTTTGCAATCCATATCGCAGAAGCGCTAACCGCGGCCCTGCCCGAGGCGTCGGCTTTTATTGACTTCGGCGCCCAAGTCCTCGCTTTTGAGGTGAGCACGAAGATCAACCGGGAGGGCGGCGCGGTGATCAACGACGTCACGAAAGACGATAAAACGACTACACAGTTTGGGCCGCAGGGGTTGCTGGAGGGAGATAAGTCTGTGGAGATCACTATTGACACCGACAAATACTCGACCACGTTCAAATCACCCTCCTCGGGAAAAGGGCCGTGGAAGAAATTGAACTTCACGATGGAGATCCCCGGAATGAATGGCGTGAACGTTTCCTTGCAGTACCCAGAAGGACAAGACGGCTTCGGCGAAGAGGATTTGGTCGACCAGCCAGAGCCGGTGACGTTTGACTTCAACGTGCACAAGGTCAACGAAACCCACCCCCTTTTCTTCAACGTGACAAGGTTAGATCAGAGCTTTTTCTTGAAGAACATGGTGAACTTGCTCAACAAGATGGTCGGGTATCATCGAGACACGAGGAAAGCGAAGTTAAAAGAAGAAAGGGATAATGTCGAGCAGAAAAAACTGCTGGAGCAAAGCAGAACGAGCATAAAAACAGCACGGAGTTCCACCTCTGGTAGTCGTGATTCGGCGCACCAAGACACCGAAGATGAAGATTTCGGCCACATCCTGGACCTAGATGCGGACGACGAACTCGCTGCCAACGTCGGCCTCGCGGACCGCCGCGACGCTTTGGTTCGGAACGCGAACAAGCTGTTGCGGCGGAAATTAAATCTCAAAGGAGAAAAGGGGAAGCTTGCTTTTCAGAAGTTGACGAAAGGGGACATTGACGACTTGGAGGATCACGCAAAGTGGCTGAAAGAGTTGACAAACCGGACTTTTGAAGAATATTTGACCCGGTGGCGGGAAAGGCAAGAGGCGTTGCGGCGGCAGCGACTCGCCGGGCAACGGGCGGAACAGGCGGAGAAGGAGCGGCTGCGGCGGCTGGAGGAGGCGGAGAAGGACGAGAAGCAGGGGGCGAGGGATCTGATCACGCAGATCAAGATCTACCTGGACATGATCCACGAGTTCGAGATAAAATACCACTTAACGCCGGACAAGTGGTCGCAGATCAACGAACAGCAGGAGATCGCACAGGTGGAGGAGGACGGGAAAGTGGTCGAGGCGGCAAAGAAGTTGGCCGAGGACTTGGCGTATCAAATGCAAATATGTCTGCGTCTGGAAGATTCTAAACTTGTGATGCTGTGTCTGGATTCTAAAAAAATTTGTATTGCATGACCAGCAAGAGGACTCCAGTTTGTGCTACTCGGAGAGGACATTTCTCATGCGGTAGAGGCATCACAAAGCCGTCGAAAAATCTGTGATGCTAGAGCATGCATCACAGACATCATGTGTCATTCAAAATATGCATGAAAAACCTGGCAATCTTCCAGACCCAGACATTTTTGCAGTTGATACGGCGCGGGAGTTGCAGCACCTGAAAATCGTCGGGGAATTGGTCGCGCCGCCACTGTCGAAGACCACGTTGTTTGTGAACATCAGCATATGCAAGAAAAAAACTGTGTAAGTGTAAATCTGTGACGCAGAAAATGCAAAACAGTTATACTTGTCATGCTGGAAGAGCGTCATAAGCTACTATCTTACGTGTTTCCACTTACTAGCTGCGCATGACAGGTTTTCCCTGTAATGCAAAGCGAATTTGTGATGCTGCTCTTCCTACAAAGTTACACTTACACAGTTTTTTTCTTGGATACAGCACCGATGGATCCACTTTCGGGCCCGGGGACGCGGAAAAAAGGGTGCAGGAAAAAGCGAAGGAAAAGCGGAAAAAAATGTTCTCCCGACTCTGGTCGGCCGAGAAAGCGGACCGGAACTCCCCGTACACGTGCGACCCGGGATTCGGACCGGTGGTCAGTCCCTCCGTGCCGATAAAGCAGATTGAATGCCTGCCCTGTCCGAGGGGGACGTACTCGCCCAAGGGGGTCGTGTGCCGGCCCTGTCCGGCGAACACGATGTCGCCCGCGGCTGCCACGCGGATAACGGACTGCCTCGGGAACTGTCCGAAGGGGTATGGATGGGAAAATCGCAGGTGCAGAAAATGCGACAAGCTGAAGGAGTTCGCCGCGAGTCCGAGTTCCCCCTGCGTGAAATGCCCCACGGGGACGGTATGAGAGTGCACAACTCCCGCCCCTCCCCCTCATTTGTAATGCAAAATACCAAACTCGCACCTTGCTCGTAAGCACTGCTAGCATGACAAATTTTGGAACCTCAAATAGTAATACAATCTGCACGCTGATTTGTCATGGGAAAGCCCCTTTTTTGCTGTTGCTTGTGTTGCTGTATATGCCATACAAATAAGGGGGAGGGATTGTTGTGCACTCTCATAGACGGAAGTCGTGGATGTGAACGACAAGAAGTGTCAATCTCCGCCGGGTTTGATGGAAGGCACTACGAATGCAGATCCGGGAAAAGTCGAACCCTGGAAGCTGTTTTGCTCCCCGAAATGCCCTATCAAATGCAAAAGTGTCTGGGTCTGGAAGAGTGTGAACTTGTCACGCAGGTTTTCCATGACTCTTGAGGTCTGGAATGCGTGACCTAGCATGACAGAGTCTGTGAGGTCTCCTTCATGCCTATTCTGCATGAGAAACTGCCTCTATCTAAAATTGTTCAAAAGTGGACCTCTTTTGGTAATCATGCAACACAGATTTTTGCATGATTCGGATTTAGTATGACAAGTTGCAATCTTCCAGACCCAGACACTTTTGCAATCCATATGCCTGCCCGGGCAGGAGTGGTCCGACGAGGGTGGCTGCATTGACTGCCCGCTGGGATCTATCGCAAGAAAAAACTGTTTCACTGTGAACTTGTGATGAATAGAATGGAAGACAGAACTATTTGTCTTGCCACACCTGCAAGACCTCGACTCTTTAGCGGTGTTTTCCCTTTGGAAGCGCGCATGGCAAATTATCTGTGTCATGTGTAACAAACTTGTGATGCAGATCTTGCAAGATCATCACCGCTGTGAGACAGTTTTTTCGTGGGATAGGATCTTTTTCCCCGGAGGGGCAGAAGTGCCGGAAGTGCTTTCCGGAGTACACGACGCGGTATCCGGCAAGCATCATGATCGACGACTGCATTCCGGAATGCAAAGCGGGCTACTCCTGGGGACCAAACGTGAAAACCGGCGCGCTGGGGTGTAAGATCTGCCCCCGGGGCACGTTCACCACGCCCTCGCAGATCGCGACGAGTTTGAACTTTACGGCGAAGAGATTGGACTGCGACTTCTGTCCCGAGGGCAAATCGACCTTCCGCGAGGGTGCGACCAGCCGGTTCGAGTGCATCGAGCCGGCGGTTTCCGACATTCTAATCCGCGTCCGGCCGAATGAACCGGAGAAGTACGATAAGAAAGCGCTGACTCTTTTGAACGACATTGTTCTGAAGATGGTGAACGACAAAATCGGCGGGGCGACTCTTGAAGCCTACAACATCACGGCAGAGACAACCCTGACAAAACCGACCGGGGGTTTCATGCTACTGCAATCCAACGGTAAAATCGAGGAGCAGTACGTCGCGAATGCGGAAGATCAGCAGTACGCGGAAGTGAGGTTGAAAATCGCAGAAATTTTCCCATCGTACGAGGAAGCGGCGAACTTGACGACAACCCCAAAACCGGACCGAACCCAAAAACCCTTCGACGCGCGGGGCATGTGGGACGTTCTGAAGAAGGACGAATCGTTGAAAGCGGTCACCAGACTGTTCTTCAAAGCGATCGAGGTGACCTGCAAACCCGGGTTCGGCTTCAAGCCGAATGTGACTGACGACGCGATTTGCTACCCGTGCCCCGTCGGGTTTTTCGGTTTGGGGGGCATCGATCCGGAGTGCGAGCGGTGCGAAAAAGGGTGGTCCAGTTCTCCCGGGTCCACGGAGTGCTTTCCGGTCAACTGCATGCCGGGCGAGGGGCTGTTCAGACAAGCGAAAAAGTGCGAAATCTGTCCGCCGGACTTCTTCGGGAGCGGGAAGGATCAGCCGTGTTTGCCGTGTCCGAACGAGAACACACACAGCGCTGCTGGGTCACCTGATTTATCCAGCTGCAAGGCGAATTGCAAGTGGGGGGAAGGGTTCTTCGGAGGGAACAAGTGCATGCAGTGTCCGGCGAACAGCTTCTCCGCCGGCGGCTCCGATTCTTGCACCGTGTGCCCGGCCGGAACGGGCACGGGACCCATTTTGCCGCATGTCGTTCCCTGGACGTTAGACGATCCCGACGGGAAGAAAGCGATCATCACCGGGTTCTGGCAGAAGACCCAGTGCGGGCTGTGCAAAAACGACGTGCACTGCAACGGCGCGGGAATCGCCTCGGGGAACAGCTGGGACACCGAGAAGGGCGGGTGTCGGTGCGACTGCAATCCTGGGTATGCCGTATCAAATGTAAAAATGTCTGGGTCTGGAAACTTGTGATGCTGTGTGGCGTATCATGAGGAGGCCACAATTGCTGGCTCAGCATGACAGGTTTCTGAGCTTCTAGGTGTTGCCTATTCTGCATGACAAACTACGTTTCTGCATGACAGAAAAGTGGGGCTCTTTGGTAATGTGCATGACAGATTTAAGAGTCATGCCAGAGAAGCATGACAAACTTGCATTCTTCCAGACCCACACATTTTTACATTTGATATGCCGGACCGAGTTGCAACTACTGCGCGGAAAACTACGCCCGGGACGAACGGACAAACAAGTGCAGGTCTTTATCAAAAGGAAAAATCCCCCCTCCCCATATCGAACGGGTACGCTTCCGGAAATTTGTGTTGCTGATTTGAGGTCACAAATCGCGTTTGTCTTGCAAGAAGACAAGGGCAGAAGCTTCCGCCCCATTATGGAAGCGATTTGTCATGCTGTTAGGCCTAAAGGGGAGCCGTTTGCCATGCTGAACAACTAGACCCATACGCCCCTACCTGGGGGCGTATCTGGCCGCAATGCCTCTCTGTAATACAGACCTGAATCGTGTACGCAAATCCAGCATAAGAAACTTCGTTTCGATAGGGGGAGGGGGGATTTTTCATTCTCATAGTCTTTGGTCACCGAAAAGTGCCCGGACGCGGCGTTTCTGTGCAACGGCAGGGGGCAGCTCGTGAACCTGTTCGAAGATGAGATGACGAAGATCTGCGAGTGCGTCTGCGATTCCGACGTGTACGACAGGCGGAACAACTGCCAAACGTGCTCCGCCAGTCGCTTATTGGACCCGCAGTCCCAGTGCGAGCGGTGTTACCAAATGCAAAAATGTCTGGGTCTGGAAGAATCCGAACTTGTGATGCTGCATTTGGATTCCAAAAAAATCTGTATTTCATGACCAGCAAATAAGGGAATGCAATTTTGGCAACGCGGAGAGGGCATTTGTCATGCGGAATAGGTATCGCGAAGCCCTCAAAAAGTCTGTGATGCTAGGGCATGCATCACAGACATCATGGCCCAGGCAAAACGTGCATGACAAGTCTCAGAATCTTCGTACACCCAGACATTTTTGCATTTGATAGGTGTTTAGACGACGACTTCGACCCATTGACGAACTGCAAGGAGCGGAAATCCTGCATGCAGACCAACACGTGCGTCGCGCCGCCGGTGTTTTTGTCTCCCTTCTTCTGTCCCGCGGGGTGGCAACCGGTGAGGGAGGAAGAAAAATGCAGGGAGATCGCGAGTTCCTTACCGACTTGCGGGAAGGAGTTGGTGGAAAGACGATCCACACTCTACGCCCCCTCGGACAACTACATGACCATCATGCAGAACGCGACCTGCTCCTTCCTCTGCGCCCAGGACCCCGCGACCTGCGGCGAGCTCTGGGCCTCGGGCACGTCTCTGTCCGCCGTGGCGCCCGACGCGATGGCCGCGGTGAACGCCCCGGCCGGGTATGTGGAGCAGGTGAAGCACCGATTACAACAGAAAGAGCAGGGTCTGGACGAAAACTCATTAACTTTCACCGGCGGAAATCTAGGCCTCCAAATGCCAAAAGCGTGTTACTTCGTGCATTGGGAGGAGGAGAATTCCGTCGCGGTGGTATTCAACGATTTGGTGAAAAAGAAGTACGACATGAAAGTTTACCCCGAAACAAAAACCGCTGCGCTCACCATTCGCGAGATGCCAAAGGCGCAAATCGGATTGCCGAAATTTGACGACTTGAAGAAACACGACCCGAAACTGACGACCCCGATAATTTCAGCGAATAAGCAGGAATTCAAATTCGATTTGACCGACCCGCAGTGGCAGTGGAGAGATAAAACGTCGAAATTCAACATTTTGCCGCAATTTTCGGGCACGAAAAATTTGAAATTCGACGTCGAGACGTCCGATTTAGCGCCAGAAAGTGTACTGTTCAAGAAGAAGACTTCAGTGGAGGAGGAAACCAATTACCGGGAAGGAAAAACAGAAGAGAAAAAGCAGCGCGACTACTTGTTCAACGTAAAGGACGCGAAGGGGGAGGAAAATGACTACGCGATACGACAACGGGCTTTGCGGTTCGACGCCGTGCGGCCGGTTTCAACCTCGATGGAATTCGAGTTAGAGCATGAGAAGGATAGTATTAGCACAACTGTAGGACGAGATGTTGATCCCGGTGTTGAGACCACTAATTCGAGGCTGTTGGAAAAGATCGAAAAGAACGAAAATCTCAACGCCGAAGGGAAGGCGGACATCACCTTTTTCACTAAAGCGAAGGACTTCTTCCACCGGGTGAAAAAGTTGACGTTTGGAAACTTGTGGAAAGAGGAAAAAGCGAAGGAAAAGGCGAAAGAGCAGCAAGTGAAAACCAAGAAGAAGAACCTTCCCCCTGCACTGGACCACAAAGCGGGTGGAAAAAGTGGCACAGTGGAAGCTTTGGCGAAGGAAAAGAAAAGCCTGCCGGCGCCTTTGGAGAAGGCCAAGGAGAAACAAGAGGAAGTGCAACTAGCGCCGGGAGCGGAGGGTGTGCACTACAAGAAAACTTTTCCGGTGTCTTTGGCAGAGGAAACTCGACAGGACACCACAGGTTTTAGACCGAGTTTGAGTTTTCACTTGAACAGTCCGGAAAGCGGTGAGGATGCGGCGTTTTCATCCCCTGGTGACAAAAATGTTGAGCAAGAAGACCCCACGGCCGAACAAGAGCTTTCTCTGCTGCAAAGTTCCAAGCTCCAAGCCACCGGCGTCCTTTTCCAGCCGGCAACACTGTTCAAAGCCAGAGCGCGCATGCTGTGCGAACGGCAGCAGGAACAAGGACAACCGGCGGAACAAAGTTTGTTGGCCGTCTATTCATCCTCGGGCGGTAGAGCCACTAGTTCCTACGAAAAGCAGTACGCGATAGCCCCGTTGCCTATGAAAGATAAATCCTTCTGCCCGCAGAACCTGCAGAGGATCGCGCTGTTCAGCACCGAAGCAAATGAATTCTCAAAATCCACCACCTGTTTCCCCACCTGCCACGCCGGCCAGCGCTGGAACGGCAAGCAGTGCGAGGCGTGTCCGGCCGATAGCTTCATGACGGAATTGCACTGGTGGCGAAAGCGGGAGGAACCAGTGACCAACTGGGCGGGATATAACGAGCACACTTGCGAAAAGTGCCCGAGAAATAGAAGGTTCACGATAGGAGGAGTTCCTGCTGCTGCGCTTGGAGGACAGCAATTCCTATCAGCATCACCGTCCAGGACCGGGAAAACGAGCAAGAATCACTGCGTCGCGCCCCCACTCACAACCATCCAGATCCGAATACCAAATGGCGAGCAATCGTTTCTGACGCTGTTGCAAGAGAATTTAGACGAGGAGTATTTCCGGCTGAGTAGCGACAAGAAAAAAACCGCGGTTTTAGAGGTGGTTTCCGAGGAAAACAAGGGATACATTTTCCAGCAGTTTTTCCAAAAAGCACTGAAATCCACAAAGGGATTATCCAAGCTTATCGAGCTCCAAGACTTCAGCATTGACGACGGGAAGACGCCACAGCAGGTGGGAAACGCGAAGTCTCTGACGTTTTTGACCAGTTCGTTACCCGAGGAACTAACCAGCCAGCACGAACCACAGGTGACGATCAACGTGAGGATACGAACGACCGAGCCAGTGGAGCTGATGTCCAAGCGGGAAGTGAGAAGCTTAAGAGGGTTGAAAGCGCTCTTAGCCGAAAAGTTGTTCCAACCGCAATTCGCAACCTTCGCCGACGTCGCCGCGGCCGATACGGATAACAACCTCTCCAGCAGCTGCGCGCCGGGGTACGGAAAAATTGAAATACCGGATGAAAGGAATGATGGAAAAAGTGAGCTGTCCTTTCTCTGCGAACAAATCTGCGACGAGGGTTCCTTCTCTCCCGGTGGTGATCACGCGGTGTGCACTGCCTGCCCGGATCACACGAGCAGCTTCCCCGCTTCTGGTAATTGTTTACCGACCTGCTCAGCCGGCTTTGGCCTGTCGGCGGCAGCGCCGAGGAGTACTTCTAGCGAGTCGTACGACAAGTTTATTTCATCTGGTGAAAGACATAATTCTGAAACTGCCTCTTCCCAAAATATCGGAACTACAAGTTCTACCTCCTCCCGCACCTGTGTCTACTGCCCCAAAAACCACTTCGGCCCCGGCAGACTGTCCGAGTGCCAAGAGTGCCCGGCGAGTCGCCCCATTTCCATGCCGGGGAGCTTATCCAAGAAAAAAACATTGTAGGTGTAACTTTTTTGGAGGAACAGCTGCATTACAAATTTGTCTGGCATGACAGCAAAAACCTGTCATGCGCAGATAGTACGCGAAAACGCCCTTTAATGGACCCTGCGATGCATGCCAAGCATGACAGACGCAATCATCCTGCATATTGAGCATCACAAATTTACTTACACTAACAGCGTTTTTTTCTTGGATAGAGCTCGTCAGTGGAGCACTGTCGGGTGAGTTGCAAGGACGATGAGAGTATCAAATGCAAAAGTGTCTGGGTCTGGAAACTTGTAATGCTGCGCTGGGAATAGTGAATGCTCTGTAATGCCCAGGCAAGCATGAGAAGTATCTGCGCTTCTTTGTGTTACGTTTTTCGCATGACAAACTGCGTTTTTGCATGACAGGCACAAGGGTCTCTTCTTGGACACGCATCACAAACTTTTTGGTCATGCCAGACAAGCATGACAAATCCCAAAATCTAGCGGACCCAGACATTTTTGCATTTGATAGAGAGGTGGGTGCCCAGGATTGGGAGATGTGTTTTGGAGGACGAAATGGAGGAGCAGGACTTGGCTCTGACGGAGGAAAGCATGTTGACGCATGGGGACGAGCAGTTGCTATCAACAGATGGAATAAATTCACCAGCATCTTCGCCTCTTTGGCCCCATGACGTCGTAGGGGACACAGTTCTAGGCGAGGGCAGCACGAGTGCTGCAGCTCCTCGGGAAGATTCATCATCATCTTCATCTTCTCGTCTTGGTGGGCTTTTCCCATGGAAAACCGCAAATACACAAGCCGCACGGGAAGGGGAAGACGAAAAAGAAAAAGCCAAAAACGATATTGCCCCACAGCACCTGCTCCTTCCCGTCGCTGCTGATCCGAAGAAGAAAAGAGAAAAAGAAAAACAAGCCATTCTCGCCGAGGTTGGTCGAGCTGCGGAGCAAAGCGAGCAAGCGCAAAGAACGCATGAAGGACCAGCAGGTGGACCACAACAAGACGAGCACTTCCTTTATTCCCCGGAGGAGCTAGCTGCCGTGAAGAAGAGAGCGAGACAGGAACTGACGCTCGTGCAGTCGTATCAGCCAAACTTACAAGCCATGTCTCAAGAATTGGCGGAGAGAACGGCGGAGAAGAAAATTTTTGCCGAAAGCAACGACGAAGCAGCTGGCACAACTTCTGCGTCGTCCTCTCCTCGTGTAGAGGTAGCACGCACGGCGCAGCGTGGTAGTGCAGATGAAGCAGGAGTAACAATGGTGCACTATGGAAAAGGAGCAGGAGATGAGCCTGGAAATAAAGGGAAAACTACCAGCAACCACGCTCCGAATCTGCTCATGACCCAAACAACGGAAAGCAGACCGAGCTCCGCTCCGAAAAAACCCATCGGGTCTCTGGTGAAAGGCTTGTCGTTCTTCAGACAAACTAGATAAAAGTGTACTTTTGTTGCGCCGCCTGATTTTGCTTGTTTTCAATTTTCCGTGTGCCTTCCTAAAAATTTGGTCATCATCTTAATCAGCCTGTACGTAGATCCAGCGCTCCTTTTCTCAATTGGTTGTGCAGATGTAGAATAAGTACTAGCATGCGGGCACTAAATCTTGAAACCAAAACTTTCCTATGTAGCATAGCTTTGAGACTTGATAGAAACCGAAAACCTAGCGAGACTTAAGTGTAAATTTGTATTCAGCGAGGCTTATAGCAATGCAGACACCAGCACGACGGTTCTGTCTCTGCGCAAAAGCAGTCATTTTTTTTGTGTCTCTCAACAACTAGCAAATTGGATAAATTCCAAGAATTTTTTACGTTTGAAGTATAATAGCAAAGCTAGTCAGAGTCCGACGTAGCACCACGCGGACAGATAAAATCAAAAAGTAAGATGATGAACAATATCACCATACATCCGGATGAACACTTAGCGAGTTTCTTTGTTTCAAATCTAGTGACCAGAAGAGAGCACGTCTCTACCACGACGCTGCGGCGCGTCCAGGGTCTGATTGGGTAGCCGCAGCGAGAGCACGCAGCCGCAGGATTTTTGGATAATATACTCAAAGCCATCTTTTTCTTTTTGAATTTACGTTTACCAAAACCAATGCTTCGAAAAGTTTCATACAGGACCAGCATAGGACAGCTTGGGTTTCTAGCTTGTTTCGCTTTACGTAGACAGAAGGCAACTTCATCAAAGAGTTGTATTGGTGATATGACGCACACGCAAACGCCACGCGAGGGCGCAAAAACAAGAGCCAAAACAGCTCGCGGAATTTTGTAGCGTTTTTTGAATTTATAAATAATTATCGGGAAAAGTTAAACTACAAAACGCACTCGGTTGGGACAACGTCGAGGTCTTTTGATGATATCGAGATGTTAGTTGTCTCAAAAAATCGACACCTGAATTAAATAGGAACTTGATCGGTAAGCAGCTGCTCCGTTTTCGGTTTTTTCTCACTGATATCGTGGTCTTACTACAGTCGCCTCGCATAAAATATTTGATTTTTTCTAGTGTCGGTAGAAAAAATCAAAAATATGTAGAGAAAATCATAACGAGAAGAAAAGAGAAAAAAGAAGAGAAAGGATACAAAGAGAAAATCAAACGAGAAAACACAAAGACGACGATTTTTCTCACAAGAAGCACGCGCCTCGTTTTGATTTTTTCTACAGCTGTAGAAAAAATCAAACGGGACTCGTCCGAAACCGAGAGAAGCGAGAAAATGGCAAGAACTCGAGAAGTTCTCACTTTTTCTCGAAGTTCTCGCTTTTTCTCGAAAGTCTTCTCGTCCCGCCCATTCGAGGCCAGCGGCCGAAAACCTCCAAAATACGGTAGAAAAAATCAAACACCTCCGGGGAAAATCAAAAGACCTCCACCCAGAAGCGGAAAAGCCGAATACACGCGCACGCGCGAAGCGATGCGCGAAGCCCCAGCACCGCGAAGCGCCAGACGGCAATGGGGGCGCGCCCCATGTGTGGGCAACGCTGAGAACGAAGCGGCCTCGTCTTGCAAGCGGACAAAGTTCGTTTTCCTTTCAGGCCAACGGGCCCGCCACCTACGCAACCAGGCGGGGGCGGGCGCGCTGGGTGTGCAAAACAAAGCGGACCTCGCGGCCGAGAAAAGAGAAATAACAAAGCCGCGCGCGCAGCGCGCGGTGGGCGCGGGTAACGCGGCGAGGCAACCACGCCGCGCGCGCAGCGCGCGGAGAAAATTTTTCCGACAAGCGGGAAGCGCAGCAAAGCGAGGGAGCGGGCGCATTGGGTGCAGGGTAGCCAACCCTACACACTTCGCGGCCAAGAAGAAGGCAGAGGCAGCAAGGCCGCGCGCGCAGCGCGCGGAGGAAATTTTCCAAGCGTGCGACAGACGAAGGCGGGGGCGCGCCCCATGTGTGGGGAACGCTAAGAAGCAACCTCGCCGCGCGCGCAGCGCGCGGGGAAAATTTTTGCGAAAAGCAGGCCACGCAACCAACCAAGCGGAAGCGCGCGGCATTGGGCGCAGGCGAACCGAGCCAGCCGACATACTTCGCGGCCAACCAAGAAGACAGCAGAGGTAGCAATGCCGCGCTCGCAGCGCGCGGAGCAAATTTTTCAAGCGACAGATGGAGATGGGGGCGCGCCCCATGCGTGGGGAATTCTGAGAAGCGGAGAAAATTTTCCAAAGGGCAGACGGGGGTGGGGGCGCGCCACATGTGCGGGGAACGTTGGGCAGCAACCTCGCGCGCGCGGAGAAAATTTTTCTAGCGGCAGGCGAAGCCGGGGGCGCGCCCCATTTGTGGGGAACGCTAAGGAGCAACCTCGCCGCGCGCGGAACGCGCGGAGAGAATTTCTCAGGCGGCAGACGGAGGTGGGTGCGCGCCCCATGTGTGGGGGCAGCTGGCAGGAAACCTCGCCGCGCGCGCAGCGCGCGGAGAAAATTTTTCCGACATGACAAGCGGGCCACGCGGCCAGGCGGAGCCGCGCATTGTGTGCGGAAGAACCGCAGCCAAATACTCGGCGGCCAAAGAGAAGGCAGCAAGGCCGCGCGCGCAGCGCGCGGAGAAAATTTTTCAAGCGGCAGAAGGGGGTGGGGGCGCGCCCCATGTGTGGGGGGCGCTGAGAACCAACCTCGCCGCGCGCGCAATGTATGGGGAGAATTTTTCCGACAAGCGGGTCACGCAGCCAAGCGGGGGCGCGCGGCATTGGGTGTAGACGAACCGAGCCAACATACTTCGCGGCCAAGAAGAAGGCAAAGGGAGCAAAGCCGCGAGCGCAGCGCGCGGAGCAAATTTTTCAAGTCCGCGACAGACGGAGATGCGGGCGCGCCCCATGTGCGGGGGATTCTGAAAAGCAACCTCGCTGCGCGCGCAGCGCGCGGAGAAAATTTTTCAAAGGGCCGACGGGGGTGGGGGCGCGCCACATGTGTGGGGAATGCCGAGAAGCAACCGCGCCGCGCGCGCAGCGCGCGGAGAAAAATTTTGCAAGCGGCAAACGAAGGCGCGGGCGCGCCCCATGTGTGGGGGGCCCTAAGAAGCAACCTCGCCGCGCGCGCAGCGCGCGGGGGAAATTTTTTCGAAAAGCAGGCCACGCAACCAAGCGGACGCGCGCGGCTTTGGGTGCAGACGATCCGAGCCGACATACTTCGCGGCCAAGAAGACGGCAACGGTAGCAATGCCGCGCTCGCAACGCGCGGAGCAAATTTTTCAAGGGGCAGATGGAGATGGGGGCGCCCCCCATGCGTGGGCAATGCTGAGAAGCAACCTCGCTGCGCGCGCAGCGCGCGGAGGAAATTTCCAAAGGGCAGACGGGGGTGGGGGCGCGCCACATGTGCTGGGAACGTTTGGAAGCAACCTCGCCGCGCGAGCAGCGCGCGGAGAGAATTTTTCAAGCGACAGGCGAAGGTGGGGGGCGCGCCCCATGTGTAGGGAACGCGAAGAAGCAATCTCGCCGCGCGCGCAGCGCGCGGAGAAAATTTTCCAAGCGGCAGACGGAGGTAGGTGCGCGCCCCATGTGTGGGGAGCGCTGACAAGACACCTCGCTGCGCGCGCAGCGCGCGGAGAAAATTTTTGCGACTGACAAGCGGGCCACGCGGCCAGGCGGGGCCGCGCATTGTGTGCAGAAGAACCGCACCCACATACTCGGCGGCCAAGACGAAGGCCGAGGCAGGAAACTCGCGCGCGCAGCACGCGGAGAAAATTTTTCAAGCGACAGACGGAGATTGGGGCGCGCCCCATGTGCAGAGACGCTGAGAAACAACCTCGCCGCGCGCGCAGCGCGCGCGCGGAGAAAATTTTTCGCGCATTCTTCTCGATTTTTCTCAAAGCACCCGACTGGTTTTTTCTACAGTGGGAGCCCGGTTTGATTTTTTCTAGATGCTTTGTGATTTTTTCTACCGTATTTTTTTTTTCTCGACATGTAATCGGTATGAAAAGCAAAAAATACAATTTTGGTTTGATCCACTTCGTGTCTGTGAGTTTTGCTTATTAATGCAGCTTTTCTATGCCAAGGCCAAGCGATTCTCGGACTCGGTCTGCTATTTGCTTGTGATGTGCACAATCTCGGTGATTCCACGCTTGTGAAGCTGAATACAACGCAATGATCCACAAAAAACAGATCTTCGATCTTAGTGGAGGTTGATAGGCATTATTGAAGAGCCAAGAGTAGAAGAAGCAACCGCTATGACAAGTATCTACTTCAGGACCTCAATTTATTCTATGTCAACGTAAAACTAAAAGCAATCTTATTCTGTATGTACTACCATCGAGAAAATGAAGACAACATTCACAACCTCCTGTAAGATGTCATGATATTCAATCAATATTTTATTTGACGCAGCGGCTCCTACAGCGATGTAGCTCCTACGGCGCGCGAAGTTCCGGGATCTTACACGAAGATCTGCCGACGTGTGATCTCGGAGCTCCTATTTGATCCAATTTTGCTGGTTACGATCGAATTGAATATTGATTGTGCCGCGCTCGTTCCCGCGAGACGTGGAACTTCCCGCAATCTGTGGAACATGTAGTTGCACGCCTGATTATATTTCAATAGCCGTCTAAGGACTTCTACTTCCCAATTATCCGGAAGTGTCTATAGATCGTCGGACCGTATAGCACTCACTCAACTCTCACACTAGCACAATTCTTTATGTGAACTCTGTTCGTCGACGTTGTTTATTTCAAGTATGACCTCGAAGAACGTGAGCAAGGCGAAGTCCAAAGCCCCCAGTGGGGGCGGCAAAAATGCGGGCAGTGCTGGCAATGGTACCGCCACCAAGGTCGTGCGCCCAAAGGAAATAAAAGTGCCACCAGCTGTAGTCGTGCCAACAGAAGTGACGCCTGGCGGGGTTCTTGTGACTGAGGACACAAATGCGGTCACCACAGGCCGGCTCACCGACCTGCCAGAAGTTACCAGGCCGGCGGTGTTGGACACCATAGAACAGAGGTAATTCTATCTATTTTGTCGCGTTTGGTAGGAATGAGCGAGATCCTGACCCCGATGAATTGTTTCATGGAAGCGATATTTCTATTGGCTCCATGATTTTTTGAGGTCCTTCCTTCCTATCGTGCAGAGATAGATATCTTCAGATGCGGTTTATAAGATGATTTTTGCATGCTCAAGAAACGGAACAACTACCCCTGGTCCACAGGTACACCACCGGCAACCAAGCCTACACCTTTGTCAGTGACGACCTCCTGGTTGCGGTCTCACCAAAACTGCACACTTTAACGAAACATGCCACGGCTTCAAATTCAACATCGAGTTCTAATCCCGGCATTGATACCCCCGCACAGCAGCAGCTCCCCCAGCAGCCCGACCCGCATGCATTCGACCAAGAACACCTGGATTTTTACTCGCGCTACTCCTCTGGCGACCAGCTCCCGGCGAGGTTTTTCCCGCGTCGCATGCGAGACGAGTACAAAGCGTCAGTTTTTTCAGCACGGTCGAGGGCTGGTTCGAGGGAATCGTTTCCGGCACAGCTGCATCCGGCTAAATCACCCACGCCGGCCCTGTCTTCGACACCAGGCGGCAATAAGAGGCACAAGAACCTCCAGCTGCAAAGTATGCGCACTGTCGAGCCTCACTTGTTCGAGATGCCGGAGAAGGCTTTTCGGGATTTACTGTTCTTGAAACAGAATCAAAGCCTTGTTTTCCTAGGGGAAGAGACAAGAACCGCGTTCGACATGTCGTTGGAGTTCCTGTGCTACAAAAGCAGCAGCAGCAGCAGCAGCAGTAGTTCTTCATCTTCGTCGACGTCTACCTGTGTAGCAACATCAAGGGAGCCCGGAACAGAATCTGATAGTACGCACGCGCAGATAGAAGATAGAATACGCAGCGCGATGCTCCTCTTAGAAACCTTTGGTCACAGCGGTGGCGCACAAAGCAGTGCAAATTCTGTGCCTCACTTTGGAAAGTTTCTGCAATTGTACTTCGGCGCGGACACTGTGGGGCGACCGGTGATTTTAGGAGCGACGATACGACAATTTTTGCTGGAGAGCAAGCAGGTCCTGGAGCAGAGCGGCGAGGCGATTCTGCAGTGCTTTTTGCAGTTGGAGAACGCCGGGTTATTACAGGGTTTGCTCGACTACAGGAATGAAGACGGTACAGCTCCTGTCGAGGGGCAAGAGCAAGGAGCTGATTTGTTTTCAGACACCGAGACCGCTGTGCATAGCCGGCTGCCAAGCACGCAGCGTCTCATCCGGACGTTTTTGGACCATGCGGCTGCTACAGAAGAAGCTGGGGTCGCTGTTGCGAGAAATAGTCCGGAGACCAATATTAAAGGACTGGGAAACCACGGCGCTCCTGTCCCGATAGTACAGGCCGAAATGTCCCCACGAGGCCCAAAAATCAGCAGCCTGGGAAGAGACTACGAGGAGTCCTCACGTGAACGGCAGGGCCGACTACAGGCTTTGGAAGCCATTTTTGGCAGAGCGTCGCCTTTCGACGGAGCAGAAGATGATAGGTCAGCGACAACCCGATCCTCATCGTTCGAAGCCACCTGCGACGCCCTGGAGGTGTGCGGGTTTTCGGAAGAGAAGGTGGAAAACCTTTTTCAAACCGTCGCGGGCATCCGATGTATCGCAATTGCTGCTACAGCTACAGAGGGAACTACCGCCGTCGATGCGGAACAGAAGAGGACTCTATTGAGACTTGCCAACGCTCTTCTCGGATTCTTGGATAGCACTAGCAGCAGCAGCAGTACAACCAGTTTTTACCTCGGCGGAGCGACCGCGGCTGTTGTGCACTCTAGCCAAGAAGATTATGCGGACGTCGCCACACCGATCCATGCTCCAAAGACGAAAACACAAAAACAGGCTGAGCAAACGGCGGATTTGGTCGACAAGAACGAGTCGCCGCTGCTGGTAGAAACCAAAATCGTGCCAATGCTAGAAGCGAAGCAGCACCAGAACGGCGGGATCACCGAAACCACGCCCAGTTCGGAACTCGCGACTTTAGCGCAGAACCTTTACCAGAATCTGTTTTCTTTCCTGGTTCGCGCTTTGAATGTCTGTTTAAAGACGCAACAGCGAAGAAAGATAAACGGTGCTTCTAGTGCCACGGCTCAACGAGAAGCGACATCAAACCCTACACGACGTCGTGGTAAGTTTCTTCTAAACCCGACAGACACCCCGAACTTTGAGGCCTTCGTCGCAAAAAACTTTTTGTCTACCGACTCTGATGTTGCGGATCTAGACGCGGTTTCGAGCTGCATCGGCTTGTTAGACGGTGGTTTCAGAATGGTTCGACAACCACGACCATCCTCCACGATGAAAATGGCATCTGCAGGAACTCCACGGAAAAATAAATCGCAGTCCCTGGACGCTCTGCTTCAGAACTACGTGAACGACAAATTTGCGCATTTTCTCTCGTCCATTCTGTTTCAAAAGGAGTACGAAGCGGTTGCGGAGGAACTTGGGAATGACGTGGTGCAGGAACTGTATGCGCATTGCGACAAAAAGGACCATCCGCTGGTTTTGGGGAAAACGCTCGCGAGTCTGGAAACTGCGATCTTCCCCGAGTTGAAAATCGGTTTAAAGACGTCCTCTGAAAATAATGCTGCTCCCAATGAAAATGCGTCACCGAATACTAAAACGGAAAGCGCACGACCGTCAAGCTCCTCCTCGAAGCAGGCCAAGAGCAAGGCGAAAAAATCTTCAAATAAAGTTGCGGGCGTAGGAGCTGCATCTACTACGGAAGCAAGTGGTGCGACCACCTCTGCGGCGACAATGTCCTTGAGTGAACGCCTCCGGAAGAAAATTTCCAATTTGAAACACGACTACATTTCCATCCGGGCAGGAGAAATCTTCGCGAAGAACAAAAATAAAGCCAATGTCGGGTTGGAGCTAGGCGTCAGGCATTTTGGAGGAGAAGAGCCGACCTGGTATGATGTTGCCGAGTTTGAAACTACCTTGGAGCGAGCGGAAAATAAGACCACCGCCTGGATGAATATCGGTGCAGAAGATATGGATCTGTCAGGATTGAAATCGTCAAAGTTGAAATTATTTGTGATGCATAAAATGCAAGGCATGAAGTGCTTGTCTTGCCGGGATGGCAAGTGAGGCCGACCGTCAGCCTGTTTAGGGTTTGAAATAGACATGCTGAAGTAGCATGACAAAAGCAGTCTCCTGTGCCCAAACAGCATGACAAACTGGATTCCGGTGCTCGAAAAATTTGTCATGCGCCGCTTGATAAGTGGGCTTGCGACTGGTATCGGTTTCATGCATGACAAATTATTTCAACTTTGTCGATTTCAAACCTGACGCTTCCATAGAAGACACCAGCAGTAGTGCCGGTCCTCTTTTCCTCTCACTTTGTGACAACAGCGAGAATCTCGTTGTCCGCTTCATGTGCCGCGACCCCACGAAGCCCACGACCTCGTCGTCCCAAGCGGAGAACGGTCGTGCCGCGGTGGCACAAAGCAAGCCCTTTTGTTCATCCTTTGTGCTGCACACGGACACAATGGACACGATGGCGATGCTGAAGCAGTTACTCTCCAGGTCTAAAGTGCGGTTCGTCCTTGGCGTTGAAGCTGGAACCGTTTCTACTACTGCGTCTTCGGAGGCTAGTACAACAAGGACGGATTTTTTACCAAGCTTCAACTTCGATCGCGAGGCGTTTGACGCGCAACTACGCAAATTCGATTTATACTCCGTCGCCGGGATCCGGAAGCGCGGGTATGCGCACTGTTTATCACATTCTGAGTTTCTGAAGCGATACAAAGCGATAGCAGCTCCATCATCTCCAGGAGGGTCGACTACATCGAGTGCAGCAAAAATAGTAGACGCTGTTGTTTCCGGTCTGAACGAGGCAATTGGCGGCCAATTGCTCGTGTCGGATAAAGATAGAAGAAGCGAACTCCTCATCCAATGCGGGAAATCCAAAGTCTTCTTCAAAGAAGCCACTGCAAGTCTCCTTGAGAAGAAGAAAGTGATCCTCTCCAGCCAGTTCGCGACCAGGATACAGAAAGTCTGGCGCGGAAAAATAATCCGGAAGGAGCTGAAAGCCATGCCGATTTTGCTTCGGAAGATCCAGGACTTCCCAAAGAGGTTGAAGCTTGATTACAACGAATCGGAAGAGCTGACCGCGGTATCCTACCAAAACTTCTCCGAAGTGGAGAAGCACGTCAATCAATGTGCGGAACTACTGGACTTGGTGCACGAGTCGACCTTTTGTATTGATGCGGGTCAAGATAATGAACAGCAACAGCAGGCAGCACCAGCAGAAGCACCAGCAGACCAAGGGCTGGTGCAGCTGCGTCGTCGAGAATTAGGTAATATACAACTGAATCCGGTGAAGACCCTGGAGCAGTGCCGCCAGAGACTCCAGAACGTCGGCAATTTGTTTCAGCACGTCGAGCAGATGTGCGAAACGGAGGACCGGACCATGGAGATTTTCAGCATGCTGCAACGGTGTGCGGCTTTAGGTATGGGCCACTGTTTTGCCGTCCAGCAGCTCCAAGCGAGACACGACAATTTGGTCGCGCAGAGCAGCAGAGTTTTGCAGCTGAAGCGGTTGACGAAGAGGTGTCAGAGGTTTTTGGCGAAGACAGAAGGGCTGTTTGAACCTGTAGTGGTACAACAACTACCGGGTGGTGGAGGTAGTACAAATACATCTTCAGTGGAGATTTCCAATCTCGACCGTGAAGCCTTCAAACTGATGCGGAAAAGCGAGTTGAGCCAG
The DNA here is from genome assembly GCA_905178155.1 of Amoebophrya sp. A120. Classification (NCBI taxonomy): domain Eukaryota; class Dinophyceae; order Syndiniales; family Amoebophryaceae; genus Amoebophrya; species Amoebophrya sp. A120. The sequence goes on from CAJINV010000005.1 coordinate 2,481,414, forward strand.
GAGCTCAACGCCTCGGCCCTGCTTCTATCCGAGGAGGAAGACAATAATTCTCCTAGCGGCGGAGGTGTTTCGACTGTTTTTACACCAAGAGCCACGAGAGCTCCAAACGACGGCGGACAGCACATCAGTAACCAAGACCAGGAGACGCGCTTCCAAAAATGCGTCGAGGAGGTTTTGCAGGCGTTTTTGACCGATTCTCATCGATTGTTAAACGAAATAGCGGTTTTCCAGCGGGAAGTTGAAATTATCGGAGAGCGCGACAGCGCCGTTGCGACCTGGACGAAACTCCTGACTTTCGACCCGTTTGAGGCCTTCTGTGACCTGACCTACACCGCGGTGCCGAAAGTGAAAAGTAGACACGCGGAAGTGAAGGAAAAAATGCTTCTTCAGCAACAGCTAGATGGAAAGAACAGTAGCGAAAATATTAAAAAAACCGTACAACGCCTCAACACGCTCGAGCTGGAGTTCAACGCGAGAAGCAAGGCCTCGTCCAGTAGTAGATTCGGCAACTACAGCACCAGAACCGACAGCGTTTTCAGTTCGGGGGCGCCGAGCAGGAATTTGTCAACGGCGCAAACGACATCAAAACGTGGTCAAGAAATGATGGAGGATAGTGCTGCTGATCAAGAGATGGCAGTGGCGATCGATCTTTCCTCCGAAGCGCCACAGTTCCAGAATTTGTCGACAGCAGTTCCTCCGGGAGGCACCGGCCAGCTGACCACAGGAAACGACGACGAAGACTACCCGATTAATATGCTTCAGCCCCAGCAGCTCGAAATCACGTCCTTCCTCCCATCCCCAACAAATAACTTTTTGAGCGACACGCTTCTCTCCCTGCTGCGCCTAGCCCCGAAGGGCACGCTTGACTCCGCGGGATGGCGGCGGGTTGGGAGCCTTGCTGAAGACCATAGCTTTAGCTTTATTCCGGCAGAAAGCTGCATGAAACCTCCTGGCGAGGTTGGAGCTACTTCGTCGGAGGATGCACTAAGTGACGAACCTACAGAATTGGACCTCGCGTGTTTGTACCTGGCTTTTATGAAATCCATCAGAAACATCGAAACCTACGACCAGGCTCTCATCGACGCCGCTTTCTGCAACACGATCGAGTTGAAGGGATGGTTAAGTCCACCGTCCTCGAACCGCGAACAACAGCAAAAAATGCCATTGCAGCCGCGCTCCGACAGAAAGATCACCTGGACCTTGGACAGCACACAACTCGGCATCCTGGCCCGATCGCAAGTGTACCTCCGCGAAACTGAGATCGCGGAGAAGGCGGCGACGCTGGGGAGTGCGTTGGAAGGCAAAAGCGACGAATACGGTGCGGCGGAGGAGGATGAGGAAGAGCAGAAATCCCAACTGGCGCACGAGTTCGCCGCGGCCTTCACGGTGCGGAAAAATGATTTAAACCAGCAGCTCGAGGTTCTTTTGGGAACAGCTTTCGAGATGAATGGCGGTGCAGGGGCAACGAGCGTAGGTGTGCCATCAACATCATCTGCGTTGCGGATTCACTGCAGCCGAACGAAGAACCCAGACGGGGAAGAAGAGATCAAAGTGGAAATCAGAACACACGGCGATACTGGTGGACCAGGAGGTGATGTAATAATGGGGAACAATAATTCCATCAAGCAGCAATCATTCTTCTCAGAGCGGCTTGGTGCAACGAGCAGTCCGATATTTTTGCCGCAAGTACAACGACCTGTGATGTTCCCCCCGACAACTACAACAGGGTCTTCTTCTAGAGGACCTCGAGTTCTTGTTCAGCACGGTGGCGGTGCTGGGCCTCCTGCAGTTACTGCGATGTCCATGCCCACGGCATCGTTGTCCTCGACAGCAAGACTCCCCTTCACAGGAGCCACAGCTGCAGCAACAGCAGGTAGAGCCATGGTAAACCACGTGCAAACGGAAGATCTCCGGATCTGGGATAGCACGGACAGCGAGGACGATGAGAATGCTTCTACCGTGTCCACCTCCAGCTGGGGAAACAATTTCGAAAGCAACTTCAACAAATCCTTCAACTCGCCAACGAGGTCGCCAATAGGTAGCCCTGGTGGTAGTCAACAACTGTTGCGGGCACAATCCCCAGAAATCAGCAAAACTATGATGTTGTCCTTGTCACCAAAGCATGTCAGAGCAAAAATCGACTCCCGCGCCAGCAGCTCCGCCGGGTCGCGTATGCGGACAGCGTCGTCGAGCCTCAAGGGCGGGAACAACAGGAGAAACCAGCAAAGCCAAAAGATCTCCGGCCACGCCAGACGGGTTTTGTTGCAAGAAAGACTACTCCGCGCTCAGGACGAGTACGATTTGCCGATGATGCGACGGTGTCTGGAGCGGCTGAAACAAAAATACGAGATCGAAATCGACAAGGAGCACGCGGACGTGGTACAGCTGTTGGAAGCGTTGAGCAAAGAGTCCGTGATAAGGCAGAAACTGAAACTGACGAAAGAGGCGCTTGACCGGTCCAATCGGAACAACGGGAATGCTGGCTATGGTGCGACGTTTTCTTCTTCGCAAGTACAAGCTGGCGGTGCGTTTCTGCATGACAAACACGGTAGCGTTCTTGCAGGGTCGTCCGCTGCATCGAACAAATCCAGCAGAATCAACAGTGCTTCTTTCTACAGTTCTACGACGAAAGCCGTGCAGATTCAGCAGCTTCAGTCAATGCGGTCGGTTCGGATGAGCGCGGCGGAAGCCGGGAATGAATCCGACGAAGACGAGTCGAGTAAATTTACGATTCAGACCTTCACGGATAAAAATTCTTCTTCACGATATACGGGTCCGGAATTAAGCCAACACACTGGACCGCAAGTCGGAGAGCCACGCCAAACGATCGACATGGTCAGGCCCTTCGCTGGGTTAGACGACGTTGTCGACGATCATGGAACGAAAACAAATGCGGCTAGTACCACGTCGACAAAAACCAGTGCAGCGAAAGGTGGTCTTCGTGTCTTTAACTCTACCGCACGACCTCGGACATCTTTTAACCCCGGCGAGAAGATCCGGGTAAACAAGGAACCTGAAGAAACGACGAAGTCGAAGCTGCTTTCCCCCGCTGCTGGGAAAGAGCAACAATCACCAGGAGCTCCTCCTACTGCGGGTGCAGCAGCTGTTGCACCGGTGGCTGCTACTACAACTTCCACCATGACTGCAACTGCTGCTGCAGCTCCCGCCGTACTAAAACCGGAGGACCGGTGGGAGAAGATGGTGGACCAAACGGCCAAGCAAGAATCGCCCCAGATGCTGTCCAGAAGATTGTCGAATTTGATGTCGCAGGCGGACCAACTGGGGGTTTTGCTAGAGAAGGAAGAGGAAAAAGAGTACATCCAGGCGCAACAGAAGATGTACCAGAACCACACCTTCAACGCGGAAGCAATCGCTGCAATCCCGGTACCGGTTCCTTTGCCCGCGCCGGCGCCGAGGGGAGTAGGGAGGGGTTTTGGTGTCGGAGACGATTTTGACGGTAGCAGCCCGATGCTCGGGATACTGCCGCCTGGAGGAAATAAGCATAATTATTCCGGGTCTATGAACGGTAGTATATTGGGGAATCATAGCAATTCGGCTGCTGGTGGACCGAGCTTGTACAATCATTCTGGACACCCGCCGGGTACTAGTACGCCGCCAAATCTTTCCGCTACGAACGTGTCAGGGTACGTGCCACAGGGGCAGCACAGTTCCTCAAACTCCGGTGGACCTGGCACGGGTACTTCTAGCGCTGCATTTGCTGCAGCTGGATTTGGCACAGCAGCCGCCGGCGCCGGTGTAGTGACAGGAGCGGTTATTTCAGCCTCTCCCTCCCCTCCTACCGGTCCAGTATCTCAACAGGCACAACACCATCACCCCTCCGCTTTTATGATCCCGCCAGTGTCCTCCGGTTTTTCCGAGGACTCCGCTGATCACAACAACAATGGCTACCCGCGCGACACCACCATGTCGGCCATGACAACAACCTTCTCTCCGACCCAGAAAGCCCTCGCCGACGCGGAAATGAACCGCTGGGCGATGAATTTGGAGCAAAGACTAACCTAAGTAAAAACGTACCCACACCAGAGTTGTCATGCAGATTTGCAATGACAGGAACATTTGTAATGCGCATCTTCATGAGAGGCATTTCCAGTCGTGTTTTGACATTTGTAATGCTGTAAACACGATGAGGAGATGGGTTTGTCATGCGACTGCACTTGCTAACCTGCACTACACTGCGGAGTGCAACTTGTCATGCGTGACTCCCAAAACTTCTCGGCTTGTGTTGCAAAATCTCCATCCTGACTCTGGTGTGGGTACGTTTTTACTCAGGATAAAGACTCGCCCGGGACAACGGGGACCCCCACCCGCTCGGCGGAACCGCACACCGCAGCTATCAAATGTAAAAATGTCTGGGTCTGGAAACTTGTGATGCTGGGTGGCGTCTCATGATGAGGCTACAGATGCTGGCTCAGCGTGACAAGTTTCTGAGTTCCTAGGTGTTGCCTATTCTGCATGACAAACTGCGCTTCTGCATCACAGAAAAACGGAGCTCTTGGGTAACGTGAATGACAGATTTAAGAGTCATGCCAGACAAGCATGACAAACATGAATTCTTCCAGACCCAGACATTTTTACAGTTGATAGCAGCTACGAAAGCTCGATGGAAAGCCCGCCTTTGCAACCGAGGGGGAATTATCCAATGCAAAAATGTCTGGGTCTGGAAACTTGTGGTGCAAGGAAGGGAATATTGAGCACACTGTAATGCGCACCCCAGAATTACAAGTTTTTCCGTGGTTCAGAGTTGCGTATTCCGCATGAGAAACTGCGTTTTTGCATGACAGACAAGAGGACCTCTTCGCAGGCACGCAATACAGAGTTTAGAGTCATGCCAGACGAGCATGACAAATTTCGCAATCTCCCAGACCCAGACATTTTTACATTTGATAGCATTCCTCGCGGCACCACGGCTTCCTACATGCCGAAGCAGTCAGTTGTCTCTTCTGTCGTGACGAATGAGAACATCGCGGGAGGTGGGGCAGGAGGTGCTGCAAGTACTGCTCTTGATTTGTCCCCAACAGGTACCGCTGGAAGTGATCAAGCGGACAAGAAGTACGACGTTGCAGAGCTCGACGTCTTTTCCCTCCGCCACTTCCCGAACCTGCGGGAACACAGCGACAATACTCTTGGTTGGGTGTTCATGGATATGAAATGCAAAAGCATCGTACTAGTATAAATTGCATTACAAATTCACTTAGCGTTACAAATCAAAGTTGTAATGCGGATTTGCCTTTGTAAAAGAGATTTGTAATGCATAAACGCAATTAGTACGAGTGCGATACTTTTGCAGTCGATAATGGACGACGAAGTCTGGCAGAACACCCCACCGAGATTAAGGTACCAGAAAGAGCTATCAAATGTAAAAATGTCTGGGTCTGGAAACTTGTGATGCTGAGTGGCGTAGCATAAGGAGGCCACAAGTGCTGGCTCAGCATGACAAATTTCTGAGCTTGTAGGTGTTGCCTATTCTGCATGACAAACTGCGTCTCCGCATGAAATCTGTTCTAACGCCACGGTATTGGCAGAGGCTAAATCTGTTCTAGCGCCACCCTGACAGGAGTCAAAGGTCAAAGCGATGCGATACGATACGCATGACAGAAAAAAACGTCTCTTGGGCAATGTGCGTGACAGATTTAAGAGTCATGCCAGACAAGCATGACAAACATGCATTCTTCCAGACCAAGACATTTTTACATTTGAAAAGAGCCGCTGGACGAGCCTTTGTGCGATTTCCCGAACTTCACGGACAAGTGGGGCCGGCATTTGAACATCGACCCTTTGGCTTTAGATGTTTTCCGGGTGATTCTCTCCCTGTCGGGGTCAGCGCCGAAACAGCACTACGACACGTTGTATAAGGATTTGGTCGAGGATTGTCAGCAGTTCCGGCCCTTGGTCGACGAGGTGTGGGTGCAGATTTTGAAACAATTGTCCATGTGTCCGTCCAAGATAACGAGGAAGAATTTGTGGTTGCTTCTGAACAAACTGGTCAAGCACGTCTATTACGAGCGGGTCCTGACCGGGGAGGTGATCACGAAAGAGCAGAACATGATCGACGAACTCGCGTACGAGCTCGCGGTGTCGAAGCGCTCCTCCGGGAACACGTTGGCAGCTGCTCAGAGGCAAAACTTAACGACCGGCGAAAATACTCGACCGCAACTGTCTCTGGTGGCCGAAGAACCTCCTTCAGGGACAACCTCCAGTCATCTGCAGTCGTCTGTTCAACAAAATCCTGCACGACAGGGGGCAGGCGGCTCGCCGCAGATTGACGTGACCCCGACTCCTGCACCCGTTCCTGCCTCTTCTCCTGATGACGACTCCGAAGCGGCTCAAGCCGCTTCCTCCAAATTTTGGTTTAAGCACTTCGCTCGGGTGTACCGCTTTGTCCCGTCGAAACAGCTATCCGTGTTCGTCGTCGCGTTCTTCCGCCGCTTGATATGGATTGCAAAAATGTCTGGGTCTGGAAGGTTGGAACTTGTGATGCTAACTTTGGACTCTAAAAAAATTCTGTATTGCATGACCAGCAAGAGGAGTCCGGTTTGTGCTACGCGTGGAGGGCATTTGTCATGCGGAATAGGCATCGAGAAGCCCTCAAAAAATATGCATTGCTAGGGTATGCATCACAGACATCATGGCTCATGCAAAACGTGCATAACAAGTTTCAGAATCTTCCAGCCCCAGACATTTTTACAGTTGATACTTGATCCACTTCGACGAAATGCGGGCGAACGCGGTGCACCTGCTGCGGAATCTGCAAGCGCAGGTGGTCGCGCAGGTGCAGGACGACGCGAAAGCGGCCATGAGATTCAAGGTGTGGCACCAGGAGGAGCGGAAGTTGCAAAAAAGAGAGAGGGAAATGATGCAGCAGGGGATGCTCTCTGCAGGTGGAGCAGCGTCAGCATCTACTTCCGGAGCAACAGCAGGTACAGCTTTAATACCTGGTGCTAGGACGACGTCGAGTGTGGGCGGTAGAAGTTCTTCTCCTGCTGGCTCCAATAATTCGGTCACGAATTCGCCCAGCACACGGACGAACTTGATAAACGCGACCAGTCCGAGGAGCCGCTTTATGATGCTGAAAGGCGTAGATCCGATGGAGGACTGGAGTGTCATGGAGGGCACAGCGGTGTTGACGAAAGCGTCATCGCCGAAGGGGGGCGCACCGCCGGTGGGGACCACAGGATCATCTAGAGACAAGGACAACAAGCTGCTTTCGCCGCCAGCAGGTGGGAGTGAAAACAGTAACACTATGTTCGGAGCCGCTGAGCAGGGGGATTTCGGTGGCGATTTTTCGCATCATCATCATCTCGAAGATCCCACAAGCTCCCTAAATAACGACGACGACGACGAAATCGATGAAGCGCTTTTACTCGCGATGGGCTGGCGACCGCTGCCGAACATTTTTCAGCATATGGATTGCAAAAGTGTCTGGGTCTGGAAGGATGCAACTTGTGATGCTGCATTTGGATTCCAAAAACATCTGTATTGCATGAGCAGCAAAGGGAGTGTCTTTTTGCTACGGGAAGAAGGCATTTGTCATGCGAAATAGGCATCCGGAAGCCCTCAAAAAATCTCTGATGCTAGGGCATGCATCACAGACATCATGGCTCATGCAAAACTTGCATGACAAGTCTCAGAATCTTCCAGACCCAGACATTTTTGCATTTGATACAGCACAAGGCGACGCAAAAAGCGTTCCTCGAGCAGGAGAAGAAGGAGAAGGCGGTGTTGCAGGAGGAAGCGCGCTATGCATTGCAAATATGTCTGGGTCTGGAAAGTTGTGATGCAAGGAAGGGAATAGTGAGGGCACTGCAATGTGCTGCCCAGCATGAAAAGTTTTTCCGTGGTTTTGAGTTGCGTACTCCGCATGAGAAGCTGCGTTTTCGCATGACAGGCAAGGGGAGCTCTTCGCGGCCACGCAATACAGAGTTCAGAGTCATACCAGATTAGCATGACAAATCTCGCAATCTCCCAGACCCAGACATTTTTTCAGTTGATACGCGCCGGGCCTTGCAGAAAAAGAAGGCGGAAGAGAACATTCTGCTGACGGAGCAGTTCCGCGTTGGGAAGGGGTTGACTGGTGGCTTGTCCGGTGGAGTAAATAATTCGGAAAGGCAAACCTCGCCGACCACAAATGGGAGAACAAACAATCCTCCGAAACTGTCGGAGAGAGCGCTAAAGGCGAAGTTCGACAATGTGGAAGCGGACGAGATAAAGGAGAATTCTGCTGCAGGAGGAGGGCTGGGTAAAAATAATCCAGCGAATGTCGAAGACGAGGATGACGACACGAAGACTTTGGTCGGCGCGGGAAAGATCGACCTGGGCCACAACGCAGAAAATGACCAACTCGCGTATTTGGTTTTTTTTTTTTTCCGATGAAAGTTTAAGTTTCGCTTTCGTTTCCTAGTAGAGCGCCATCGCCTATACCGTATAGGCCTTCATTGTTTTGTGTGCACAGCATACAAATTTGTATTTTTCCCACGACCGCATTGATTCATGTGCAAGTGCACGTCCTTTCAAATTTGTCAAAATCCGAACCTCACAGCACCATCCTCGAGGGCGATGAGGAGGAGCCGCAGGAAGAATCCTTCTTTGGCTCCTTTTTCTCGCAGCAGCAGCCCGACCCGAGGTTGGAGAGGTCCAGGTATTCCAGAAGGCAGTCGGTGTTTCTATGGCGTTCTCAAACGTTACATTCTCAACTGTTAAGTACATGAATTTGTAATGCAAGACTAGCACAGGTGAGAGGGAGAACCTTGCGCGTCTTGCATTACAGGTTTAGTGCGGATTACAGTGCTACTTAGCCCTCCGGGAATTTGTCATGCGAAGCAGCTTGATCGTCTGGCGGGTCATGGTCATTTTGCATGACAAATCATGTAACACCAGTCGAGAATGTAACGTTTGAGAACCCCATAGTTTCTCAAAACCTACGACCTGGAAAACAGCCGGCTACTCCAACGGAGAAAGCGACGGGACCAGAAGAAGCGCGCCCAACTACAGCATCAGCAGCCGGCGGCGAATCAGGACGGCGGGATGTTCGGCGGTTTGTTCGGTTACACGATCCCGGAGGACGAGGAATTGAAAATGGATGAGGAACAACTACCTGGCGCAGCAACCCTGGACAGCCCAAACGGAACATCAAAACTTGGCAATGACCACGACTTCCGCGAGTCCAGCTTTGAGGGCGCGCCCATAGCGGGCAGGGCCAGCGAACAGAACGACTTGTCCAAGTTACCCCACCGCGGTAAGAGTTCTCGCTGGACGGATAACGGACGGCCACCGATTCCTCTAGGGTCTCGCTGGACGGACCACAACAGCAAGATGCACTCGCAGGACAGCGCGTTTAGGGAAGTATACAACGATCCAAACTACTTGCAGCAGCCCGGTGCGGGAGCTCCCGGCAGTCAGCATTATCGGTATTCCGTCCCGGATTCGGTCGTGGCGAACCAGCTGAAGCCGTTTCAGTCCGAGCAGCACTACAGTCAGGATAACTTCAATCGGCAGCGGGTGCGGAGTAGTTTGTACAGCGACGGTCTGACCATGATGGACAGCGAGACAGAGGGCGATGATACGGGGTCGGTTTACACCCTGGGGTTTGGGCGGCAGTAGTGAGCTCCGCCCATGTGCTGAAAAGATCTAAAGGAAAATCTGCGACAAGGAAGCTATGCCATATCTCCACATACCGTGGCTGTGCCGCTTGTTACAATTAGCGCATTCATCACCACACGACACAGAAACAGTAATCGAACAATTCTCTTCAGCGACAGATCTATCACGTTCACGATCACGGGGTGAAGAGCGTGAGACGCTGCCGCCCTCTTCACACGACTTTGTACGAGCATTCTTCATCGCAAGTAGCTACTACAGATCAAGATCAAGTTGTTGTGGGGAGGTTCCCAGGTGATCACGAACAGATCAAAAAGAAAACATTCACATTGGCTTTCTCTGCGTTGTTTTTCCAGTTCAAAAGCAGATCAGAGAACGAGGAGAAGCTAACGCCCTTCATTTTTTCGTTTTCCAGAAAATCGTGATGAGAGACGGCAGCTTCTATTGTTGACTCGTTCGGGCTGGTGGGGAAGCGAGTGAGCGATCATCTTGGAAAAACGTGCCTTCAAATTTGTCTCGAAAAATTGATAGCGGCTCTACAGCGGAGGTTTGATGTAAACTATATGGTCTACAACTTATCTATGGCTTAGGCTTTGAATAGCACTTACAATGTACTACAACATAAGAGCCAAATAAATGACTTCCAAGCGAATTTCTTTCATTTTGAGTTGTTGTTTTTCACGTTGTACGTCAGAAGCGAACATGTGAATTTGAATATCGATCCTCTGCGTGAGTGGCAAAGAAGAGTTGTCGCACTGCCATGCCAGCAGACCTCAAACGCCCCCGCGCAGGGGAATCGCCAAAGGCGACAAAGGCGACCAAGAAGGATGTCGCGGCGCGGCCTCCTCCCTCGGACTCAGAATGGGAACAAGAATTCTCTGAGATGTCGGAGCCTGAAGCCGCGGGCCAGAAGCAGCAGACTATGGCGCAGTGCATAGCGACAACAATCCGTGACTACCCTTCGGAGAACACGGTGAAAGAGTTTGTCCAAAACGCCGAGGACGCAGGAGCGACGGAATTCGCAATGTATAGCTGCCCTTTATTTCTCTTTGTGTTCTTTTAAGCTCCTTATCGCTATCCCATACCACTCCTCAGGCAACGTTGCGCGCATTGTAAACCACATAGTGACGAAGACGAAATAAATGCAACAGGTACGTCGACGAACGCGAGGCGCCGACCGACAGGCTGATATGCTCTTCCACCCGGGAACTCCAGGGGCCTACCTTGGTCTTCCGAAACAACGAAATCTTCACCGCGGAGGATTTCGCACAAATCTTGCAAATGAATCAAGGCTCCAAGAAAGGAAAAACGGGGAAAATCGGGCGACACGGTGTCGGGTTCAATTCGGGGGCGAACTTTGGCGACATGCCAATTATTGTGTCTGATGCCACCATCCAGGTTCTGGATTCAAGGCTGTATTTGAAGAACGCAAAGCGGGTCGAAATTGCTAAGGGACACTTTCACGACTGCTCCACTTCGAAAGACGAGCCTGGTAAAAAGTTCAAGCCGCACCAGTTACAGCGGCCGACCCTTCGTAATCAATTTGGGCGGTTTACTTGGCCGCCGTATAACCTGAAAACCGAGAAAGGCGATCGGTTTGACGAGACGCTGGTGGGCATCGCGTTGCGGAAGAAGCTGATTGAGACCGGAGAGGCGCAGCTAAGCAAGAACTTGTGGACCCCGGAATCCGTGCACAACCTCCTTGCCCCGCTCCTGGCAAACGAGGTGCGGCTATATCTACTTTTTCTGCGGAGTGTCGAGAAAACAACATTTGCGCTGATCCCGAAGGAAGCACCAAAAGATCAGCCGCTCGACATGAATAAACTGCGGTATTTGCAAGTGTCTGCTTTGCGTGAGAAACAGGCAGCTACGCCTGGCAGTGACGGTGTTGGCACTCGCGTGACACTGACGCAGGAGGAGCTGCAGCATGCCGGTGACAGTACTAAGAAGTCGCAGATCATCAGCTACGCGAACTTGTCGAAAGCGTTGAAAAACTGCGACGTGACCAGTCGTGGGGCGAAAAACAAAAAGGCGCTCGCCAGAACTACAGATAGCGCACCGCTGCCATCGACGAAGATGAAAATCTGGACAGAACAATACGACGTCGAAACGGTTGGCAAGGCCTCTGTAGCTGCTGTGCGAACTACTAGCGAGGACTCGCCGCACACTTCTTACGGTGCGCTGGAAGAGACGACGCACAACACTGGCTACGTGTTCGCCGGGCTTCCGGTTCGGGGACTGCAAACCAACTGCTCCTTGCACATCCACGGGCTCTTCGACTTGTCAACAGACCGCAAAACGCTCCGGATAAACAAGGACACTTCCGGAGCTGGTGAGGAAGAAACCCGCAACAACTTGCGTATTCTGAAGGACGCCGCATGCGCAGCCCGAAATCTGATCGAGCGCCGTGCTGCTGAAACGAAGTGCATGCCAGTGGCGTTGTTTCCAAAATACGTCGGGGAGGCCGAAACGGCCGGACGGTACTTGAGCGACTATTTCTACACGGAGGCGTTGCCAAAGCGTCCGCAGATTCATTGCACCATCGGGGGCGAGATATTACAATCATTCGACTGCCTGCTCATGGCACCAGAGGATGAAGCGGCAAAATCGCCGACACTGCTTGAAGCCTTTGTGCAGCTCGGTGTTCCAGTCGTCCGTCTGACGGAAGAAGTGATCAATCTGTACGAGAAGAAGGCAAATTTTGGTGACGATGGTGCAGCAGAAGATGCAGCGCGGCCCAGTTTCAGTTCGTCCATCACTATCACAAAGTCCTCGAAAGAAAGCAGTGGTACAAGTAAAGCGCACGCAAGCACAGCGCGGGGAAGCGGACTAGTATTGGCAATATCGAAAACAACCGGTAGTAAATCCAGCGGAAATCTTCATTGTGGCAATCTCCTTCCGCGACGTTTGACACGCGAGAGTTTGTATGGCTGCCTGATGAAGAAATTTCGTCAGGCGCCGGAGTCAATGTGGAAAAATACAACTTCATCTAGCACATCAACATCAAAAACCGACTGCAAGAGGACCACTGTAGTAGACCTTGCGCTCGCAGTTTTCAAATACTTCGTCGACGATCAAAACTTTGACCTGGAGAAGCTCGAAGGCCTGAAGCTGTGCCCGGTTGGTAACGAGACCGTGCGAGTTTTCGACTCCCAAAAGCCGGTGGTATGCGGGCGCACGTCTTACGCACGAGAAGTTGCACAATCACTGCAAAGCTCGATGGTTTTGCACCCTGATGCAGTTGCGATCTTGCTCAACGTCTCTGCCGGAACTGTGACTACAAGATTCGGTGCAGCAGCGAGGGAATCGTCAAGCGCTACCTCCGACGAGGCAGAAACCATCGCGAAAAAAAACGCGGAGGAAGCCGTCAAGCGGCTCGGCCAGCTGACGGAAGGACTGACTCCGGAGAGCCTCGCGGATGCGGTGAAAGAAATGGAAAAGAAAAATCAATCTCTTTCCAATCGCATCGCACCCGGCACGGTTGAATTCGCGTTGGACGTGTGCCGCTGGCTTCTGAACGACATGTCGGGCGATCTCACAAGACTGGCAGACCGTCAGCTGCTGGACGAAATTCCAATGTGGTGTATTGCGACGGCAGGTGCAGACACTGCAGCAGTAGAAAAGGTACAGGCTCTCCTACCGTGGAAGAACCACGACCAAATCGTTGGCTCGGGGTTCAAAAGCTGCAAGCACGTCCTGCACCTCTGCAACATCTCGGTGTTGGAAAGCACGGCCCGCGCGTCTTGTGCTTCGAGCTCGAGGAAAAGTGTTAACCTGGACGAAATGAACGAGCTCCTCGAGCGGCTGCAGGGGCCGGACCAAAATAAGCTACTCTCCGCGCTTTCGAAATACGTCAAGGACAAAATCAGGGACAACTCCACATCTCTTTCGCCCGGTACTGCCAAACCATCCAAGATGAGACGGCTGAACACCAACTCGGCGCAGGACACCTCCCGCTGCGCCACACTTGACAGCGAGTGGCTGGTGTTGCGAGGGCATCTGGCGGGAATTTTAAGTTCACCCAGCGCTTTAAGTTCGAAAAACAAAACGGGGTCTTCAGGTACTCTGCCACAGTCGATGAAACTGAACCTGGCGCAGGTCGACTTCAGCTTCTTGTCCTGCCTGCCGCTGTTCTCCGACTTTGGAGGCACGAGAAATCGCCTCTACGCCGACCTCGACGACAGCGATATGTGCGCCGTTTTGCAGCCGCCCAGCGACGGGGAAAAGGACGCGCACCTGTTGAGCCTGGACAGGCTGAAGGAGCTGCAGAAGGAAGTGCCGCACATGCCCGTGTTTTGGTCCGAAGACCGGAAGGTACGTGACCTGTTGGTGACGTACTGCAATGTGCCGAAAGTGTCAACGATTCGCGAGTTGCTGTTCACCAGCAGGAGCAGGCGTAGTCGTTCTTCCATTCTGTCTCCCAGCGACTGTCCGCGTTTCATGCAGGAGATTTTGCGAGAAAACAAGCAGCAGCTGTCGCTATCAGACGAGGATCTCCAGGGCCTCGCTTTTGTGCAAACGGCTGCTGAAACCTATCTGCGGCCGCAGGACGCTGTGCTCTGTGGCAACAGCGAGGAGGAGCGGCACTACCCGCACCTCCTAGCCGCGCCATCAGTCAAGAAGAAGTACTTGCACAGCCAGTGGCGCGAAGAGCAGGTGGTGTCGCGATTGCGCAAACTGGGTTTGCGAAATGTGATTCCGAACGAGGACTTGGTGAGCGTTGCGAAAGCTGACATCGCTGCTGGGAGGACTGATGCAGCAGATCCACCTCTGTCGGACGATTTCCGGCGGAATATCGCCATCAATCTCGCAGACTACGTCGTGTCTTCAGGAAGAAAAAAGTCGAAAGCGGAACAGCGAGAAGCTGCCAAAATACTCGCTGACATCGCTTTTGTTCCGGTTGCGACCCTGGAGGAGGCGAACGCGAATGACCGAAATTTCGCAAAATCGTGGATGAAAATCGACGGAGATTCTTTGTTCTACAAGCCTGCGGACGTCAACCTCTGGACTGACCGCTTCTGTGTGTGGAGCGTCCGGCACCTAGCGCACGAAAAAATGAACTCCGAGTTTTTGACCATGTGCGGCGTGCCCAAAGAGGTACAGGCGGAGTTCGTCCGGAAGCAACTGAAAATTGTGGTTGGCGAACACGCTGCTCGATCACCGTCCGAGAAGCAAAATCGGTCTTACTCGTGTTTTCTGCAGACAGCCTTGAAACACATCTACGAAAACCTCAGCACAGCGGACGCGGACCATCTCACGACTGAAGTCGGGAATTGGGTCTGGATCGGAGACGAAAACGAGTTCTCTTCGCCCGATATTGTCTGCAAGGACTCGTCGCACGTTTCGAAAGCAGCCCCGTTTCTCCTGGTTTTGGAAAAGAAATTGAACGACTTGGACCTCTTCTCTTCGTTCTGCAACGACATCCGTCTGGGCCAAGGTCCGGAGATGATTGTTTCGGCACTGCAACGGATCGCGAATAGCCAACAAGTCGTGAAAGATGGCGAAAAAGGAAAACAGAATCACCCAAAGGACGAGGTAACGAAACGGTTTGACAAACAAATTGTCGAGCTCGTCACGGCCTTGTGGCGTGCGACGAAGCTTGCGGCACACGAGAGGGCGGGATCGCCTTCGCAAGATGTGGTGCCGATGGGTAAAAAGGGCAAGGGAAAACAAGCAAGAGCTGCTGTGGGACCATTAGCTACAGCACCAAAACCCCCAGAATCATGGAAGAACCGGATTCTTTTGCCTGATTCTGCGGGCCAGTTGCGAAAGGCGAGCGAAGTGCTGATAAACGACATGAAAGGCGAGATGAATGACTGGAAGAAATCTGCGCCGGGGCGGTACGCGAAATACGCAAGCCAGATTTTGTTGAACGAAATCCCCGAGGACTGCGGACAGGACCTCGGAGCAAAGTTGTTGAGACAGGTGTGTCTGGCGGGATTTCTAGCCCCCATAAGGTACTCCTGGCTGAAGCCGCAGGGACAGCAGCAATCGTTGACAAGTCGGCTGAAAGGCATCTTGAAGGATTACGATCCCTCCTCGATTATCCACGAGATGCTGCAGAACGCCAACGACAGCGAGTTGGCAGCGGGCAAGGTTGAGCTGACACTCGATTGGCGGCACCATGCCCACCACAGCTGCCTCACGACGCAGCTTGCAGAGATAAACGGACCGTTTTTCATCGTCCAGAACGACGGACTCTGGCGGGACGAAGATTTTGAGGGCGCCTGCGCTCTCGGTGAGGGGAGCAAGCGGAAGCAGCCGCTAAGCGATGAAAATTCGAACGCGCATATACCCGAGGGGCAGTTTGGTGTTGGGCTCAGCAGTTTATTTGCTACAGGTGACGTGCTTATAATCCGGTCTCGCAACCAAGTCCAAATTTTTGACCCGCACCTGGACTTCACAAAAGACGCAGGCGCTTGCCCAATTCAACGAGGTCTGCGTTTGACCCTTTTGCCTCCGCAAACTGGATGTGGTGCTGCTGCTGACGAGCCAAGCCCTTTGGAGATCGCTCCGCACCAATTTTCGCCGCC
This sequence comes from Amoebophrya sp. A120, assembly GCA_905178155.1. NCBI lineage: Eukaryota > Dinophyceae > Syndiniales > Amoebophryaceae > Amoebophrya > Amoebophrya sp. A120. The sequence continues at coordinate 2,497,562 of CAJINV010000005.1, forward strand.
GTACGACCTGCCATTCACTCACGGAGGCGGTAGTTGTGCGTCGCAAGGCAGTTCAACGAGCAGGTGGAGGGACGGAGGAGCACATCTGGAGGGCTCGATTATTAGCGTTCCTCTGCGGAGATTGGAGTTGGGTGCTCGGGCAGGATTGGAGCAGTGGAAGAGCAAGATCTCCGATCTGGTTATGGACAAAGATCGCTGGGACGAAATGGTGTCTGGGTGGAGAAGCGATGCGCACCTGCTGATGCTGTTTCCACACAAGATGACCGAATTGGTCGTCTCCCAGCTTCCCGCGGACGCTGTGCCGCTCGGATCTCGAAATGGATCAGAAAAGCGACAGGAAACTACTGCGGCGTCTGCCAGCGCGGATAAAAAGCGAAGAGGGAGGACAGCATCACGCTCGGCGCAAGCAGCCGCAGTTGCGGAGCACCCAGAACACGTAAACAGCATGAACCCAGACGAATTGGTGCCAGCCCAACGAAAGACGGACTTTCGTTGCACACGCGAAGTTGAAGCGCAGCAGGCCAGCTGTAAAAGCGTTGCTGCGGAGACGCCTTTTGGGAGCGGCCTCTCCTTCATCAACGTCGTGGTGGACCAGCCGGAAGAAAACGGGTCGTCAAGAACGTCATCCAGAAGATACTCGATGCTGGCAACATTACCTGCAGAAGGAGAACCCAAGGGTGAACGTCGAGTCGCGCTTTGCGTCAAGACCACACACATTGATGCAACTACTTCCAGGAACGGGAAAGACAGTTCCACTAGGGGTACTTTGATGTCAACTGAGCACGAAAAAGGAAAAATCTTTTGTGGGCAGCCACTCCGAGCGTCCTTCACAGGATGCTCCGTGCACGTCTGCGCACTGTTTCAGCCCGCACAGGACAGACGCAAATTGGTTTTGGATGACAGCGGCGGTGATTCACGGCGAAACAAGGAAGTTCTGCTTTTGTGTGGCCGTGACATCGCGGAGCTTTTGCGGCACGTAAACGCAACTTTGTCTTTGGCAAAAGACGAGGACGTGGACGCGTGGCTGACGAAATCAGCAGAGGACGACACGGCACTAGACTTCGCCTTCTCAACCCCGGAATTCTCACGGACGATCGCGCGCGCCAATTTCTTCGAGTCTGCCTTCCCGACGGCAGACAAGGCAGCGAACAAAGATAAGAGTGAGCGCAGTCTGCTCGCGGAGGGTTTCTACAGTGCGATTGCAAAGGATCCAGAGCGGTACGCCGGGATGCACTCCAGCATCGGCGCCGAGACCGGCGACGACTGTTCTGGAGACGTTCGCGCCCTGCAGTCCTTTGACAACGTCCTGTTCATGGCCAGCGACGCGTACCCGGGCAAGGATGAGATCCGTAGAAACGCCATGCAGGTTTTGGCAAAGATTCGTGCGCCGATCGCGATCGCACCCCAACCAGTCCTCAACGCGTACTTCGAAAATGAAATTCTAAGCAAGACGGAAAACATTTTTTCCGTCGGAAACCTGCTAAAAACCGTCGTCCGTCCGCTGGAACGCGCTTTGACCGGTGACGAAGCAACCAAGCTTCTAGATTTCATTCTCGAAGATGTGAATGTGAATAAGGGCGGTCGTACAGCACAACAAGATGTCTTCAGAGATCTGGATGGCTGCAAGTTGTGTGTGCTGGGGCCGCAGCCACAGGAGGATGATCAAATTCATCACGAAGAGCAAGACACCCGGACCATTGTGCCGTTTGCGAAGGACGATCCCCCAGTTGCCTGCACAAAAAACGAGCAGCAAAGACTGATGCGGGCGCTTGGGCAGGAACGCAACGTCGTCTTTCCTACCATCGATAATAAAGGCGCCGCCGCGTCCCGGTCGCTGCGTAACACGAAGATGTTACAGAAAGCCGGACTGTTGCAGGAGCTGCAGGGACAGCATGTGAAGGAAATGCTCACAGCGTACATCGGAAAGCAAAAACAGCCGGACATTCCCGAGGAGCTGCTAGATGCGGTTTTCGCTTGGGCAAAAGCGAGTTCTCCCGCGGACCGTTCCTGTCTGGACGAAATCCCACTACTGCCCTGCTACATCGGTGACGGCGACGCGGAATGGGCCCCATTTTCTGACCGGTTTGTCTGTGTCGGGGAGAAAGAGTGGATCGGCATGCAGGAATACCTCAGCGTGTTCGGCGTGCAGGTGCTCGCGGAGAATGATTTTTCGCAAGGAGGTGATAATATGTAGTGAGGTCACCGAACGGTTCTAACCGGGGAGTTTTTTTGACACCCAGCCAGCAAAACGACCGGCAGTTTTCAAGCGGCCGAAAGCGTTTTTTGACATAAAAAATTTTCAATTATCAAGCGGGCGGGGCTTTGATATCAAACAAGCCCGGTCGAAAACTATCGATTCGCACTTGATAAAACGACGCAGGGGAGCCGGCAAAAGGGGCGCCCTTCTGAGGAGCCCACCGCCTTAGTTTCTGGCGATTTGGGGCGCCCAAAAAGAGGCGCGCAAAAAGCGCGCCCAAAATCAGAAAAGCGAAACAGCATGGCACGGCCGCGATTTCGAAGCATTTTGGGCGGCCGCGAAAGCGGCCGCCTTTTCGCCGGTTTCAGAGCCTGGGGAGCTTTGCAAAAAGCGCCGGCGTGAAAAATAAAAACGCAAAAGGGAAAAAGCGCGCCAGACGCGCAAAGCCAACCCGCATGCTGCGGGCCCGATTTTTCTTTGCTTTTTGAGCGCCCCCCGTGGCGCCCGGATCGGCCCCATAGCATCGGGGCTCGCTTTCGGAAAGGAATTTTGGAAATGTGCCAAGATTTGTGATGTTTCTCAAGTGACCGCCATACCGTGCGGCATAACGTTACTCACGGCGGTATGGCGAGCCCAGAAAAAGCAAAGCCGCGGCCAAGGCGGCGGTCGGAAAAAAACGCCCACGACCTCACTACCCCCGCCCCGGCGGCTATATTTGGTACTACGGGCCGCGACGAGGCCACAGCCTTCGTATCCAGAGCTGCAGCAGTCCACGAGCTTGCAGACCGGGGCGAACACATGCCCGACCTGGTTGCTGCCCTGGAATATCTCGCTTGTCGTAAGAAGTGCACGTTTTCCGAAAGCCCTTCTGGTGGAAACGACAAAGACAAGCAGAGCGAAAACGTGAACGATGACGCCGATCGTAGGTTCGACTCCGAGGCCGCTCAGCTATTGAACTTTCTCGCCAAGCACAGCGGATCTGGTCCTGAGGTCGTCAGGGCGATATCTAAGTTCATCGGACTGCTTCCGATCTTTCCCTACTGGTCTTCAGCTGAGGGGGCCAGGACAAGTCTGCTGTCGAAGAAAGTGAAGTGCATCTTTGCGATGCCGCAAGGCGACGTGTTTTGGAAATTCGCAAGAACAGAGGTAGCGGAGGTGCGCGAGATAGTCGTGCTCGACGATCACGAGGAAGATACAACAGCGACAAACAAGGCTGCGAAAAAGAATCCTGATAAAGCAAAAGCTCTGGCGCAGGGGGCAAAGCAGAGCAGTATCCTCCGGCTCCTGGAGGCGGTGCGCGAGGTTGCAACTGCGGAAGCGGGTGGCGCACCGTCAAGCAGCGTAGCGAAAAAGCGCACGAAAATGGGGAAGCAATTACCTGCTGCTGCGGTGGCTTCCTCGACCAAGAACAACGATTGCGATTTGCCGCCCATTCTGCGTCTGGCGAAGGATCTGTTCCTCGACTTGCGGCTTCTGCCGGTGCAGAACTCTGTCTTGATGTCCAAGGCGATCGAGTGCCAAGTTTTCCGCCCGGAAGACCAACAGGAACTTCTACAGGAAGAGTTTGTTCCGGGTAACGATGGCTCGTTGCTGAAAATCACCGACTGCTTCTTCGTCGACTCCGACTTTGGGCGGTTGAGTGCAGGGATCAAGCGCGGACTGAACCCAACCTGGCGGGGCAACAAACCGCTTCGCAGCAAAATCCAGGCCATAGGCCCCGGCTTCCGATCGGAACTTCATGCGGACGAAATGCTCGAGGTGCTGTTGCAAACGGTGGACCGGGCGGGGGGAGAAGGTGCGCATGTTGATCCAAACAATGCCTCCTCAGCCGCGGATCGTCCGGATCCGGAATTCGCTTGTCCCTCCTTGACGCTCGATCTGGCGAAGAAGCTGTACCAAAAGATCACTTACAATGACGACGTTGCGCAGAAGTTGCGTGGTAAGCGGTGGATCTGGGTCGACGGAACTGTTAACGGGTTCGTTTCTCCGTCGCGGATTACGTATACCCCGAAGCAGAATGCTGACCTGGCGCCGATTCTGATACCCTTACCAAAGGCCTACGAGAAGCTGTCGCTATTTTCCCAACTGATTCAGGACCGCACGAACGAGTACGCGTCGTCGCTTGTCACGTTACTGGAACAGATCCGCGAAGCCGACATTGCGCTTTCTGCTGGACGAGTAGTAGTTGAGAACTCCGATGTTGATGGCGAACAAGCTCCAGCGCGCGGACAGGTCGACGCAAGGAATCCTTTCGCGGCAGAATCGCAGGCCAGCGCACGAGAAGAACCACACGAAGCAGACTCGGACGGGGCCACGCTGACTGTCAAGTGTGGCGCTTACGGGCTGCCAGACCTGCAGTTGCGCGAGGAGGCGGTGGTAGACAAGAAATGCCGGATCCGAGTGATCGAAAACGCGGTGCTCGCTTTGGATAAAGCCAAGAGGGAAAAAAAGTTTCAGCCACTTGAGCTGCTGCTCAAGCGAGTCCTCCTGCCCACGAAAAGCCTGGAGCTGAAGCCCGCGGCCGAGGTGTTTGTCAATGATCTGAAGTGGGACCCGCTCGGCCAGAATAAGACAGAAAAGCTGCGGCAAGACATTCTCCACGACCGAATTGGCGACGAGGTCGGGTTGGCGCTCGGGGCCGGCAAGGTACGGAAACGGCTGAAGGACCGCTACCATTTAAACTTTCCGGTGCAGATCATGGGACTGCAGGAGTCGCTGACGAACCGACTGAAAAAGATCGTGAACGAGTATCCGCACAAGTTCTGCTTCCGTGAACTGCTGCAGAACGCCGAGGATGCGGGAGCAAAGAGGTTCGTAGCGGTCTACGACCACCGGACCTGGAAGAACCACGAAGCCGCCTCCCTCCTCTCGCCCGAGATGGCGCGGCAACAGAGCAAGGCGCTCGCGTTTTGTTGCGACTCCATCTTCAAACCCGGCGACTTCGAGTCGCTCTGCGCGCTGGGCACCAGCCGCAAAGACCACGCAACTATGATCGGCGCCCACGGGGTCGGTGGCAAAGTGCTTTTCGGCCTCACGGACGTCCCGGGGTATTGGAGTGGCGGCCAGTTTCTCTTTCTGGATCCCTACGTCGATTCGCTCGCAGATATGGGCGCGACCCGAGAGCAACCCGGCGTCCGGTTGAAAAACAGCGAAACCGGTGGCGACGGCCCAATGGACGCCTTTCCCGACCAGTTTGAACCCTTCCGGAAGCTTGCGGCTGACATTGGCATCCCGCTCTCCGTGAAAGGAGACGAGCTGTGCGGGTCGATTATTCGCGCGCCCCTCCGCGACAAGCAACAGGTCGAGCGCCGGAAGAACAGGGAGGACTCCAAGAACCGCATCTCCGACCACGTCACGTCATCCCCCGCGGTGCAAAAGGAGCTGCAGAAATACTTGCAGGCGAATATGTCGGACTTGCTCCTGATGCTGCAGTCCTGTACGGTGTTCGAGTACCATGAGATCGACTCGGATGGCACGAGGATCGATGCGGAAAGCCGGATCTGCAAAAGAAACGTGAAGTCTTCCGGTGGCGCAGACCTCGACCATGAGTTTAGCCAGGTCGCAGGGAGTCTCCAGCACGTGCAGTACGGGCACATTGAGCTCGTCACGATGTGTCAGAGCAAGAAGAACCACCCGCCGGAGCCTCGCACATTTCTGCAGTACAAACAGGCGAAGCTGGTTGAAATCGCTAAAGAGGATAAGAATGTGGGTCGATTTTTTTGCGGACTGCCGATCGAAGATTGCAAAACAGGCATCCCGCTCCACTGCAGCGCTTTCTTCCGCATGAGTGAGGACCGCCGAAGCATCCTGTTCGGCGACAATGATCCAGCAGATGCGAAGGGGAACAACCGTGAATTAGCCGATCAGCTGGTGGTTGCGTTACGAAAGTTTTGTGCGATCAAGGGTAAAGAGAAAAAAACAACCGCCTTCAAGTACTTTCCGATCGGCAAGGAAAGCAGCCCGTTATCAAAGTACATTGAAAACGCCTTCTACCAAAGTCTGCGCGAATCCCCAGCCGAGCGTGTGCTGTACACGATTAGCAGCAAGCCCGTAACCAACCTGCAGGAGTGCTTCTTCTTTGACCGGCGGCACGAATGGAGCGCATTTTTGGACGACGTCTCCAGTTGGGACGACATGGGGCTGGAGCTGTTGGCCCTGGATAAGCAAGAGGAAATTGCGAACAGGCTGCAAAAGTCGACCGGCAACGACGACCCGCAGGGACCGATCACTCTGACCGGCACGAACCTCTTGTTGAAACTAAAAAGTATGGGTGATCAGCTCTCAATAGGCGCGGGATCCGTCGATCCAATTCTGTGCTACTGTGTGGGAGACAAAACTGAGTTGCAGACCTACCTTCCCGGGTGCAAGCTCCGGGCGCAGCAGGACGGTGACATCACGAAGTTTGCACGTGCTCCGCAAGAGCACTTGCGCCCCCTGGTGGCAGATTCGGAGCCGGCTTGGAAATTGCTGGATTTCTTCCCCCGGCCCGATGTTTTAAAACAGCTCTCCAGCCCGGTCGTTGCAGCGTTGCAGAGTGCGGAGTTCGTGAAGGTGGTAAGACTTTCCGACGTCGCGAGGCTGTTCAACGAGCACGGCCAGTTGCAAGATCCAAATGTCACAATGCGGCGCGCTGTAGCGTTCTGGGACTATGCGGAGAAGTCCTTTTCGCGAATTGAAAACGCCAGGCGGCAAAATCCAACCGACCAGGAAGGCCGGAAAGATCCGCTTGAAGCGGCAAACGGGCTGCAGCTGCTGATTGCAAAAGGCAAATCCTATCACCCTTGCAGCCTTCGCGGACGAATGATCGTGTTTTCGGACGATTTCCTTGCACACGCGGGCCCCAGCGGAGCAAATCTGGTTTCGGCTTTGCAGAAGTGCAATGTTCTCGTCGGCACCAACACAGTGAAAACAATGCTCCCTTTTGTTTGCAACGCGACCGAGGGCAAGCCGCAGGGAGCTCGGGTAAGCAAAAAATGGATCGACTTAAGCGAGCATCAGCGGAAGCACCTTGTGGGCCGGGAAGTTGCGTCCTCCCTTCAAGCGGCGTTGCAGGGGCAAAACAACGTGGACAACCTGTCTGCGTTGGAGAAGAACGCTTTGCGGCAGTACTTATTCGCAATTGGAAACCACGGGGTGAGCTTGGGCGACGATCCGCCGGACCTTACGAAGAAGTGCCTGGAACTCTGTCGCAAACTCCCTCTGTTCAACCTTCTCGGGCACGCGGCAAATGACCGCAAGGCGCTGCCGGAGAAGTGCAAACTTTTGCCCCAGCCGAAGCCAGCCACTGAAGCCGCGGCTGAGGAGTCCGCCAGTGCTAGCGAAGACGAGGAGAATCAGGAGAACGAAGTTGAAGAGGCGGAAGAACGGCGGCAAGAGGCGGAGGGGAAGGTAGTGTGGGATCTGATAGAAGTTTTTGCCGAGGGAGAGGTTCGCGTTGCCGCGGCGTGTGCCGAAGCTGCTCCAAACAGTGAGGCGTTGCGGTTCTTGCAAGACGTGGTAAAGATTCCGACGATGACCGACGAGGACTTCGTGTGCACTATGGTGAACGAGCTGCAGCGACTGCAGTCAGCTCGTGCACAGGGTAAGGTTTTGAAGGCCTTGCTTACAACAACAGATGCGAGAAGGGGCAAGCGCCGCTTCGCAGTTCAGTTCACGAATAAAAGCTCCGGCCGAGTGAAATCGGTGGCTTTTTTGCAAGCAGCAGACGCACAGAGAGCCGGCTGTGCGTACCTGCAACCTTCTGACTGTCTTTCCTTCAAGTTTGCTGCAAAATTTACCGCAGTCGGTCTTTGCAAGCAGTTGCATCCCGACGTGGTCGCGGAGTTGTTGGTTAACCAGCAGCAGGACAGAGGCCCCGACGTGCTTGCGCAGATTATGCGACAGATTCTCACCCCGGAAGAAGTTCTTGAAGTCGCAGACCACATTGAGGCAAACGCATCTTCTGGACTAGCCATTGAGCTGTTTAAGCACATCAACTTGACCATGTTTGGTTTCGCAGCTTCCGGGCGCAAGGAAATGCACGAAGGCCTGCGGAGCAAGCAGTGGCTCCCCGTCATGAGCCAACGACCGCAGAATTGGCCGGCCGGTTTGCCATGGGCAGGCGAACGTTTGGGCGGGTGTCTAGTTCGCCCCGACGATTATCCTCAGAGCATTTTTTTGCCTGTGACAAAAGCCGCGGTCGGCTACGCGTTCCCAGTCGTCGACGATGCCGCCTTGACAGACTCTACGAGAACAAATTTGATCCGGAACAAAAACCACGCTGACGCGCTTGGCATTTGGAACCAAGGGGATCGCTGCACTTCTTCTCACATCCTCGAAAGCATCAAGAGACTACATGAACTCTCCAGCGACACTCGACGTGAAAAAGCCGGAGAAATTGATGGCGTGATCCTCAATCTTTACCAGGAGATGCACAGTGCCCTGACACCGGATGAGCAAAGCCAGCCCTTCGTCTGGGACCGAAAAACGCATTCGTTTTTGGGCATAGCTGCGTTTCACAAGGAGAAACCCAAGGCAAAATCTGATGCTGCACCGTTCGACATGAAATTGGAGCCCTACGTGTGTGCACTGCCGGCGGCTTGGAAGAACCTCCCCGTGTTTCAAAATGTAGCGAAGTCTCCCGGTGTCGACCATATCGTGGGCATCTTTTCCCGACTTGCAGCCGAAGGAACTGGCGCTCCGCTGGGCGAATACGCTAATCATGTGGCACTCTGCGCTCGCGCCTGGTGGGTTTCTTACAAACTTTGTCCACCCGGGCCGAACGAGATAGCAAAACTGATTCCCCGTGACAAAGCAGTCTTTCCAGTACGAAACAGCAGAAATGGACTTCTGGAGTTCGCCACCGCCGACTCGTGCTTCATCGACAACATGCCTTGGCTTTCCGTAGACCATGGCGATCTGCTCGATCCGAAACTGCCAGTGTCGCTTGGCGACAACGAGACAAAGCACATTCTGCAGATTGCTGCCGGGCAGTACAGTGTGCCCCCAGCTTCAGCGCTCTATGCGGCGAAGCACCAGGTACCCCTACCAGAAGGGTCCTGGATTGACGACTTTGTGCCGTACTCTGCAACTGAACAAGAGGACAAAACCAGGGCAGAAGATGCAGACTCTGCGTTTCACAACTATTTGCTTCGCGTGACCGACTTCTGGTCGAAAAGAACAAGTGGTGCGTCTCCAGAGCGGAGCCCGACACCACTGGAGATTTCTTTTCGGGTATGCCCGAACTCAACTTCGAGCGGTGCACCAGCACACGATGCCGGCTCTGCTCCTAGTGTCATCCCGCAGCTGATAGTGGATTCGACAGGAAACAGCATGGCAACGCACCATATCGTCACGGAACTGAGGGGGGCCGCGCCGCTGTCCGACGAAGAATGGAAGTTCCTGGCAAATCACGAAGTGCTGTTCTGGGACGCTGCAGTGGCGGTAATCTTGAGTAAAGGCGTGATTGGATTTTTTGATCCAAGCAAGAAAATCCGGCAACTTCGAACGGGTCGCAGTGACGTCTCTCCAGTCCTGCGATTCCCGGTGCACGAATTCGCGCGTTTGTGGCCAGAGCAAGCATCCATTCTCGGCCTTTACGAGACAGCGGCCTCTCCTGGATTGCGCATTTGGCACTTCGGAGGTGAAGTCACAGTGGAAACGTGGAAATCGTTTATCACGAATGGCGCAGGACGAGGTCTGCCCTTTCGAGTTTCGCTCCTGGCTTTTGAACACTTGAGGGTGCTCGAGTTCGTTTCGGAGATGACCAGAAATGCTGCCGCAGGGTCGTCCGCAAGTGCGACCCAGGCGAACGCAGCAAATCTTTGCAACAGACTGGAGAAGCAGAAAACAAAAAAAGAACTACTACAACAGCAACGTCCACAAAATCAGCACCACCAATCTTCTTCGAGTAGCGCCGCAGCGCCAGTACTTGATTCTGTTGCAGTCGCAGAACTGACAGTGAATTCCGTGTGGGTAACGCACAACAATGCCAGTGGCGATAGCAACCGGACTGCCGAGCAGAGCCGCTGGTATCGAGTTTCTGCAGACGATTGCGCCTTTGTCGTTCCGGTAGACGGACAGATGAACCATCCAGGCTTCGGCAACATCTTGGCTCATCATGCGTCCGTTTTGGGAGTAGCTGGACATGCTGTGTGTGTGCAGCTAAAATGCTTCGATGAGCTGGCTGAATCAGCAGAATCTTTGGGTGCGTGTCTTGGCGGAGTCGTTGCCTGTCTAGCGAATTCAAATCTGAATGGATTCGATTTTTCTTCGCCGGAGTTGAACTTCACTGACTCGATCTCGCCGGACGAACTCGACAAGACGCTGCACACTGTTGACAGTGTCAAAGGATTTTACAACGTGCTTCAGTCAGCGCTGCTCCTGCACGGAAGGCCCATGTCCTCATACAAGATCCTGCAGCGGACCTGGGGTCGCGGTGACGCAAATGCGACAAACTGGTTGGAAAAGTCCGCACACTGTGTCGGCCTGCCTGCGTGGCTCCAGAAGTATGTTTTTATGGAACGCCACGACACGACAAGAATGCCTGCGGTTTGCTTCGCGTCATGCCGGTACATCGTCCAGAAGGTGTGCGAGAGCGAGAGGCAACTGTCGGCTGCCGTACACACATCACTACTGTCGTGGATGATGAATTGTGTGGAGTTTTGGCAGGAGGACACGTTGAAAGAGCTGCCACTGTTGCGGGAAGATGACTCGCTTTCCTCTACCTATCCACGATGGTACTGTAAGAGCGACAAGATCCGAAAGATTTTGTCCCCCACAGTTTCCAGAAGTGCCATCGTGAAGGCTCTACCGAAAACACCAGCGGGCGTGACCAACAAGACTGAGTACGACGCGTTCGACCTACTCGGGCCGTATCAGCCACCCGCAGTTGCGGGGAACGCCGACAGCATCATACATGCAGAATTCTGGAAATTCTATGCGAGTCGTTCGTCGTCCCAGCGTGCCAGCAGCGTGCTGTTGCAGCAGTCGCTTCGATCGTCGATGCATCTTCTAGAAGAAAAATTGACGGTGGAAGTTACTGCTCCGAACAACGGTAACCAGCGCATTCCCTTGCAGCCCCACTGTGCGCTTCGATCAGGTGCGAACAACGAACTTTTGAATTTTGGAAATGAACTTTTTAAGCGCATCGGCTGCCGTTTCAGCGAGGAAAGCTTCCCCGACATCGGCACCCGCGAAGATGACAGCGGACAAAAGACGACGACTGAGTATGCAGGAGAGACGGTCGACTTTGTCGCGCAACACTTGGCTGCGTTGGCCAAGGATGGAGGTCTAAACATCATAGGCGCAGCTGACGCACAGTCTTTGTTCAAGTTTTTTCTCGTCGACAAGAAACTTCAAACAGACGCCGGGAGAAGAGCGCTCGCTGATATTCCGCTAATCGTAATCGAGACTCCTGGTGCTGGAGGATCTTTACTGGAGATCGCCAAGTGCAAATTCATACAGTCAGAAAACGTCGCCAAGCTCTGTCGCGTCCGGACGCAGCCACTACCGGTATTTTGGATTCAGGATCCAAGGTTTGCACCCTTCGCACAACAGCGCATCATCAAACCGACCACTCCACTGGAGATTCTGCGTGCCTACGCGACCACCATCGCCTCATCGGTATGGTCCGTAGACGAACGGGAAACCTTGCTAGCGGCTGTTGCGGCAGACCAGCCCGATTCCGCGGCCAGAGATATCGCAAAGCTCCCTCTTTTTCCTGGCGGTGTTCCCCTGACCTCATTGTTCGCCACATCTGGTACATCCGGACGGGGCAGCAGTAATAAAGACATCGTGAAGATGGTTCTCGATGCTAATCCGGGGGTGCGGGAAAAGCTGTGGCATTGCCCCGACGTCGGCCCAACACAGTTGCGACGGCAGGCGAAGGGGCTCGACAGCGCCAACAACGTCGTGGAATTTTTCCAACAGTACGCACCCTTCGTAAAGAACATTCCCCAAAACTCCCACAGGAAGTACCGACAGGCGCTTCTGGAACTTTTGCACGAGCACGTCGCGGAGGATCAGGCGTCGGTAGACGAAATCCGAGCGCTCCAAATCGTCCCCCTGCAGAACGGAAACTGGCAGTGCCCGAAAGACGTGTATTTGAAATGCGTGCACGAGTTGCTCATTAACCACACAGACGACGGCAAGTGCCGAATGCTCACGGAGTCGGTCGATGACATCCCCGGCGCGAAGAAGTTCTTCCGTGAAGCCCCTCCGGTGACCCTAGTTCTCGTGCAACTGGATCTCTTCTCGCGCCAGTGGAGCGTCGGAACGGGCATCAGCCAGGTCGTGTCCCGACAGGATGATTTAAAACAGTTCCAAGCCATTTACGAACACCTCGCCGACGCGCTTGCAAAAATCGAAGCGGAAGACGAACCCGAACTGAAGAAGCACGAGCAGTCGCCTGTAGTCCGCAAGTTGCAGCAGCACACGGCCTGCGTCGTCGGGGCGGACCATGTCTTGCGGAAACCGCACCAGTACTCGCTGAAACTGTTGGAAAACCGTCCACCGCTGTACATGATGCAGGCGACGCTGAAGGAGCCGCGGTTTCACACACTGTGGCGCGTCCTCGGGGTGCAGCAGCAAGCCACCGGGAGACTGACTGCGAAACCGGTTATGCTGCTCGAGCAGCTGAAGTCGAAGCAGGTGGTTGCGAAGAAGGCGGATTTGGTTTTGGTCGCCAGCAAAAGCCGTATGAGAGGTTCGCGGGGTAGTGGAAGTCTCGTCCGACCGGACCTGTCTGCGTCTTCGCCGTCGTTCTCAAACGAGCAGAACGTTGCGGATCAAGACACGGTGAGAATCCCGTTTTACCAACTCGCGTGGACCACGGTTTTTCCAGACTCGGTTGCAAACGTTGGAGCAGCAAGACGTGCTAGTGGCCCAGGATCAGCTTCTATCCCATCGCAAGCGTTCGATGCGGCGTCTTCTTCAGGTTCGTCCAGCAGTAGTTCTGCTGCTGGCAATCAGCACCAGGCAAGCTCGTTACTACAGCAGCAGGCACAACAACCAATCTCAGTCACGGAGCTGGACCTTCGGCCAGCGTCGCAGGAAGCGGTCAAGATCCTCTGTGATTACGCCCTCCAGGAGCGGCTGCCGAATGAGGTCGGGGAGGATCTCGGGTTTGAGCTGTACCAGCTGGGGAAAAGGTTGAACGCGCCCTACATCGAAGAACACTTCGAGGCGGTGCTGAACGGGGTAGTGGGTCTCGGGATCGACGGCGGGCTGAAGGAACTGGAATGTTATCCGTCGTACTGGAAGAACCAGGCGACCCATTTGGATTTCTCGGAGCGGGTGCAGTTGGATAATACCTGGGTTCAGAAAATGACGAGGCTGATGAACGAATCGTCGAGGGCCGGCAGCTGCAATGCGTGCGGTGGCAAAAAGTTCCAGGTCGCGTCTGTGCACCGCATTGAAAACCAGGATCTGTGGAACCGATACGCAGCCCGTCGGAAGCTGCTTTTTGGGCTGGTGCAGAAGAAAAAGCGCGCGGTGAAGCGACTAGAAGGCACAGTCGTCAAAGGAGAGTTGCGGAACATCACGGCGGAACATGGCCTCCGGCATGAGGAACTGAATGAGTTTTACTGTTTTCACGGAACAAAGCCCGACTTTGTCGAAGCGATCGCAGAAAAGGAGGGCTTTGACGAGCGCGTCGCGAATCTCGGTGGACTATATGGCGCTGGCGTCTACGGTGCGGATCAGGCTTGCAAATCGCATCAGTACACCGCAGCTGATGCGCAAGGCTATCGGAGCATGTTCTTGTGCCGGTTCGCACTGGGAAATCCGCACTACACCAGTTGTTGTTTGGTATTTGGACTTTTTTTCGCTGATTCAAAACAAGTATTTGATGAAAATCGCAGCTGTGTCAAAAATGAAAAAGCCATTTAGGTTCGTGGCTCGAGAAATGAAACTAGAATTCAGCCGATGATCACATGATATGAGGCACCAGCACAATATCGCAATGACAATATGAATATACATTGTAAATAATACAGGTGAATGCGCGACGACCGCCGCGGGCTGACAAAGAAGATTGCGTGATTGCCGCAACGGGACCGATGGCGGGCCATTTCCAAAATCGTCAACAGCACAACGAGCTGATTGTGTACGATCGATCGAGCGTGTATGCGGAATTCCTCATCAAATACAAGGAAGTACTAGGGTAGACTGGTCGGTCATTGTGGTAGACCAAAGATTTTTTTGTAGTCACAACTGTTGCTACTCGCCAGACGCAACCCCCTTTTCCTAGTGTCTGTCACTTTATGTAGTGTGCTCTTCTGTACTGTTTTGATGTTGTGTGTGTCCTTTTTATATCCCTCCGTGCATCTGCGCAAAGACAAAGCGGTCCGTGTTCATGATCACAATTTTTTTCACCAGCGACAGATTGTCAGTATCGAAGGCGAATTTAGCAACGGGCTGAAGGTACGCTCTAATTGACGACGAACAAAACAAAATAAAAAAACACCTTTTTTGAAAAGAAGACAAAGACAGACGAACAACGACCTTTCGAACTACGAGAACTACTGCGTAATAATCTTCCGAACGAAAACTTGCCGACAGTTGTATACTGACTTGTGTAATTTTTTGCGTGTCGGTGTCGGTGTTTCGATCGCGGTATTCGAGAAAAACGCGATGTGCAGAGTAAGCAAGAGTTGAAAGAATGAAAGCGAGGAACAGAGAGAGCGAAGCAAAAGTATCCCTTCTGTCATCACGGAGCTTGTGTGTCTAAAAATGGTCCATTCGTTTCGTATCGAGTTGTTGTGGTGCTCGTGTCGATTTGAAGTTTTTGTCACCTCTTGATCGCTGTTGATGTGCCGCATCTTCACTTCCGGCTTCGCATACATGATAGTAAAAAGACGCAGATTGCTTCTTCGAACCGCTCACGTTTAAAGAAGCACACGATGCTTTGAGTTTTGTGTTTTTCAAAAAAGGCACGATAAGCTGGCCTGCACCACAACTCTTGTGCTTCTTTGAATCAATTGATTGCGTCGACGGCTGTCATCATCAAAACCATGCCTGACCGGCGGCAGTCCATTTCCGACGATGCTTCCATTGCAGTTGGTGAATCTGTTGCTCCCATGGCACGCCGTGGCCGGGCGGATGTGAAAGAAGATCAGGACCCTGACGCGCGTGAACATGCTTCTAGTGTCGACGGCCAGCATGATAATGCTGGTGTCCTCGGAGGGATTGCCAGAGGACCCGCGCACGCCAACGAGGCTGGCTCTAATGACAGTCATGCGGGCCGGGATCTCAGGGGAGACGAAGATCGCGAACTTGTTCAAGAACAGGAAGAAGGCGACGCTGACGAGAGACGGGTGGTCAAGAACGACAAGGCCACCCAGGATTTCCTGAACGAACATCTCCCAGGACTGTCTCTCACAACGCAGATTGACTCGATCTGCTCGTACACGGATTTGCTATGGAAACTCCTACACGAAAAATGTAAGTTTCCCGAGCGCCAGAGACTAGGACAGACGGCGGAATACCTGAACTTCGGTCTGGTGAGGGTGCCAGGAAAGGCGCTGCCTGTCTGGTCGCGGGACAGTTTAAACGGACATGGGCTGCTCTGCAAGATCATGGTCGCGTTCTTCCACAAGCACGTAGTCTGCAAGTCGACCGACAAGGAGCTCTTCTGTCTCGTGGACAAGGCCGACGTTGCGCGCGAGTACGGCACGGATGACCTGCCGTTCACTTCTTGCACCGTCAACAAGGGCTTCAAAAGCGGACTGCACATAGATGAAAACGACTCCGGGTACAGCTTCGCGGTGCACATCGGGCCAGATCCCGCTTGTGGCGGCGGTCTCTTCATCCACGTGCCGTGCAAATTTAAGCGACAGAAGCTGATCGACCACCCGTCGAATCGCGTCACGGCGGCCACCCACGTTGTTGCGGAGGACAAGAGGATCAAACCTGGCAGGACGGTGTCGCAGGGGGAGCAGCTTCCAGGGATCTTCGTAGACACAAAGACGCCTGTCTGTTTCCACGCACAGGATGAGCACGCAACCGCAAACGCAGACCCTGGGCGCATCGCGATCATCTTTTACTCGCAAAGGAAAGTCCGGCCGGAGCGCAAACTGGAGCTCCAGTGCCTCGGTTTTGTTCCGCCGCCGACCAGGTGCTTGGGCTTGGGATACTATGCGGGTTGCAATTTTTTCGCACAGCCGCGAGGCGGTGCACCGGCAGGGGCCTTGCTAGGAGTGCAGCTTCCGAAATCCGCTGCATCCGCGTCCTCCGCGTCTCGACTGCCAAAAATGGAACAGCAAAGTGTGAAGCAGGAACCTGAAGTTGTTGGTGATCATCAAGCCCCCGCTCCTCCTGCTGCTGCTCTGCTGGCTGTTGCAAAAAACGAGCCACAGCACGAACACGTAGTCAATGCTGCCAGCAAGAAGGTCAAGGTCGAACAAGCACCCGAACAATTGGAAAGAGAGGCGCCAGAAGCAGATGTGGTCATGGCTGATCTTGAGGATGAAATCGACGCAGCCCCAGAGGAAATGAGTCCTCCCGCACTACCGCAGCACGACGAACCGAAGAAGACGCAGCGAGGACGGCACGTGTCGAAGATTTCGGCGGATGTCCAGGGCTATCTGGACCGAGGGCACGATGTACCAGACGCACTAATGGAGGAACTCGACGAGGCGATCATGGCTGAGGCGGCAAAAAAAGCAGGTAGTGCATCATCCTTGCAGGAGCAAGCAGCACCCGCTGTGCCACCGAGGCACGGCAAAGAACCAGAAAACGACGAAAGGGAAAACGCGAGAACAACAGGAGCTGCACACGCGACCGCAAAGGCAAACAATCCGCCCCCAGGTACCGTTGGGGCCTCGTCTTCATCTGCAGCTCCTATGTCCTTTTCAGCGGATTACGCGGACCTGTTTTTCGGGCAACCCCCGACCGATGGCGATGAGGAGGAAGAGCCACAGTATTTCCTTCCCGATACTGTGACTTTACCGTTGAACAGTGGCGCTTTCGACAGCTACAGCGCGGGGCCTGCAGCCGGGGTGCCGCAACAAGCCGCCCACGGAGGCGGCACAGGGAGTCGTGTTGTCAGCGGTCGTGAAGGAACAGGAACTGGCGCTCTTCTACTAGAGAAAGATAGTCGCGGCATGTCGGCGCAAGCGAAGGCCGAGGGAGGTTCACTTCTTCCAAAGGACGAAAGTGGAGTTCATGAAAGGAAGAGCAAGAAGCGAGGTTCCGTCAAAGCAGAAGGTGCCCCCGAAGCCGGAACCAAGAAGCAAAAGTCGAACAAGCAGGCAAAATCAAAAAAAGGTCCGCAGGATAGCACGGCGTCACGAGTAAAACTGGGCGATGAAGAAGGCCTCTCTGTGGCGAAAGGGTACAACTGGAAAGCTGACCACGAAGACCTGGAAGGACAAGCGGACGGCTCTGGGTACCTTGAGGATTATGCCAACGAATCTGCTGAAGCGCCGCTCCTTTTGCAGCGTGACATCCCGATGACAATCCCCGAAGCTAGACCGTCCACAATTCTCCACATCATACACGCTGACGCGCACCTCGAGCCTGCGGAAAGCTCGCCGCGAACCTTGAGAAAACAGAACAGCGACAGCGTCGACGGATGGGAACAGCTTGTGCAGGAGGTCCTGGGGGTCGTAAGAGAAAAGAGAGGTCATGACCATTCTTGTAGCAAGTCCGAATCTTTCCCCGGGGCAGAAGGCGCGGCGCACGATGTATAAATAGATCTTCTGATGATCTTGCCTACGATGCCGTCGTTGTTTCTTTCAAACAGTTTTTACATGCCAGCACCACTAGCAACGCCACCGTGCTGTTGACCGTTCAAACTAAGTAATTTGAATCGAATGTGATTGCGGACGATAAACGTAAATGTAAAAAAAAGAAAATGATTATTTCAATCTTGTCCAACATGTTCATCAGTTACAATTTCTTCTTCCGGTGTGCCAACCCTGGGGACCGACGAAGCCATTTCCACGACTCGGTGACGGCCTGAGTAAATCGCAGGAGAAGCTTCTTTGCCAGCTGTTTGACTGGTGGAAGGTCGTGCGTGACCTGCTTGCCATCTGGTCGGACGCGCAGCTCAAGAACTACTCGCAATCGGCACGGAGCAACGGCCTTGACAGCGGAAGTAACCACTGCCCACCGTTGAGCACCGAAACCCAGCGCAAGTTCGTTTCCCAACACAAGTGGTTTCCCTGGTCCCACATTCGCAGGCAGCTCTACGTCTTGGAGACCTTCTGGATGCTCAAACATACGTCACAGGTCTGCAAACTGCCTTGGGCAATTCCGGTCGTGTTCACAGAGAAGCAGCAGCTCCCGACATACTTCGAAGAGCAGATGCGGACGGTGCCCGGGGCTCCGCTGCAGCAGGGAGAACAGACGCACGGGGTCGGCGTGAAGAGCAAAGCGAAGAAAGACACAGGCGGGAACTCGGAAGGAACAGGCGGTAGCCTATGGGACCATCTGCGGAACCCTTTCGGTAGAAAAAAGTGAAGCGCATGACCACACGGACACGGATGATGTGAGTGTGACGCAAACAGCATGTTGTGCTGCCTAGAAAATACTTATGTGCGAAAAGTCTAATATCGCTATCCCTCTTCCACCTAAATGCAACAAGTATTGGTCCTGCTCCTGCTAAGTAATAGGCTGAGCAGAAATGAGATGAACTTGGAGAACTGAAGAAGCTGGCTCGAAAAAAACTGTATTTATTGAAGCAGATCATGGAAAACCGAAACCCTGCCATTGCCAATGTACAATTTGATTTTCGGACACCAAGATCTAGCTACACGGACAATTAAGAATTGCGCTTGTGGTACTCTCTTGTGATGGAAACCAAAACAAAACTCGCTCGTCGGAGGTGCACGGATTCGCTTGGTGGTATTCGTGCCGTAGCATGTTACTGCTGGTTCGTCGTTTCTCGGGGTCACAGTGAGTACCGCCGCGAAGCTGAGCCCTCTACTCCTATTGCGTTTCCTTTATCATCATGAAAATTTGAATTTGCTGTCTTTTTTTACTATTGCTCAGGGGTTGGTGACACCTGCTGAGCGAATTTCGGAATATTCCTTTTGTTTCCTTTTTCGCTCAATCGTGTCAACGCAACAGATGTTTCATCCTTCCTTTGTAATTTCATATTATCAATGATCGTGCAGAAAAAGGGAGGCTGTTTTTGTCGAAGACCTTGGTCTTATTCGTGATTCCTTGCCACCATGATATTATTAAACACATTGCTTTTTTATTTTTGCCATTTTTTTATTTAAGAAAATATTATATCTAATGAAAACTAGCAGAAGTACAAGCTGAACGGCGACAGTCACCATGTCTTCGGCCTTTCTGCATCGGAGACTGGGAGCAAGCGCGAGCAGCGAGGGTCCCGCTGATGGTAACAGTGTCCCGTACTACACAGCTCACACGGAGGATGGAGGCAAGACCACAGCGTCAAAGCAACTGCCGCCGCGGCGTATCAGATGGGAAAATTTGTGTCACGTTTGCCATGAAGGATTGAAAAAGGTCTTGTAATATTGATGGCAACTACTTCAAAATTGCAATTGCATTCCGAAGGAAATCGAAATGGGGGGTATGTATGATGATCTGAAAGTATAATGTGCTTCTGCACTAGAAGTACATCGAAGCCATAGTGAAGCTTTCAGTGACAACCTAAGAAATTTTCGCATTCACCAAACCGCCATATCCAGACCGCGAAGACCTTCTGGCAACTCTTTTCCGCGACGACAGCAGCAGTATTATGGTGCCCGACGACACCGGACCGGCGCACTACTCGTTCCCAGCAGCGACAGAGGCTCCCCGTCGACCCGCGCCGTCCGAAAGTTTTGCAGAAGCCGACCCAAGGACCAGAAGCTTTTCTACTCCGCTGCAGCCCCGCCGGCTTCCTTGGGAAGACGGATCCGTTGTTCCGTTTCACCATGATCAACAACAGCGTGATGAATTTCATAAAGGCGGCCAGCAAGTGGAGATGAATCAACCAAATTGGCAAACAAGTTCGCACAGCGGCAATGACCACGTGGACATAATAACATGGGAGAGTTCCGTGAACGGTATGCTGCTCCTCTGGGTCTGCGGCTTCGCGCTGTGCTGCTGCTGCTACTGTCTCGCCCGCCCGCTGACGGAGCTTGGAATGCGGTGCTGCACCACTGGTTTGCGCAAACTGTTGCGGAAGTGCCGCAGGACGGCGAAACGCGTGCAGAAATCCGTCGACACAGACGCGGAAGTCGCACGATGTGTAAAGGAGCTAAAGAGGAGGGAACGAGAAATCGCCGAGAGGATCGAGGAGCGTGCAGTTGGGCCCTTTGTTCACAGCTACGGAAGGATAGAGGAGATTGTTCGAGACGACGACATCGAAGCGGCCTTCTCGGAGCGCGTACGAAAACTGGCTATGGAACGATATCTAGACGATCTTCAGTGGCACGACATTACGCCCCGCGGGGCCGAAAAACGCTGCGCATGCTGTCCTGCTGACAATAATCTATACGACTGCCGGCGCAACGTATTTTTGACAGCTAGCAGAGACTGCTTCATTCCGTTCTTATCCGCCACGCTACGCAACTATTTGCTGTTTATCCGGAGGTTCTGCAAGTGCGTTGCCTGTTTCTGCAGTTGCGGTGGCCAGTTTCCGGACCTTTGTTGCACGAACATCGACTACTGCGGCTCAGTGATTGGTTCCACGCCCCCCGCGCTCCTGCCTTCACCAACGGGGGACATCGTTTCGCAGGACGAGGCACGGAAGATCTTTGCAAAACTGATTTGCGAAAGCCACGATGGACACATATCAAGAGCACCAATGGACTTGAATAGCGGTGGGGACGAGGAGGGGGAAAGCGAAGACGTCGAGTCATCAACAACCACTTCAGCTGACGACCCTGACAGCGAAACAAGCAGGATAAGAACATCAGATGAAAGTGGAGCACAAGAAGTACCGATTGCTGCTGCCGAGGGCGACGAGAGTTGTTATTTGAACTGTTCTTGTTGCAGCTCCTCCACCCCAGCTTCTGTTGTGCGAAAACGTAAACGAAAACGCAAACGACAGCGAAAGGAACAGAACCAGTTTCGCTTTCGTGTGTCCAAAGACTGCAACGGCGTCGACGGGGCCAGTGCTGGGTATCCCAGAAAAAAAGATTGTAGGTGTAACCTTTTTGGAGGAACAGCATTACAAATCTGTGTGACATATATAAGAGCAAAACCTGTCATGCGCAGATCGTACTGGAAAACTCGGCTGCATGGACCCTACAACGCATTCCCAGCATGACAGACGCAATCGTCTTGCACGTTGCGCATCACAAACTTTACACTAACAATCTTTTTTCTTGTGATACTGGGCTGTTTGAAATCGCTGCGGTGTACCACTCGAGCTGTCCGCCGACAAGGGACATCAGCATCTCGAAATTTGGGAGAGGAAGAACTTCATTATTTCAGGAAAACTTTCTGCGCAAACTTTGCTGTGCCTGCCTGTTTCGACCAAGCCCGGCACAGCTGCGGAAGTGGACAAAGCTCCGGACGATAAGCTGGAAACGGTTCTACGCCTGCCGTGAGCGAATGATCGCGAAGTGCGCAGCGGAGGTGGAGCAGCGTCAAGATGTTGAATTGGGGAAAGCAAAAGCTAGAGCCCATGATCTTCTACTTCGACCAGCGTCAACATTCTCGTCGGGATCCTCTCCTGCTAGGGATGAAAGAAAAAGTCCAGCACCTAGAAGTTCTCTCACTGGCCAAAGTAGTAGAGACAATGTGGATCATATGAAAAAGAAACCGCAGCTGCGCGGCCACAGTTCTGACGACTTCCTTCGCTTCGTCGAGTTGGAAGTGCCTGCAGAGGTTTTACTTCGAGACTCTGAAGATTCTTGTGAGCAGCACAGCTCGTTCAATGTCTCGGAACAGGAGGCAACGGATAGTCATAGTTCCACCGCTGTACCACGGGCACCACCCTCGTCTTGCACCTGTTGCGCGCCTTCACTTCCTGATGCCAGTTGTATGGAGATGAGAAACACGTCCTCGGATAAAATTAAAAGGCAACATCACAAGAAGTCGTGCAGGCTGCTTCTACCCTGGGCCTCTACAGCACATGACTACGACTTCGATGTTGACAGAGAGCCGCATGAAGAGCGAGGCGCCGACTTCACGGAAAGTGCTCGCTCTGGTGTCTACGCGCGCCGCGGTTCCACTACTACAGACGGCCACCACGGTACGAATACCGCTGATGAGCAACCACGCGGCGGCGACCGAGACAGAAAAGAAGAGGAAGAATGTTTCCTCGCTCACTTTATGATACCGGATTATGAAGACTCCGGGTCCGGCTCCGACGTGGATGAAGATGATTCTAGTACCGAAAAGATCATCAACAGCTGCCATAGGGGGCGAGACGAAAAAAGAGCGCTAGTTTTAGAAGAACGGGGCTGTCGTAATCGTATAGATGAACCTACAGCAAATAATCCATTGGAAAACGCCGGGTGCGCAACCGCAAGACGAACAGGACAGGAGGTGAAAAAATATCTACTCACGGGGATTGCGACCTCTGCAGGGAGGTCCACCCCTCGGCTAATGAGAAGCGGAAGCAGTAGTAGGTCTCCTGGTAAAAATGAAAATACAAATAGATCTTCAGCGTCCGGGTCGGGCAATAAAGAAGTTGTCAAGAAAGCCGGGTTGCAGAAATGCAAACTGTGTCGCGAAATTGGCGAGTGCCGCGCGTGGCACGGGACCAAATTTAGTTCGGCGCGGGACATCTGGAGCGAGGGCTTCAATACGTCCCACTCCGGTCGGAACCGCGGGAATCTCTTTGGCGACGGAGTTTACCAAAGTCCACACGTGTGCAAGGCCATGCAGTACGCAAAAGAGAACATCGCGGGAGAGCGTTACGTGATCTGCAGCCGGTGTCTGATCGGGAACAACGTTTTGGTCACCGCCCAGCGCTTCGACGATAAACAGCGGCAGGAGTTGTTTAGCGGACGTGAGAAAAATCATGCCGGACCAGGCCCTAGTACCGCTGGCTCTGGCGGCAGCTCCAGCTGCCAACTCTACAGCGACCTTGACTCCGTGCTTGCGGTTCCCGCGTCCGAAGTGCCAGAGGATATCTTGCGCAAGGAGCGGTATCAGGAAGAAAGAAGGTTCGGTTTCTGGGGCAGGGTACTGGGTTGTGAAAGCGCGAGTAGTTGTGCTGCTAGTAGTGGAGGTGCGCCATCGGGTTTTTCTCCGCCTGCAGAGCTGCTGGAACGATATCACGTGTGTGAAGAAGACTTCCAAGAGTACATATTTTCATTGAAAAGCCCTCAAGGCTCCTCTCAGAGTGTAGTCCGCCTCGCCCCCCAGGACGACAGCATCATCAACGTGGTCGACCACAGTCTTGGCGTAGTACACCAGAACGAGAGCCACCCCTTTATCAACACCTCCGTCCAAGCCATAAACCGCCTCCCGTACGGACTAGACGCGCACTCCGACTTTTCCACCGACTTCATAACCCGCTACTCGCGGACCGACGTGGAGCGACTGGAAAATGCCGGAGCAGTGAAGACCCCACTGTTTGCAAGGACGCAAAAATTCGTGCGCCCGCCGGCGAGAAGAGGCTCTGGCGCGGAGGAGACGGACTTCAGATCCGTCAACCACGAGGAGCACCGCTGCACCAGTGCGCACCAAATGCTGCCTGAGTACTTGCTGCAGTTAACCCGTGTGTACGAGTATGAATAGTTGTTGTGGTGCTGCATAATGATAATGAATATGCAGTACAAGCAAAATTATTTCCCGCACTTAGATTGTGCATGGGGATCGGATGGAACAAATCTGAAGCACGGGTGTGCACCACGTGTCTATGCACGCATAGGGGAAAAAAGAAAGAATATGAAAGAGAGAAAAAATATTTCGTCGTGCAAGCTGTGTGCTGTCACGGCGTGTAAAGATTTTCTTCCCAAAAACTACGATAAAAGAGGCGCAACTTCTGTGTAGGACGACCCACAGTAGTCACTGACACTGTGTGAGTTCGAACTTGAGATTGAGTCCATGTTCACATTGATCATCTTTACAATGCAATGGATCGCACATAAACACTGCCGTTTAATATTGGTCTGTGATACACACACACAGACCACCACCGCCGCCAAGAACTTTTACCTCACGCAAGTCGGTATTGTATTCCGCCCGAAGGCGTCGAAGCCTATCTACAGGAGCTTCTCGGTAGAGAAAGTCGGAATCACCAAAGTGGTGCAAAATAAATTTGTCATGCCTGACCACAGACTCAAACTTCGTCCGGTTCTCGGTCTCAAGAGAAAAGGTTCAGTACGTTCTCTCAAGCATTCTTAACCCTCCGATGGTGGACCGAGAGGACGAAAGTGGAGCAGGTGAGAGCAGCTTTACTTAGGCAGATTAGTACTTTAAGAATGTTGATCTCTATCTTAAGCCCTAGACCTAGTGCGACATTACTATAGGATCATGATCTCGGAGTGAAGTTGTAGTTGACACATCAAAACACGATCTGAGGATTGATGTTGCAGGGATGTGGTGGTCCACTATCAACGACCTATTTCTTAAAAACGAGTTTCATGAACAATAAAGAGAGCGTGTATCAACATCTTAGAAAGGAGCGAACATTACTGGCGCAGCAAGAAATACATACAAAATCAAGAACAAATCAACAATAAAAACTTGTAGTGACGCCGTAGCTGGCCCAACAAAAGCGCAACACTATTTTAGTTTTACCAGAATGACGGTCCTCTCCCGTCTTTCGCGGCGGGCGGGCCCCGGCCTCAGTTCGTCCGTGTCCTCCGCTAGCCGCGGAGGTGTGCTTCACCATTCCCGAAGATCAACACCGTCCTCAGCGTCGCACTGGAGGATCGTGTTGCTCAGCAATGGGGGAAGAACTACCACGAGGTCATTCTCCTCCCTGGAAACCTCACCCATCGTCTCCACGCTGCAGACCAAGATTCTCGCCTTGGCCGAGCAGAAAAAGGACGCAATTGCCATGATCAAGAAGCTATCCGCCGCAAACATGTTGTGCGAAGGACGCTGATCTTCATTTTTGTTGCGAAAGATAAAGAATTTTTGAAAATAGAGTCGCGCGGAGGTCTTCTGCAGGGCATAAAGTATGACGCATTTATTTGCAGTAGGGCAGCGGTTTAGTGCAAGCGATCTAGTCTGTCGCATGAAAACAAAATCATAGCTGCTCCTCACGCATTTGAGATCGCCTGCTGGGCCTCTTCATACTCAGTGAAAATGTCACATGAGAAAAATTGAATCCAGAGGTCCCATCAAACATATTTGCAATCCCGATACCAGAGCGACGCAAAGGTTGGAGAGATCACCGCGGCACAGGTGTTTGGCGGCATGCGCGGCATGCCGGGGATGGTCACGGAAACGAGTGACTTGCACCCGGAAAAGGGCATCACCTACCGTGGATACTCGCTGAAGGATGCAAACATAAAGTACGTTTCTACTTTTGATTTGTACTTATTTGCATCGACCTGGGATGATCGCGTTGCAGCTGTGTCATGGTATATGTAGACACATCAAACCACGTAGTTCGTTGATCCTGCGACAACAGTTGGTGAGAAAAGACGCCAAAAACTTTTCAAAAAAAAGCTTCTCCTCCTTCCCAACCGACTGACATATAATTTCATTCACCTAGATTGCCGAAAGCCCCCGGCGGCGGCAAGCAGGGTTTACCGGAAGCCGCCTGGTGGCTGCTCCTCACCGGAGAGATACCAACAGACGCCGAAGTGAAGGAACTCGGGGCGGAGCTCACGAAGCGTGCACCCATTCCAGCACACGTTTTGAAGACACTCGCGGCGGTATAATTTTTTGATGTGCTTGAATATTGCGACTTGATTTGTATGAAAGAACGGAAAAGTGAATTTTTGATTGAAGTCAACGATGAATGCACGACTGATATACAATAATGTTTGAAACTTCATGACTCTTGCACAGGTTCCGACCACGGTGCACCCGATGACACAGCTTTCCATTTGTCTCCTGGCCCTGCAGTATCGCACTGAGATCTTTTTGAGGGGGGGAACGGAAGACCTAAATAATAAAAATGTCACCACAGAAGTCGTGCCATGAATTGAACTTGATAATTGAATCTGATGACTGGAAGTCAGGACCAGGAGGTCAAGAACGACTGCGTGAAAGTACTATCGAGAGCCCTTGCAACGTCGGCCGGCTTGTACTCCATGTCGCGACGATCACGTTGCGCAGTCTGAGAGGCAGGTGTCATAGTTCACCTAACTCTGGCAAACCCGTCAACAAGATCTCACCGCCATACCACGAGCGGCTCCAAATTTCACGCCGCTTACTCGGCCGGCGCGCTGAAAAAAACGGACTACTGGCAGTACGTCCTGGATGATTCCCTCACCCTGATTGCGCAGATCCCCACCGTCGCCGCGCACATCTACCGCCGGGTGTTCCACGACGGCAAGGTCCCCGCCTGGGACCCCAACGTCGACTGGGCGGGCAACTACGCGAACATGCTCAACTGTGCCAAGCCGGGGAACGAGGAACCGTTTAGAGAAGTATAATGAGACTCAATTTTCTTTTTCACTGTTCTGACACTCATCCTTAGTTTTGATCCTGCTACTAGTTGTTGATATCTGGCATGTAGCACTGTGAAAATAAGAACCGACACACTGATGAAAAAAATCATTATCCAAAATCGTCCACCTAGATCACCCGTCTCTACCTGATGCTCCACGCAGACCACGAGGGGGGAAATGTCAGTTCGCACATCACGCACACCTGCGGTTCCGCGTTGTCCGACCCCTTTATGTGCTGGGCCGCCGGAAACTGTGGCCTCGCCGGGCCCTTGCACGGGCTCGCGAACCAGGAATGTCTCCGATGGCTGAATGAGACCATGAAGTTGCTGGACGGTATAAACAACTATGTATAACATGTCAAGTTTACACTATATTATCCACCTAGTTGATGTCGCCCCCACAGACATGCACACACATGTTTGCTAGCTTCGCATGGCAGAAAAAAAACACATCTTCTCTATCAGGCAAGGAACCCACGGTAGAGAACGTGACGCAGATTGCGAAGGACACACTGGCTTCGGGCAAGGTCGTCCCGGGCTTCGGGCACGCCGTGCTCCGCGCCCCGGACCCGCGGTATATGCTGGAATACGAGTTCTGCAAGGAAAACCTCCCGAACGACCCCACGTTCAAACTGGCGGACATGTGCTACCAGGCCATCCCCCCGGTGCTGGAAGCGACGGGGAAGGTGAAAAACCCGTGGCCCAATTATCACAATGAAAAACGCCCCCACCTCCGAACTTGGGAGCATTTGTATTGCAAACCTTTCCAACAGAAACATTCGCCCTCTTGCATCTAGCAGCATCACAGATTTCCGATTGTGAATAGCGAAAATTTGTATTGCAACAGATCCCAGCAAGAGCGGCGCTTGTCATGCAAGCAATGCTATATACGCCTAGACTCTGCATCACAACGATTCATATTCCTTTCATGCATGACAAAAAGTTTTCATTTGGACACTTCGCAGCACAAATTATTTCCGCCTGACTCCACGACCTGGTGGCCGAACCATGTGCGGTGAGGTGCGCTTACAGGTTGTGTAGTGGTTTCGGTCGGTTTAGCATCACAAATTATTCCAACTTTGGGGGCGGGGGCATTTTTCACGGTAATACCCATGTGGATGCTTTGTCCGGCACAGTGATGCAGTACTACGGATTGACCGAGGCCGACTACTACACGGTCGTCTTTAGTGTCTCCCGTGTGCTCGGCGTCACAGCGCAACAAGTCTGGTCGCGGGTGATGGGCGTGCCTATTGAACGACCGAACTCCGTCACTTTGGACTGGATCAAGGAGAAGCTGTAGGAGGCTCCTGCGTTCGACCACGACGAAAACTTCGCAACACGTATAGATATCCATCGTATTTACAACGCAGCATGAAAGTGCGCGTACGATAATTTTTCCCTAGGACCTGCCGAATTGATCGAGGACACTAGCCGACGGCGAACATAGCCAATTTTAAGCTCGTCCAAGCAACCTTTCATGCTAGTCCTATGTATCTGTTATTTCCGTAGATTTTTTTCAATTAGTCGAACCAATTCTTCCCCGTGATATACAACAACATGTCCTCCTGCAACTTGAATCGAAGTAGAAGGAGAATCTGCAAAGATCTCGAACTTCGAGATCTCGGCTTGAATTAACGGAAAAACATCAAAGCCCCAAGCGAAAAAAATCATCTGATGTGCATCAATCACACACAAAGCGGGCCGAAGCAGTAGATGCGTATAAATATAATTTCCTCTTCAGCAACTGCAGCTGTGCTGGTCGATATAATTTGTGACTCGCGGTCTAGTTGGACCGGATTAGTCACCTGGCACCAGGGGCAGCAACACGCAGAGCATCTGATGTCTGCTCCTGGTCCTGGTGCTTCTAAAAATCGCAATTTTCTAGAAGCGAAACGAGTCTGCAACTGAGGCGCTGCAGAGCCAAGGTAAGTCGCAATATAAAAACCAAATTATAATAGAACAGTGATCACCATCACGATCACACTTCTAAATCTAGTATCGTGGTGTGCCTCTGAGGACACGAGCGCACGCGCAAGGGCAATGCGGTGCAGCGATGAACCTGGCTATTTCAGCTTGCTGCGAAATGTATGTGTTGAACAAGCCGCGGCGCAGGTCCCCGTCCTCACCGCGGCACCGTTTGGCGAAGGTGTTCCCTGTTGTGAAGTACGTTAAGTAGTGCTTATGCCACATAGAAGTTCTATTTCATTATATCATGGTTGGACGATCCATGAGGACGTCGATCATAAAACGAAACGCATTTCTTCTTTTTTCAAACACTTTCTTCTAAGACGAGAGAGACAGAGTGAGAGATTTGTGACGAAGAAATTTACGTGGTGCGGTGACCGGAAAAAAACTCTGGTGAAGTTTGCAGAATGTGGATGTGCTCATGCACCACACAAATATTAATATTTGTGTGGTGCATGAGCACATCTTCTAAGTAGGTCTATGTAGCTTGTTTGGACTGCACTAAACGTTTACCTATTTTCTTCCTTGTTTTTCCGTGGGAACAACTGAGCATGAGAGAAAAGCGATATCTTTGTCATGAAAAATTCACATTGAAATTAGCCAATTTGTCATGCAGAACCTGTAGGGAGCTTCATTATGTTCACCGAGATAGAAATTGAAATCCTTGCAGTAAAGCACACGAAACACTTCTTTTTTCCTGCGATTATACTTTCGCTGAAGCCGAACCCGAAGCGAGTTTATCTTTATTCAAGTTCTACAATCTGGGAGAACAACTGGATTGATATGCTTCCAGGGTACTAATCAAAAAAGAGGATCCTCGTATCTTGTTCTTGTCAAAGCAGTGCATTGGACAACGTGTGACATAGAAGGAACCTCGGTACTACACCGACTCGAGTGACCTCGTCCCAGTATTTGTTATCAACGTTGGCACTGTATTAACTGGTGGACCTGCGCCTGCCCTTTGGTTCAAAATGAAGGTTTCTCTTCTCGCAACGACCACGAGCCTCGCCCTGCAGGCCGTCGACCTGCATGCGCTCAAGGTTTATGAATTGCAACAGTATCGTCCTCGTGCTGAAACTAACGACAAATTTTTAGCATAAATTGCATGACAAATTTATTTGAAAACCAGTTGTGAATGTGATGCAGAAGCAGATTCAAGTAAAAGTAGAAGCAGCTCTGTCATGCAACTGCAAGACTAAATTCAAAATTTTGAATATTTACGAACGAGTGCGATATTTTTGCACAGGATGAGGCTCTCACCAGCAACCAGCAGACCCCTGTCCAGGGCCAGCCAGCCAGCATGCCGGCCTTGGCCGCCTGCACTTGCGTTAATGCGAAATCGACGTATGCATCGGAATGAATATGTTTACGGGTTGGGAAACAAAAACTTGTGCTGTTCTTTCGAATCAATATGAATATGTTGCAATGATGTAAAATACAAAGAAGTTTTGGTAGGGGTAGGGCACTGTAGCCTGAGCGAACTGCGAGCGTATAAATAGTTGTAAGGTGGGCACTGCGATTGGCAGCCGAGACCGAGATGTTTTTGGATATCATGCATTAGTTACAGATCACGATAATTCTGCACGAAGGAGAGGTTTAAGTGGGTACAACTTTCTCTCTCCCTTCCGCCCCGCCACGATGCATGACACTGCTTTGGAGATGAGTCATGCCAGCCGAGCATGACAAACGTTGTTGCAATATCCCAGACCCAGGCAATTTTGCTGTCGATATTGGTACTGCCCTTGGCGAAGTCGGCACCGATCAGAAATGGCTCACCCAGCAGGACGACGATACGGAATATGGAAAGCTCTACGCGTATTGTAATATTATCGTGATGCTGATGGTGATCTTTAACCTTATGTATCGTTCTTTCATTCTTGAATATGAATTATCAATTTCATATATGACTACATCGACATGAGTATCGGAGTTCAGTTAATTTTCATCTTTTTTCATCAAACAAAGCAGCGTGTATAATTTTGAAAAAAACCTTAACCTATGAAATGTATTAACGACAGCTCCGGTGGCGACAACTACTTTGCAGGGGGCGTCAAGGACGCCAAGGGCTTGAACAACTACGGGGAGTTTTGTGCCGCCTGGGAAGACGTCACCGCGGACCTCAACGACGGCACCAACAGTGCAAAAGGAGTTGCCGGAATGAACAAGGACTGCGCAGTATCACATGGAAAAAAGGACAAAAAATTAGGAAATCATATTTGCATGTGGAAAAACTACACAGCCTTCACCTTCAGACATAGATAGTGCGTAGTTTCTTTTTGATTTTGCATAATCTTTAAAAGTCAAAAAAATTTGAATTTCATGTTCCACCTTTTTTCCGGAGGATATGCAGACACTGCCACGCGGCCGAACTGGTGCAGCAAAAAATGGTGCTACGTCATATGGTCGCAAACTCAGGTGTTATAATCATCTCAACTGTTACAAAGAAAATGGGAGCTCAATATTGTGGACCACCCGAGGTCGAGGAGAAAATGCACAATATTCTGTGTCTTGCATGACAGAGCCAAGATATTGTAACTACATCTGAGCGGGCTATACGTCAGATTGGAAACGGAGACCCCCGGAACCGTCAAAATCGAGAGAGACCCGCTCGACAGCAACGCGCCGGGAAACCCCGTGGGTCCGGGCTGCACCGGGCTCAGTGACGTGACCTTCTCCAAGATATCCAGGAAGAAAATGTGTACGTGTTAGTGTAGGTGCCTTTTCAAAAGGCGGCAGAAATTGTGTGTGTGTCGCTCGCATGACAGAAAAGACCTGTGATGCGTAGCTAGCATACGTGAAAACGCGACGCATGGGTTCTATGGATTGGCAAGTGTCGTGATTGTTCTTGGCATTTCTGCATCAGAGAAGTCTATACACCAGCACAGTTTTTGTTCTTGCATACCAGATCCAGGACAGCTACACTATGACTTGCTCAGGCGGAACAATCTCATCAGCTGGAACGATTTTTGAATGTGATGCAAAACGCGAATCAGATTTTCTAGTCCTCGTGGTTTTTATTGGCATGACGAACTTGGTATCAAAGTCAAACAACTCTAAGCCGCACGGAAATTTTTACCCGTACAAAATCCTAAATCTGCCCTGCGGAGCTGCCGGGAAACGGAGCAGTTGACTTTCCTTCTGCAGCCATTTATGCATGACAGATTTCATTTGGTTTATTTCTGCATTGTTCCACTTCAGATTGCTGCAGCTGAACACGGCATACAGATCTGGTACTCCTACCAGATGTGCGAAAAAGTCTAAACACTATGCGACGTCGTTCGGTGGTCAGAAGGAAGATCTTGGCGCGTGTCGGGATATCAAAATAAAGTACTACAGCTGACGAGGTTACTTGACGAGAAAAATAAGGAGGCAATGGAATGAATTTCCTAGCATGTCACTAGATATTTTTCAAGCGACGTCGCACCAAATTTTTATGCAGAGGACCGATTTCGTGTCCGTATCTTATTTTAAAGCGTGACTATAATTCAATTTTTCTATTGAAAAGAAAAGAAAATGAAAATGGGAAGAAATATACGACAACTCGTTGGCTGTCCTTCAGCCGATGTAAACAGCAAACAGAATAGCAGTTCAGCAACACGCCTGCAAAACGTGCCAAGACTTAGATAGACTAGCAACTGTGATTATGAAGATCACCATGTAATTGATTGCCAAGCAATTGAAAACACGAACGACCATGGAAAAAATGCAGAACATCGGAAATCTAAATCCGTATTGCCATACAGAAATCAGTATTGCACATGAAAATCGTTTAACGATGAACCGTGGACAAAACAGGTTGTATGCTTTCACACCAAGAGAGGCCAAAGTCGACGCGGCGACCGCTTCCTGATACGAATACGGAGCGCATTTCATCGCATTTCCAACGCTTTCCGTTAAAGGTTTCTGACTGTCACAATGAGATTAGAGATGATCATTAGAGCGGAACAAAAGTAATCACACTATTGAAATAGAAGATTTGGAGTTTTGCTTTATGTGACGATAGTTCGGAGGACCAACGGCGCGCAAGTACTTACTGCTTCCAGCCAAATTGCGTCGAGAGTGCAAGAGCAGTAGACCACGAGGGAGGGCGTAAAATTGTACAACCGCGCGACGGTGGAGGACACGACCGCTGTCTTCCACGGATTCTTGTTTTCTATTGCTTTTTCAGAGTTCTTTGAAGTGTAGGGATCTTCTGAACAATCATAGTATCGCTTGAACGGGACGATAAGAAAAAGAATAATTGCAAAGAGCAACACTGTTTGTCGTTGCCTTCCGGACCGCCAATCCAAGAAAGGTCTTTGCTACGGCGCGGAGGAAGGCAGCCGCTCCTCGTTCTCTTCGGTGTGTGGGTCTCAGGAAGGGTGAAACTCATGGGGCGACCGAACCGCGTCCTTGCCCTCGGGCCCCTACTGGCGCTGCCGCACCAAACGACCTTGGCGATCCAACTGGACACGCCCCCAACTACTGTGGGTGGAGTAGCGAAGGTGGCGGCAACATCTGCATCGCCTGCAAAGAAGATGAAATCCGGAGCCGCAAAGACCTCCAAGCCGACTACAGTGGCGTTAGCAGCTGTGAAAAAAACCGATAGTACGAGTGCATCAACCACGAAGGGGGCCAGTAAGCAGCTTCCGATCGTTGCAGCACCGAAGAAAAACCTCAGCCTCACACTGGTCGGAGGCCGTGCCGCGAAAAAGCAGAAAACTACAGCAGTCAAGAAAAAGGCGGTGGATCCAACCTGCAAGTGTGTCAACTGGAAATTACGATCCTGTGCAAAGCTGTATCGTAAACTTGGAAATGAGTTGCACGTCTTCCTGCATGATGACCGATCTGTTCGTTTCCCTAAATGCGCATGACCTAGTACACAATTAGTGCGATACAACGCATTTGCAATGCATAGTTGGACCCCGATGACGATGGAACCCTTACTAACGTGGTAAAGAACAGTCCGAATGATCCTGAAAATGCGGTTGCTGGCGGTACTATCCAATGTGCATGTGTAGTCTGGGTCGTCTGGAACAATAAACTTGTGATGCTCGTCAAGTGTGGTTGAGTCGGACACTTTCAAGTGGTCCCAAGCATGAATACTTTTTCTGACGTTGACTCGAACCTCCTTTGCCGGTCATCCAATGCAGATTCCTTCGAGAATTATGCAAGACACACAATACAAGTTTCACATTATAGTTTGAGACTCAGACATACTTGCAATCCACAAGAACTCAGGAATGGATCACTCCGCAGAAGGACGACACAGAATACGGAAAAGTCATATCACACAGAAAAAAAGCTAGCACATCACGTTTGGAAGAATCATGCAAAAATTTCTCTTGCTCATGCTGAGCTCGAGCGCCACTAAATACTTGCTATGGTCCCTCCCATCAGACGTATTCTCGTGTACTCGTTTTTGCATATACAAGTCTGTCACTGCTGTGCTAGCTTTTATTTTCTCTCTGATAAGCTTACGTGAAAAAGTACAAGGGGGCCCCGAACTACGGCGAGTACTGTGCAGCGTGGGAGGATAACACGGCTACCACGCTCGGAGCGACGGACGCAGGGTTGATCAACACAGCGACAGGGGTCGCACCGGAGACGACGGGCAAGAGTGGCATGCACGAGGACTGCGAGGGCACGGCAGCAACGCGGCCCAAGTGGTGTATGAAAAAGTGGTGCTACGTCCGACTGAATGGCAACGCAGCGAACACCGATCCCCACCAGAAAGACAACGGCAAGATCATCACGAAGCCGCTCGACAGCAACGCACCGGGGCAGCCAGACGGGCCCAACTGCGCTACCCTAAGCGATGTCACCATCTCCAAGTACCAGGACAGCTACGTGTGGTGGTCTTACCAGATCTGCGACGATGTAGCCGATCCGGCGTAGGAGCTGCGCACCTCATCTTCGGGTGAAGCAGAAGAAGAAGAGCTTTGATGCAGTCTGCAAATTTATACAAAAAGCGACGAAGAGTGGTATTTGCACATACAAAAAAAAACAAGTTTAGAAGCATAACGCTTGTTCGTGTTCGTAGGTTGGGTAAAAAGACCTACCAGATTGTCGCGCTCGCTTTTTTTGCAAAGGAAAACAATTAGATTAAGGACGACGTAGCAGTCCGCTTTTGCGGAAAATAAAACACAAAAGATTTCAGAAATTCAGCAAAGATGCTAAAGCCAGTCACAAAATAAACTGTATATTGTAATCGACGGGGGTACCATAAGTGCGATTACTCACGTTGCCAAGCAACAAACAGAAAGCATATTTATGCCTTGCCCTCGCCCGGGAGAAGCAAAGGTAAAGGATCTGCATGACGATGATAAAAAAGATACAGTTTGTCGACAAATGCATTGTACACATATTTTCACACGACAGACACAGCAAGCCTGTGTCCTTTAACACACACCCACTTCACCTGACACCTGCTGGTGGTGTAACTCACACTCATGTTCTGGGTGCGCGTGCGCGGCTCGTGTGGTGGTGGTTCACCTCAGGCCGGTTTTCTGCTCGTCACGTCTTCCGGGCTAAGCAACGAAGAACGCAGGGGGCGGGCGAGAGGGAGAGCGACCACCTGCGGTCTCCCGCCGGGGGAGGGTGAACAAAGAGAAACAAGAGAGGAAAAGCTTGTGCTTCAAGTAATTCTAGTACTACAGCTACAAATTAAGAACACAATGTATTACGTAACGCAACGCTTCACCCGCCGCGCTGACAGGACCTTCGAGGATTCATGTTTAGTACTTTGAACATGAGAAGGGTCACAAGAGAGTGGGTTCTCGTTTTGATAAGACATGCCGCTGCACACCAAACGTAGGTGGTCGCGAATAAAGACCTAGTAATCGAGTACGCACTTCATAAGGATACTACAAAAATGTCGTACAAGCAAAGAAAACTCGGCCGCCGAGCGGCGTGCCGAGGAGGGGAAGCAGTAACTAATTTTTTGAGGACCTCTCTACAACAGTTCTAGCTGCTGCCTCCACAGGAGCCGAGGCCGCCCTACTACTTATTTGCCCACGTAAAAAGGCGGCGCACACCATTCCGGAGCTGGAGCCATGTAGTTGGGGTTTTTATTGTTCTTGGTGTCAGACTGTCTCTGTCATGCGGGAACGCCGACCCAGCTTCGCAACCGCACCTCTCGGGACGCGAGTCGTGGCTGCGACCCTGCTCGTCTTAACCGGATGCTCAGTTGGGTTGAATCTTCAGCACGAAACACGAACTCTGCGACAGTACGCGAACAAGAAAGCAGGAGGATCTAGTACAAGAACAGGCAGGAAGGTGACCACGCATGCGACAGCACGGAGCAAGCGTGAAGCGAAAGTACTGAACGAAAAGACTACAAGGAAAAAATTCGACTTTCTGAAGTTCCTCCGGGACAAGCTGGGCGTCGGGTTGTTTTCGAAGGTTAACGACGTCAGCGCAGCGCAAAAGCGCGACAGCACCACTGGATCTGCATCGTTCTCAACGGGGGAGGAAGAACAAGAAGTGTGGCGCCAACTCGGAGAAATCATTACCCCAGAAAACTACCTTCGTACGCCGTTGGAGCTTAGTACGTTGACGCACGCAGCGAAACAGAGGCGAGCAGCAGCAGCGGAAGGAAGTAGTGACTCAACGAAGAAGAAAGCCATCGGAAAGTGCATGTGCGTCGGTCAGTCGGACTACGCCGATACGAAGCACGCTATCACCAAGCCGGCCCACCAAGACTGGATATCAAATGTAAAAGTGTCTGGGTCTGGAAGGGTTGGAACTTGTGATGCGAACTCTGGCACACACAAAAATTTGTGTTGCATGAGCGCCAAAAGCTGTCCATTTCTTGGCACGCAAGTAGGAAGTTTCTCATGCGGGACAGGCATCATGAGGCGTGCTCAAAACCTGTGATGCTTTTGCCTGCATCAGACGCCACTTGCGTGATCCGAAATATGCATGGCAAATCTCAGAATTTTCCAGACCCAGACGTTTTTACATTTGATACTGGATCACAGCAAACAACAACGACTCCATCGCCCCCCATTGGCAGATATCCTGTGCAAAAGTATCGCACTCGTAGTAATCGCAGTCATGCGTGACAAATCTTGTTTCTTAGCGAAATCAGCATTACAAATTGCATTTTTCCTTCTGAAAAAATTTGTATTGCGATTTATACTAGTGCGATAATTTTGCAATGCATAGCAGAACGCCAACGGAACGCTGATAGGAAAATCGAAGTGGGGCGGCGAAAACAGCAACGACACCATCTACGGCCAACTATAACCCGCTCAGGTGTTACAATCTCAAACGTTACAATAGAATATGGAAATCTGTGACGCAAGAGCGCATGATCTAGCCAATTCGCATAGGATTGCGCATGACAAGTTCCGGAGCTTCAAACCCCACTGCAATGTGGCGAAATTTGTATTGCAGAAAGTGGAACGCTCTGCGCGTCTGTGATGCTCATCATGCAACACAGCTCTCAGATTCTAATGTAACGTTTGAGATTGTAACACCTGAGCGGGTTATACCAACTTTACGAGTATTTTTGTTTGATGTGGGTGTCGTGATCATTGAAAGATACACATGGTTCCCATCGCAGATTTGATCAATCATCGACTGCGCAAATTAACTAAATGGACATGATGGAGGAATAAATGCAGCATTGAGTACCACAACTGCTACTGAGTTGGCAGAAAAAACATTGAAGAACTTCTGATCATCAAATACATGATCAGGCACAAGTACGGCGGGGGCCCTAACTACGGAGAATACTGCTTTGCCTGGGAGGATATAATGAAGCAGAACACGGCTGGTGGAATTATGGCCTGCTCTTGCTGAGACGATGACGATCGCAACTAGAACAATGATTATGATGCATGTGCCGGAGCGGAAATAAAGTGTTTTGCGTACTAGTGAAGCGTCTTCAAAGTAGCAGGGAGGTGCAGCTTCGCATTAGATTTTGTACGCATTGCAATGCGAATGTCTTGCCAAGGAGCGATGCGGATGACTTGACACCAGATTATCAGAAGTAGCATGATCCGCACTCCATGATCCTGCATCCCAAATGGTTCCAAATGCGAAGATCGTTCGAGCTGGGCACCACGCCATAGTACCCGACCACGCGTTTTACGGCAAGGCAGGCATCAACAAGCAGTGCAACGACACGATGAGGCGCCCCCGCTGGTGCGTGCAGGACTGGTGCTACCTGAAACAAGCGGATCCCATGACCCCCGACGGCGAGATATCCTGTGTAGAAACGTCCCCACCCCACCCCCAGAGTTGTCATGCAAATCTGCATGCCAAAAAAGTTTCTCATGCGGACTGGTTGGTACTTTTATTGGGGCGACTTGCCGTGGTAGCGCTCGGCTTTTGTATGTGGAGGTCGCCGAAAGTGCTTCCTCGCCCACCCCCCGGGGAGGGGATCCTTGACCTGTGCCGCTGGGTGCGGGTGTCCACTACATGACGATGATGATGCGGAGCCCCATGAGAGCGAGAGCCATTTTCTAGTCGTGTTTTGGAATTTTTGACTCTAGAATCAGCATGATATGCCAGATCTGTGATGC
Source organism: Amoebophrya sp. A120 (assembly GCA_905178155.1). Classification (NCBI taxonomy): domain Eukaryota; class Dinophyceae; order Syndiniales; family Amoebophryaceae; genus Amoebophrya; species Amoebophrya sp. A120. Next base: position 2,535,705 of record CAJINV010000005.1, read on the forward strand.
TTCGGAACTAGCTAAACAGGATTACACTACAAGGACAAACTTGATGTCATGCGAAACATCCGAAGCTGGTTGATTTGTCTAGTAGATTACCCATTTTGACTCTGGTGTGGAGACGTTTTTACTCAGGACGCGAGATACTGAAAACGGACCCGAATACCGGACCGCAGTGCGACAATGTCGCAGACGTGGTATGAGAGTGCACAACTCCACCCCCTCCCCCTCATTTGTTGGGCATGAACATTATTACAAACACCAGTACAGGTGGACGTGGACCCTGTGCATGACAAGCTCCTGCGCCGAGTGTAGTACTATTTGGATTTCCGGAACTGGTCATGCACGCGGTGCCACAAGGAAGCAACTGGATTTGAGTTTTTGCATGGCATCAAATGAGGGTGAGGGTGAGTTGGGCACTGTCATACGTGACGCTGAGCGGCTACAAAGACTCCTACCTCTGGTACTCCTACGACTTCTGTTCCTATCATGGAAGCGTCAGGATTGAAATCGTCAGAGTTGAAATAAGTTGTAATGCATAAACGGGATGCCCGTTGGGTTGTGACCCAGTTTCCAACTGGCGCATGACAAATTTGGGTAGAACCGGCATCCAGTTTGTCATGCTGTTTGAGTAAGGAAGACGCCTTGTGTCATGCTACTTTAGCAGCTCTATTTCTACCCCTCAACAGGCTTACAATCTACCTCCCTTGCCTACTCTGCAAGACAGGCATTTTGTGGGTTGCATTTTATGCATCACAAACTGTTTCAGTTTCAACTTTGACGATTTCAATCCTGACACTACCATACCTATCACTAGATGAAGAAGGGGGCTAACTTGTAACGCTGGTGCTGTCTACGGTATCCGTACTGCATTAAAGTGTTTGTTTCTCCTTATCCAAAAACGGATTGACGGGACGAAGGAAAAGGCAAACCACCGCGGAAGAGGAGCCTGAACCACATTACCCGCAACTACACCGTGGAAACTACTAGCGAGTTGGAGGAGTCGTTTGTTAGGAAGGGTTGTGATTGGTTTAAAACTCCATCGATCAGCCGAAAAAGCTGTGCGCGCTTGTCTCTTTGTACTTGTTAGAAAGAAGTGCTACGTACAACATCACGTTTCTGTTTCTAAATGCGTTTCCATGGCACCGACCAGCACGGCAGAGGCAGATCTGTTGCCGAGCAATGACAAAATGCACATAAATGAAAAAACTGGTTTTCTCAGCTGCGTTAGCGTTCTCACTTTTTGTGAGTTTTCTGTGAAAAAATACAAGCCTTGTCCTTGTGCGAAAAAAATAAAGTTTCTCAATCATTTTGCATCAGTCGCTACCGCTAGCGAAGCTTTAAGTACGCTCCTGCACATGAAGATGAACCAAGCCTGCAGGGGCGCTTTTGTGAATCCAAAGAAGTTGTTTGAGGGTGGTGCGAGAAGCAGGTGCGGGGATTCGTGTCATGGTTCTTTTACGCTGATAAAGCGCAGCACTAGCTGGATACGTGTCTTTGTCGTTCTCCTGGAATCTTCCGACACTATTGCGTTTTTACCGTTGTATGTTGTAACCAAAAATGCTTCCCGCCGCAAGAAGAACCATTCTCAGTCTGAAATGACCTGCAGGTACGGAACTTTTCTGAATTTCCCTTGTTAAAACCAAAACGCAGCGTACAAAAGACAGAATGTCATGCTCCCAGCATGTAGTTCCATTGAACCGCAAAGAGTGCCGCAAGCGGAGGGGATGCGGTGCCGGCTGCGAGCGACGTCGTGATGCCCTGGTCTCTGTAGCGGGCTGATGATCTACTTCGTGGTCTGTCAGAACAAATAAACGCGAGCAGAATAAATAGCAGATACCGGCGGGAGAGGAAGATGAAAAGCAGCGGCGGTAGAAGCTCCTCATGTGTGGGTGCGCGCCGGTCCTCCGCTGTGTCAGTGGAGAATCTTCACCAGGCCATGTCTGATGTGCGCACGAAGCCCTCAACAAGTACCTCTCGGGCTCTGGCGAAGGTTGCAGGGGCGGCGTTGCTCCTGCTCTTCGGCACTTCTGGTGGTCGAAGCAGCGTCCGCGCGACGTCCGCGTTGTTGAACTTGCAGCAGAAAAAGGTACTAGACTCCGTCGGTGAAGAATTGAAGCGGACGAAAGCGCGGCGACGAACCCATCAGAGTTCCGGGACGACGAGCGCCACTCTTGCTGGAAAAGAAATAGACGTGGACGACGAGCAGGACGAAACCAAGTCCACTTCTGCTTCCAAGTTGGATTTTCTCATCAGCTTCCTGCGAGAAAAGAACCTAGTCGGAGCTGCAGGCAGCCAGGAGCTTAGTACCTCTACTGCGAGGACTTCTGCCACTTCCAAAGCCGACGCCGAACGGGAGGAGAAAATGGCGGAGTTTCTCGAGCAATTTACTCCGGACGCCTACCTACGCACGCCCGACGAGCTGGACTCGCTGATGGAAACGTACCGGGAAAGTGTTCAGGTACGACGCATATGCATTGCAAATATAGTATGTCTGGGTCTGGAAGGATGCAGCTTGTGATGCTGCATTTGGATTCTATAAAAATCTGTATTGCGATGTGAACAGCAAAAGAGGTCCAGTTTGTGCCACGGCGAGACCGCATTTCTCATGCGGTATAGGCATCAGGAAGCCCTCACAAAGCCTGTGATGCTGGGACATGCATCGCAGACATCAGGAGTCATGCAAAATGTGCATGACCACAAACCTTGCATCCTGCCAGACCCAGACATATTTGCATTTGATAACGGAAGGAGGAAAAGGCTTCGGCTACTTCTGCAGAAGGGGAGAGGGAAGCGGGTATGAATGTTTTTGATAAAGGAATTTTTAGCTGCGAAGATTTTCTTCACATCGACATCTTTCGGTGGAGGTTTTTCCTGCTATTCGTATTCGTCGTATTCAGCATATTGATTCCGCTCCCGGATTGATGCCACTCGAAGATTTCTAGAATTCGACTGCTTCTAATTGCTAGCGGTTAGGCAGCGCGAAATGCAGAAACCGAAACGAACCATAGATCTTGCTGAAATTACATTCATTTCTTACTCTTACAACACCACCGACATCAGCGCTGTCCGCTCCCGCTGAACAAAACCGCCTGAACAAGGGCAGCACTGGTCGACACGTGCGGCATATGGAGAGAAAAAAGTTTGTCACAGTCACTAACTTGGAGGTTTTGCATTACAAATTTTTTTTAGCATCACAGCTTTTCCTTGTATTGCGGAACACTAAGGTAAATCCCGTATGCAGTTTGGCTGTGATGCATGTTTACGCATGACAGGCATTTTTTGTATTGCAAAAATGCCCATGAGTGATCGCGACGAACTTTTTTCTTTTGATACGGCACTACTTCGCGCGCCAGCCCAGCGAGGAAGAAATCAAAGCGGCGAAGGAAAAACAGGCACAGGACCTGCTGTTGCGGAAGAAACGGGCGACCGCGGCAGCCGTGACGGAGCTCGAGGTGGCGCTGGACCCGGGTCTGTTCACGTTCGCACAGGCGGCCGGGGACTTTGACACGCACAGCACCGCGGACAAGGCCATGACCTACGGGACGCACTGGGACAGCCACTTATCAAATGTAAAAATGTCTGGGTCTGGAAACTTGTGATGCTGGGTGGCGTCTCATGATGAGGCTGCAAATGCTGGCTCAGCATGACAAGTTTCTGAGCTCCTAGGTGTTGCCTATTCTGCATGACAAACTGCGCTTCTGCATCACAGAAAAACGGAGCTCTTGGGTAACGTGCGTGACAGATTTAAGAGTCATGCCAGACAAGCATGACAAACATGAATTCTTCCAGACCCAGACATTTTTACATTTGATACCACTTCTACATCAACGACACAGACCGGCTGGGGGCGAACGCCAACACGTGCAGCGGGCCCTCCTACGCCACGTTCTCCGGGTACTTTTGGTGGCAGGCACAGCTGAAGAACGGCGACACGCGGTATGTGGAGGAGGTGCGCATTTTCAACCGGCGGCACCACGAGTCCGAACTGGACCGAGCCAGACTCTTGGTCGACGGCGATTCCTGGGACAGCGCGATGGACATCGGCTTTATTTCCTCGGACCCCGCGAACCTGGAGGAGAGTCTGTACTCGACGGGCGGCACCGTCGTGAAGGTGAAACGGATTCTAAACAAGTTCCGCATCCAGGACAAGGTCCGGTTTAGTCTGTGCGGAATTTTCGTTTACGGGGTCATGGAGCGCTACAACAGCACCGCCCTGACCGCCACGCAGGATTCCGCCGACGCGCAGGACGCGAACACGCACCTCTACCCTTTCAGTGCGGTTAACGGACGATACCCCCAGCTGGCGGGCACCATTTCAAAAACGGCGACTGGGGGCGGGAAAAAGGACCGATACTGGCAACTCACGTTCGCAGACGGGCAATCGATACGCATTGCAAAAGTTATCGTAGACTGGTAGGAATGATCGCAGGACAAATAATTTGCGCAGCGTGAGGAGTCCTCGGAGTGGAATTAATTTCGAATGCTGCCTGGTTTGGCTTAGAAAGAACATTTTTCATGCAGTAAGTAACGCGATTAGCCTCACCCTCACCCTTAGTATCTGCGTAATAAAGCTTTTGCAGTGGATACTCCCACTACGTGGACCAAATTCGTCTCATCAACCAGCGAGACACGGATTACCTCTCCAGCCTGTCTGTCTATTTCGACGCAGACGCCGATGCGACACCGGCAACAAACGCCGCTTTTTCGCTGAATGACGGAGTAGGACATTGAAAAGTGCTACGTCATGCACCAGAAAGGTTTGGCATAGATACTTCTACAAAATTCTTGTAAATGACATGCAACATGCTGTTGACAGAGAGACGTCAACTTTGAGTATGCTGCCAATTGTATGTATGCATGGCACAACTAGGTAGTTTTAACCGTCCCACAACAACACTTCATGATGCGGAGACAAAAAACTTTTCCGTCCGACACCCTACCCGCACCGTCGACGGCTCCACGGTGATTTCTGCGAGACCGGGGGGAACCATGGTGAGGATCGAGCGCACCTTGCGCAAGATGAAGCTGCAGAACACCGCCGGGACGCTGGACGATATGGTCTCTCTCGCCGGTATCGAAGTCTACAAAAACACCACGGTGATCCGGTCCACCACCCCGGCCCCGGTTCCTGTGTTGGGCAAGTGCATGTGCGTCGGGATGTCCAATTTTACCGACGCAAAGTAAGGAGAGTGAAAACTTCGCCTCGTGTTTTTTCGTACGTCTTTTGACTTTTTCTTTTCCTCCCTTTGTCCTGGTCATGCACGACCGTTTCTTGCAGTCATGCTGGTATTGCATGTATTACAAAAACAAAAGCGTTGGACACGTAGCATGACAAAGAACACGAACAGACATTTGTGATGCGGTTTTCCTCACCTGCATACCACGCACGCCATCACAAATCCGGAGCACCAGGACTGGATAACAGCGAAAAATTCGGACTCCATAGCACCCCAGCTGCAGAACTTCAGCACACAGGTGCTGGACCCGCCAATCGATTTTGCCAACAGCAACGACACCATCTACGGTATCATTTGTAAAAACGTCCCCACATCACCATAGTTGTAATGCAATTCTGCATGCTGAAGATAGATGTTTCTCATGCGGAGCCCAATGAGAAGCATTTGCTAGTCGTGATGCTGGTGAGCTAGCTAAACAGGAACACACTACGAAGCCAAACTTGTCATGCGCAACACCCAAGCCTTGTGAACTTGTCTAGCTGATTTTCCATCTTGACTATGGGGTGGGGACGTTTTTGCACAGGATATACGGCCGGCTTTACGAGTATAGAGCCACTTTGAAATAATTATCATGTCCCAATTATTTTTTTTCTGATCCTGCAGCATGCACTTGCTACTCCACCACCAAGGACACACTAGAACTGCTTAATGTTACAACCACCATGTATGTTGCAGCCGAGGCTTAAAATCAAAAACAGTTGTGATCTGATTAGCAAAGAATCGTGACCTCTAGCTCTAGCTCTACTGGTCTCCCCTAAACACATAAACGATGAAAATAAAACTTCTAAAGGACAAAGTACGGAGGAGCGCCCAACTATGGAGAGTATTGCGTATCGCTGGAAGAAGACAATAAAAGCGCCCAATATGCAATCACCAGCAGGAGCAGCATGTTGATCTTGATGTTTGGCATGGACATGGTGAGTTGAAATTCGTGGCGGTCACTCATGTAGTGTTGTGAAAATAAATTCAGTAAGCATGCCATGCTTATTGCAATTGCATTCTGTTTCTGGTGCAGGAATGATCGCGCACCATGCCAAATATGCAGCATTCCAGATTCATCAGTGGGACGATAACATTTTTCATCTTGATATCCTTTCGCCTGGGAAGACAACGCCAAGGAAAACACTGCCGGTGGCGCGTATGATGTAGGCAAAATTCGTCTTGCAGCAGATGTCTCAGATTCGTCATGCACGACTACTAGGGGTAAACTAAAAGCAAAAGGACAAGTTAAATCTACAAGTAAAAATAGTTGCGACACTACAAGTAAAAATCGGTGCCTCAAGAAGTTTTTGCCACGTGGATACAACCGGCACTAACACGTACTACGGGAGATCGGCTATGAACGAAGATTGTAACGGAACCAGTACGGACCGCCCCAAGTGGTGCATGCAGGACTGGTGCTATCTGAAGTATGCCGACCCTATCATCGCGCCCGATGGGGACATTGTGCAGCGAGACGCAAACAGCGGTCCAATGTGCGACAACGTTGCGGATGTAACCATCAGCAAGTATTTATGAGGGAGAAAATCAGGACGCTAGAATGGTCCTCAACACAAATCATCAGAAATTCTGGTCGTCTGCATCATCAAAGCCCTGCGCACAACTAAAAATTCTTCAAAGAACTACATTAGAATTCCTGGAGGACGAGACCACCTATGACTTAGAAGGTAAGTACTTATCAAATATTCAGATTTTTTCCTTTCCATACGCTTATCCTGTGCAAAAGTATCGTACTCGTATAAATGCAAGTCTTGTTGCGTATACAAATCTTGTTCCCAAGGCAAATCTGCATGACAAATTTTATTTCTCATGCTGGGGGAATTTGCAATGCATTTATACGAGTACGATACTTTTGCAATTCATAACGCTAAGGACTCCTTTATCTGGTACTCCTACGAGTTTTGCTCGCAGTAGCGTACTGAGCAGTCCTATCAAATGCAAAAATGTCTGGGTCTGGAAGGTTGAAACTTGTGATGCGCGTTTCAGAACACAGAAAAATCTCTCATGCATAGGCGGCAAAAGTTGCCCACTTTCTGTCACCACAATGGGGGATTTGTCATGCGGATTCGGCATGGCGAACGCTTCTCGGAACCTGTGGCGCTAGAGCTTCCATGCCAGACCTTCTGTGTCATGCAAAAACAGCATGAGTCTTCCAGACCCAGACATTTTTACATTTGATAAGTCCCTCGAGTCGGTCAGCAGGAAGGTTCTGCAGGCGTGGTACCCGCGATCGGAAGATGCCACACGATCATACTTACCCAGGGATGAAAGTACCCACGGATGGACGGGCGAAACACGAGCGGAAGTGAACAAGAGGCGCCGGTTACAACTCGTGATCCATAACCTCGCAGATGGAATGAACCTCTGGAGAAGCAGCTGCAGCTGCATCCCTGCGGGATTGCAAGAAACGCACGGGTAGGAGCTGCAGGGGTGCGATCTTGCGGCCCAGAAGTCTATCTTGGCGATGTGGTGTGAGAAGAAGTTTGGCTCTGAGGTCAAGGTAGTTCTGCGTTTCTCATTTCAGCACTGTCTGAAAAAGCTGGACGGTGAGATGAAGTCTGAGTTGTGCCAAGCAACAAAATGTAGAATCAACGGCGCAGGCCGGTTTCGGTTTCTTTTTCAAAGATAAAGAGGATTTGTTTCTTTGTTGTGTGTACTACACACAGCAAAAATGAAAATGTACCAAAGAAGATTTGTATGCAAAGGAAAAGATGACCATGATGAAAAAAAGAAGACCACGGCCGACACCTCGACCTGTATTCTGTGCTACAACGTGGGGGCCCAGACACGAGCTACGAAAATTGCCTATGTCGTTTTCTTCTCTATTACTTCCTCAGTTTATGACTCAGTCTTAGTTCGGGGAATTTTTTGTCTGATGTAGAGGTTGAGGACCGCAAATAACTCCGTCTTTGTGCGTCCCATGAGAGGACAAAATTACACAGCTGAGACCTTGCGGACACGCTATTGTTAAAAGAAAAAAACGCGAACCCCAACTTGTCCGCAGAGCGATGTTGACGGGGAGGGGGGCTACAAGAGGGGTTTGTTCTAGCACTTTCGCAGTCAGGGATTTATGAACGCCGAACAAACTTTTACTCTACGAATTGCAATTATGTCGATCGGCTTGCTGATGCCGACCAAATTATCTGCCGTTCTTCACAGCAGAAAAGAAAACATATCATCATGGCGAACACGACGGGTCTGAGCGTTGTACCTGAAACGTACTTTCCAAGGAAGAGGCGAAGAAGGAGGAAGGCAGGGGCTCCAGGTGCTGGCGTCCTCTCCGTTACAACACTGCTTGCATCAGGTGCTCTCAACACTAGTTGCGGATCAAGCTCCATGATGAAACAAGCGCATCCTCCTGCAGGGGCGGCCGCGATTTATTTGATGCAGCTTGTTTTCTCACCTCGCTTGCTGTTCGCGCTTTTATTTTCAAGCTGCGGCTTGTTCAACGTTCTCGGCACGGGTGCGTTGTTTGTGAAAAAAAGGACGAACGCGTGGTCTTCTACTTCTGGTGCCGCTGACAACTACACGAAGACCCGTCGTGCTGGTGCAACAGCCCTCGTGGACCACGACAAGAGTGGCCACAAAGTGGCTGCAACTTCGACTGCATTGGGCAGGAGTCGCAAGATGCAGAACAAGTCTCAGGACGACAAGAAGCCCTGCGTGTGTGTGAACGAAGGTGACGACAAGTTTACCCAGGCTGCGGGTGACGCTCCGGGGCAGTATTGGCTGAACGCAACTGGGATCCAGGACACTGCTTACGGAAAGGAATACGAGTATAATTATGTGTTTTTGATTTGTTGACATGAAAAATGTGCTGGTGCTGGGATGATTTTTTGAGACCACGCTACAAGAATTTGCCAGAGCGTACAATTTGTTTCAAATTTAATTCATCATTCCTACGGTGGCAGGTGAAGAAAAATCATCTTCTTTCTTCAATGAAAACAGAGGCACCTTCGGCGGCAAAGGCGATTACGGCGAGTACTGTTTTGCGTGGGAGGATGAGGTGGTCGGCGGGAAGGCCGGTACCAACCAGGACTGCCGGGGCACGGACGACGACCGGCCAAGCTGGTGTGTGGAGAAGTGGTGCTACGTGAAGGAAGCAGATTCTCCCTTCCCCTCATTTGTCATGCAAAATGCCTAATTTACGCCTCGGCTCTTGGCACTGTTTGCATGACAAGTTCTGGCGCGACCCCAAATAGCACTACACTCCTGTTCAAATTTGTCATGCGAAATCTGCATTCTTGCTGACGCTTGTATTGCTTTTCATGCAATAGTACAAGTGAGGGGGAGGGGGAGTTGTGCACTTTCATAGTTGCTACGTGAAGGAAGCAGATTCCACCACCGCAGCGATTGACGCGACGGAGGCGCCGGACTGCGCGAATTTGGACGACGTCGTGAAGGCGACGTATGGTGCCAACCCGTCCATGGACCTCTACTACTCCTTCAAGTACTGCACGACAACCACGACCACTACCACGATCGAGGCTGGGTAGGGAGCAGTGCACGCGAAAGAGGAACACGGTGGTGGAGATGCTGGTGGCACGTAAGTCGTTTGTTGTACTTAATGCAGGAGGGTGAGGAACACGGGGGCAGGAGCAGATGTGCTGATGATATGTAGGATAGTACCGCAACTTTCGGGCGGTTTAGCTACTTATTTTATGGTTTTTTGTGATTATTGGCGGGGCCTCCGCTTGAGAGCAGACTTTGTCTTTGCTTTCTGAAGATCCCCAATAGAGCAAGATCCAAATCAATGTATGATATCAATGCACTCCCATTGCTGGATTTAAATTTTATATGTCACGGTTTCCAAGAATAGCACCGCCTTTCAATAGCTGGACGCGAAAATAAGCCTAGAAGAAATGGGGACCTTGCACATACTCGGCAAAGAAAGGGAACACGAAGTAGGCTGTCAGGCGAGGGTGACGAGAGTGGAGTAGAACGAGCTTTTTTTACAGAAGCAAGAAAAATTATTAAAGCTGCCTTCCGCTACTTCCCTGGTAGCGACCTGTAGTTGAAGCTGCGTCGTCAGACCTCTTCGAAAAGCGAGAGGGGCACTGAGGTGCAATGTTTTGGATATGCGAGTGATGAAGAGCTTGAACTACTTTTAGCCCCGGCTTCATCGTCCTATAAACACTACAATCGTCGACGAACTAGAACTACAACGAAGAAACGTTTTGCGCACCATTGTGCTGCTGTAGCACAACTCCGTTGGGCGGAGCGGGAATGGTGGAGCGTAGCTGCAGGGGCACTTGGGCAAGAAGGGCGGTTCTTGCCGCAGGTGGTCCCTCGGGTGCAGCGCAGGTACTATGATTCACCACTTTTAGACCTGACAGACTGATAGCTTTTACGAGGACAAAGTGCCAGTTCATCTTTTCTGCTGACGAACATATCTTGTTTCATTTGCATGTTGTGGTCACTTTAACAATCTTTTGAATTGCTTGCAGCGATTTATTTTTCTTAGTTTTTGTATATCGTTTTGATTTTGTTGAGCTCCTACTCGCAGATACTCAAACGCATCTCCTTAAATGTAATCTTAAAGTCCGTCGTCGCTCTGAACCTGAAGCACAAAGACAAACTGGACCTCCAAGATGACGTCGTGGCAAAGAAATCCAGTAAAGATAAAGCCGCCTTAATGTCGACTGCTGGCTCCAGCGGGGAAGATGTTGAGACAGAGACCTCCAAGATGACATCTTCTTCCTCTACTTCTTTGAAGTCTACAAAATCCACCAGGAAGAAAAGAACAAAAACAGCAGGCGACGGCGATGACGACGAGGAGGACGACGATGCTGCGGAGGCAGCAGACGCAGACGCGGAGGAGACCACTGAAGGAGAAGATAACGAGGACCACGCTGCGTCGGACGAGGACGTCGAGGCGGAAGAATGCGTGTGCGTGAACGAGGGCACCGTGCTGATGAACGAGCCCGATAAGTTTACCGCACCAAAACCGGACGCGGAAGGCCAGGCCTGGCTCAACAACACAACGGGCTATCCTGAGGAAAAACTACGTCTCCAACTTGGCGGCCTTGCTACACAAATTTGAATCAACACACTTTAGCTAGTGTTTGCTCGCATGTTGACAAGTTTATTCGTGTCCCTGTAGGCTAGTTCTGTTTGAGGTAGTCCTTGCGCAGACGCATCACAAATCGAGTACATGATCCTGGTGCCAGCGTCATAAATTTCCAAATAGCTGCATATTGGCAAATTATGGAGGACCTGATTGAGCTGCGCGTGAGAAAGACAAACATTTTGGACCGCGTGCTACTTTGCATGACAAGGAGGTCTTCCGGGCAGCTGGGGACGTTTTTACAAATGATACGGACGAGAGCGCACCGTCTGCGTATGTGGATACACCGTACGGGCAAAACTACACAAAAGTGTACGGCTAACCAAGAAAAAAATCGTGTTTGCTGCAGCTGCTACCATACAGGACAGTCGTGACGCCTGCCATTTTAAGTAGATACCACCGATAGCATCTTTTACTTTTTGTTTTAGGGTTTTCATTGAGCCTGGCTATTGGCATTGCAGCTATAAATCTTCCATGACAAGTTTTCATCCCTGTCCTCCAAGCCAATTTTGTCAAGGTCATACCATGTCAGTATCTTGACTCTTTCAACGAAGAAAGTATACACTAACACACCTTTTTTTCTTGTACAACGACGGGCCGGTCGACTACGGAGAATACTGCCGAGCCTGGGAAGACGAGTGCACCGGTGGGAAGGCGGGGTTGAGTACCTCCTGCAAAGTCACCAACGCGGACACAGAGTGCCCAAGCGGGACAAGCTACGACGAGGACAAAGACGACAAACCAGACTGGTGTGCCGCCAAATGGTGCTACGTGAAGACAAAGTCGGCAAAGAACGGAGAGATCGCTAGCTACACGAAGTTACCTAATAGCAAGTTGGATTGATCTCGGTGTGAAAGTGAAAAGAACTTGTCGTGGTGCTGCATTGCGAAGAAAACGAGCATTGGACAGCATTTTACCAACAACAAGTGTGCGATCCAGGAGGTATGATCACAAGTTTCATTTGGGACCACGCGTTCATCTCCACCTGTGCAGCGCGCTACATGGTTGCACGACTACATGGTTGCACGACAAACAAGGAAAGTGCGCGTCTTGTGAGTCATGTTGGTATTCTACTTGCACAGGTTCTACTTCATCTGCAGGTCTAGAAGATAAACCCTGTGCATGCGCGTTTCTCTTTTCCAGACCCAGATCGATGTTTCCATTTGGTAAAGACTCGCCGGACACCACGAGAACGGACCGAAGTGCAGCAACATCGACGACGTGGCGCGATCCTCCTACGGAAACCTCAACGTGTGGTACAGCTACAACTACTGCGCAACGACCGCAACCAAGACGAACACAGTTGTCACCGTCCTGGACAAGAGCAAGTAAAATCTTGGAGACCTTCGACGCCGTCGCAAGAAAGGGCCTGCACTTCTACCACGAGGAGCCAGCAATTGCATTTCTGGGGGTGGAGTGCAAAGCAGACCGGACGGTGTTCGACGTTCCGCGGCACACGGAGGCGGAACTGGTCGTGCAAGCAGGAGGACTAAAACGAGTCATATAAAAATCAATTTTGTGGTGGTAAAGTTGTATATAATACCAAAGAAAAACCTGATCCTGAACGTGACGAAAATAGTAGCTCTTTGAGGTTGTATCCTATGGAAAAGTAAGCTGGTATCTTGTGGGAATGTTGGTATAAGTACCGTGTAAGATTGATGTCGGCAGATAACAAACTTTTACTTTAGTGGAAGTAAAAGTTTTTTCTTTTTACGTCTTTCCTTTGCCTTTGCCAAGCAGGGGCATGCAAACTACTTGCGAAAGAACGCTTCACAGCTTTTTTATGGTCTTCACAGACGGGTGAAAAAACGAAAGACAAAGATCGCGGTTTTTCTTCCTAGAGAATAAAGCCTCAAACTCAAACTGGTGCAGATGATCGACGTTGATGGAAATATGGGATTAAGTAAGGATTTTTGATTGCTTTAGACAGTTTATGATATATTACAACTACAAATCGAACAAGACTAAAGTGAAAGTAAGGGACGACTGGTCCTTGCGGGCCAGTACTTATCGGTGACCCTGTTCTGCTACAATGATAACACCATTCTGAATTGTAATTGTTGACGGGGGATAGGGGTATAATTTTGATTTCTTCGCGGGCGAAGCAGGGGCATGCCATGGGCATGGCAACAGGCAGAGAATCGGAGTGAAAGTGCGAAGAGTCGGAGTGGGGGGCGACTGTGCGTACTTCTGTGCTGCTGACCGGCGGCGCGGAGGACGCAGCGCAATTGAAGGAAACAAAAATTTGAGAGCACAAAAAAGGACCATATACGAAAGTTTCTACTATGCGCTTATTACAAGTTCCAGACCCAATCTTTCTACGCATGTCTTCGCTTTCGGTAGATGTAGAGCGAGCAGTAGCAAGGGAAAAATAGGACGAGCCCAGAACTTGAAGTCGGCGAAGAACTGAAAGAATACCACTTTTTAAGTAGACCCACCGCCTGCTGCAACGTCATGATGTCGTCGACGACAGGAGGAGCAAAAAATCCAAACTTCCTGCGGACGACCGGCGCCAGCAGCCTTCGCCGCGCACCGGTTCCGCCCTCGAGCACCAGCCGGGGGCTGGTACTTGTAAATGCGTACTTCTACATGTGGCGCTGTACTAGTACCACGCACGGCATGCACATCAAAGTGGACGACCACGACGCAGACGCAGATATCTCCGCGAAGGTAGTTGCGCAACACCAACTAGTACCCGCGTCAGCATCTACTAGTAGCGCAACTTCATCAACGTCAAAAATAATCCACGACACGAAGCTGCTGCAGCAGACGCCGGAGGAGTGCATGTGCGTGAATTCGGGCCTGAATGCGGACCGTGTGAGTGACAGGTTCACCCCGGCACCCGAGGGGATGCCGAACTATCCTGAGTAAAAACGTCCCCACACCAGAGTTGTCATGCAGATTTGCAATGACAGGAACAGAACATTTGTAATGCGCATCGCCAGGAGAGGCATTTTTAGTAGTGTTTTGGAATTTGTAATGCTGTAAACAGGATGAGCAAATGGATTTCTGACGCAGCTGGCCTTGCGAACCTGCGCTACACTACGGACTGCAACTTGTGATGCGTGACCCCCAAAAGTTCTAGGTTTGTGTTGCAAAATCCCCATCTTGACTCTGGTGTGGGGATGTTTTTACTCAGAATACGAACCAAACGTGGTTCAGCACCACGGCTGACGCGAGTGGCAAGTATCCGGACTCGCCCTATATCAAATGCAAAAATGTCTGGGTCTGGAAGATTTCCAGGTTTGTCATGCATATTTCGCATGAGCTATGATGCCTGTAATGCATGACCTAGCATGACAGATTTTTTGCGGGTATCTTGATGCCTATCCCGCATGACAAATGCCCTCTCCGCGGAGCAAAAACTGGACGCCTCTTGCTGCTCATGCAATACAGATATTTTTAGATTTCAAAAATAGCATCACAAGTTGCATTCTTCCAGACCCAGACATTTTTGCAATCCATACCCTACGGCCAAGTATGATGTGAGAAAAATGTGTTACAGGCACACATTGGCTGGACCTTTACTTCATCAGCACAAACATTCTCTGCATGGCAGAGAAGTACTATAGATACTTGTAATGCAGCGATTCTTACAGATTGATCACAAGGAATTTTTATTGAGCATATTGTATGAAATTATATCTACAACTAGGCTCGGGCTCCTGAGAGTATCCGGCATGACAGAACTTGTCTGTCTTGCTTGGCCTGCGTCGTAACACTCTTTTCTTCGCATAGGAAGTGTACACTGACCAGTACGGGGGGCCCGCGGACTATCAAACAAAAGAAGTTCGTCACGCTTACTCATGCGCATTTGTTGGAACTCTCCGTCATGCGCAAGAACAATGCGTCAACGCAGTCAGACTCCATGGGCGATTTCATCCCTTGTGTTTGCGAAATAAGTTGTACAAGGAAAATAATTTCCTGTGAAGATGCCAGAAAAATCTCTGATGCAAATAGACCTGCAAGTTCCTGTGATGAACCGTTTTTTCTCTCTTCCATACGGACTATGGGGAGTACTGTCGCGCGTGGGAAGACGAGTGCGCCTCGATTGGGGGCAAGGCTGGCGAGTATGAAAGCCTCAGAATGGAAATCCTCAAAGTGGAAATAAGTAATTTGTGATGCATGAAATGCAAGGCAAAAAAGCCTGTATTGCAGAGGACACAATTGAGGCCGACTATTGCCCTGCTAGGGGTGAAGAATTGGGCTGCTGATTAGCACGACAGGATGGCACCCCTTTGCCTAACTAGCATGACAGGCACGTTTTGAGTGCCCAGGAAATTTGTCATGCGCCGACTACAATTGGCACTTTGACTGGAGTCGTTTTTTTGCATTACAAATTATTTCCAGTTTGAGGATTTCCAACCTGAGGCTTTCATAGCGAGACTTCCACGTGTGCAATCAGGGAGGAGGATTGCGGGACTGCTCTGGATACGAGGCCGGTTACCTGTATGGAAGCGTCAGGTTTGAAATCGTCAGAGTTGAAATAATTTGCAATGCATAAGATGCAGGACCCGAGGCACGTGTGTTGCAGAGCAGGCAAGTGAGGCCGATTGTGAGCCTGTTTGGGGTTACAGCTCGAGCTGCTAAAGTAGCATGATGCAATCGCTCTTTTTTGCCTAAACAGCATGACAAACTGGATTTGGGGACCAGCGAAATTTGTCTTGCGCCACTTGAAAACTGGGTTCCAACTGGCATCCATTTTATGCATGACAAATTATTTCAACTTTGTCGATTTCAACTCTGACACATCCATAACCTGCTCGAAGACCTGGTGCTACATCCGGACAAGCAGCGCGGTGAACGGCAACATCGCGAAAACGGACGCCATATGCATTCGCAAAAGTACTATCGCACTCGTAATAAAAATCGCAGTCATGCAGGAGCATGACAAATCCAAGCTGTAACCTGAACTAGCATGACAAATTGAGTTTGTGTTCTTGCGAAAATTTGTAATGTGCTTCACATACTAGTGCAATACCAATACAACTTTTGCAATGCATACGACAATTTCCCGCCAGTGTGCTCCAACATCCCGGCGGCAAACCTGACCGTCCAGAGCCGCGACAGCGTGCACCTGTTACGAATTGCAAAAGTATCGCACTAGTATAGCTTGCAATACCAATTGGCTCAGCATCACAAATTGAATTTGTAGTGCGGGTTTGCCATAGCACCTAGATTTGTAATGCATGGCCGCAATTAATAGTACTACTACTAGTACGATGCTTTTGCACAGGATGCCTGTGGTGGTCTTACGATTTCTGCACCACTACTACCACGACGACCACTTCTATGAAAGTGCACAACTCCCCGTCCCCCTCATTTGTCATGCCCAATATTGCTTACCAAGTCTAACACTCTGTGCCCCTTTGGAATGTTAGCATGACAGATTCTGGCAGGCCAAACACCACTACAATTCTGTGAAAATTTGTCATGCAAGAAAAGCTACACTCTTGGTGCATGCCCTTCTTTTCTGTTCATGCAATACAAATGAGCGAGAGGGGGAGTACTAGTTGTGCACTGTTATAACTTCCACGTTGGCGGTTGAAACTGTTTCCCCCAGCACCACCACCACCCCTGCGCCGGAGACGACACCTATCCTGAGCAAAAACGTCCCCACACCGTAGCCAAGATGGGGAAGCCGCTAGACAAATCAACAAGCCAATGATAAATTTGCCTTCGTAGTGTATTAATCCTGTTTAGCTACTTCAGCAGCGTCACAGATCTGGACTATCGTGCTGGGTGGAGCATAACAAATACCGAAACACGACTAGAGCGTGTTGCACTCTCATGGGGCTTCGCATGAAAAGCATTTTTAGCATGCAGATTTGTACGTACAACTATGGAGAAGTGGGGACGTTTTCACAAAGGATAAGACCGAGTCCGGAGGAACTCGCCAAACTTCAAGCCGAGCTGCAGGCGGCCAGTATATGCATTGCAATATGTTTGGGTCTGAAAGAGTTTCGACTTCCATGCTAAGAGTCTGGTGCATACAAAAATCTGTCTTGCATGATATTACCATAAGCTGCACTCTTTTAATAAACCAACATGAGATGAGGGAGTTTCTCATGCAGGAGAGGCATGGCATATTAGTCTATGCCATGCCTCTCCTGCATGAGAAATTTGTCGTGCTAGGTCCACCTGCATTCCGGACCTGCTCATGGGGAATGGAAATTTTGCATGACAAGTTTGTATTCCACCTGCAGACCCAGACCTATTTGCATTTCATACGGTATGGGTGGCGACAGTACCGCGAACGACACGAATACTACGGAGGAGCTCCTTCTAGCGTTACGGGGTGGAACAGGAAGATCCGCCGGCGATCACTCGGGGAGCACAACCACAACCACCGGTGGGAGCGGGGCGTCAACATCCACTGCT
The DNA here is from genome assembly GCA_905178155.1 of Amoebophrya sp. A120. Classification (NCBI taxonomy): domain Eukaryota; class Dinophyceae; order Syndiniales; family Amoebophryaceae; genus Amoebophrya; species Amoebophrya sp. A120. The sequence goes on from CAJINV010000005.1 coordinate 2,553,384, forward strand.
AGCACCGGCGGCGGCCACACCACTGACACTGAGGACGCTGCTGGCAAAAGTAGCGGTGCGCTTCTGCTGCAACAAACCAGGAGCGTGGAGGACGACGTCTCTGGTGGTGTTCACGATTCGTCTTCGAGCGGCGGGGGCTCCGACCACTTTGGCGGCGGCCAAGACCTCGCTGGTGGCTCCGGCTACTACTAGTTTTCGGGAATAAAAACGGATGGTGCCCTCGTCCAACTCCTGCCTGCTCGGGGCACCAGACGTCGAAAAACGTTCTCCTGAGTAGAAGGAGACGAAGAAATACGATAGAAAGCGACGTCGACGACAAACTTACGGCAGGACGAAATTGCTATCTTCGCGTATCAGTTCCAAAACAACTCGAAGTCGGCACGACTAGCAACAACACGACATGATCACGCCGGATGAAGTTCCTCGGCGGAGGATCATGGGCAAGGAGATTGTAGCCACACGAAGTGAAACACTGGTAAACGAGGAGGACCCGCGTCCGGGCTCGGATGAAGATTGGCCGCGATAATTTCTTTCTGCCGGAGAGCAGCAAGGCAACACAGGAGGTGGTGGGCAGCACAGCCACAGATTTTGGTGAATATTAATGCTAGCAGTCTTGAAGAACTAATCTCGCACGGAGGTGGCCGGTAGGGGCGCAAGAATCTAAAGCAAACCAAATATGACGAAACTTCTTCTACTGACCTCGTGCCGCCAGCCGCAATCGCAGTCGACGCCGAACACGAAGTGAAAGAGTTTTTCAACAGCATCTTCCCGAACACGAAGTGAAAGAGTCGTTCGGCGTTCGTGCCTTTCACGCTCACCGAGGAGTTCGTCCCCGGGCCAAGGTCGAGTAAGAAGAAGGACCGCGTTTTAAATAATACTGGCCTTCTTGCGGGAACGGAATTCGAATCTTTAGTGGGCGACGAAGATAAAAAGTACAACTACAACACCACCCGCTCCTACGTAGTGCGGGAAGGGGCACGAGCAGGATAAGAACAGTCCTGCAACCCAACCGGCGCGGGAAGAAGAGTCCTGGTGGGGAGCAAAGCCAAACGCGGAAGATGATCAGTTGTGTCGCATCAAGGACTCTACTTACGGCGGGGACGAGGACAACGGCACATGTTGCGGAAGGAAAATTTCGTCCATAAAGTGCTACCAATACCTGCTTCTTACTGTATCTTTATGATGTAGATGAAGGTGTAGAAGGAAACGAAGTGCTCATGTAATATCTTCTCTACTTCAGTGAATATCAATATTCATCGAGACCACAGATAAACTACGGCGTTTTTTTTTACGAGGATCATCTGAGGAACGATGAATCTCGACATTGTCTCAAATTCGTGCAGCAGCTCCGTGGCTTCCTTTGCCAAGCAAGATGACGCGAAGAAGCAGGAAGTAGTACCAGTCTCGTCGGTGGAAGTCATGGGCAGAGACGATTTAAAAAAAGTAGAAAATTCAAGTAGAGAATCGGGCTTCCGTAGCGGTTCGTGCGTTGAGGTGGCAATCAGGATAAGACTGCGGAATACATAAGAAGTTTTAGAAACTTCAAAAAAGCTAATTTGTTTGCCCAAGGTAAAGAATCAAAATCATTTGAAACAAAAAGAACGCTACTTAGTCGTAGGTTTCAGTCTCACGACACGAGAATAGAGCCCCTTCCCTGGGCTGCTTTCTTTGGACAGACTCACTGGCAGAGATAATGAGTACCACAGATTTTAATCCTGATGTTCTGTAGTTTTGACAACATACACGCCAACAAGTTGAGAGAAAAGCTGCTTGGTGTTTCAGAAATTGAATGTCGTTATGGTTAACGTTCAAATTCTTAGGCAGGTCTGTTTTCCCCCTTTTTTTTTTTCTTTTTTCTAGTCTGCGGAACAGTAAAACGAAGTGCGTATCCTAGCTGCACTGGCAGCCGACCTTACGCGCACCATCAGAAGTGCGGAACTGGCCGGCCTTTGTGGTGTCTCACCATCAGAAGTGCGAACTACGGGGGCCGGGGCGTACAGCCTAAAGTTCTAAAAGTTCTAAAGTCCCATCGCGCGATAGATAGATAGATAACGCATAACGCATCAAAGTTGACCCCACAACTTTTTTTCTTAGGAATAATCATCGCGCACGAGTATGTATTCATTGAGGAGTGGAGAAGTGACAGGACACAAGCACGTGGACTTGGCAGGGATTACAACTGTGGGACAGCCAGCCACCAGGAGGATGAACAAGGAGAGGTGAGTGTATATGTGTAAATGCCTGGTGCATGTCTGATATATGCTCTGGTATAGGAATGCTAGTTTCAGTTTGCAACGCTTTTGCGCTACGTTTGCTTTTCCACGTTGGTCCTGGGGTGCAGATGAGCGAGCGAACGAAGTTAGAATACGTGCAATATGTTCAATACATGCGTTTTTCCTCCGAAAGTAAAAGCGAGAGCCCCCCTTATAATTAGGTGTTTCCGTGTTGCGCTACACGATCAATGATTTTTTTAGGTGGCTGATTCTGATATTGTATAGGCAATTTGGCGCGTCGTTTTGTATTTCCCATTGGTGCGGTACGAAGATGAAGTGTGCTAGTAGTGTGCTACACCGATTTAAAATTGTCGCTTTCATCTTCTGTGATTTTGCTCTTGCGCAGAAGCGTTGTGTCAACGCGACTTCAGCCGATGGCTCTAGAGAACTATCGACGATTGGCAAGTATGTTGCGCACTCACTTTGTTGCGTCCTTCTTCCAGAAGTGGTCATGACCATCATTGTGAAAAAATCCAAAGGTCCTTCCTCATTCACAGATGAAGAGGGAAAGAAGAATTTAAATTATTGAAAAAATTCAATTTTAACAGAAAATAGCCGTAGGGTTTGAGATATCTTCGAGAGAAAATAACGCTTCATTTGTTGCGTGTGTTTTTCGCACCGCGGTGCAGAAACGGAGGAAAATGAAGGTTGCTCCCTCGGGGCTCGCCCTGGCCCTCGCCATTTGTGGCGGCAAGGTATAGAGTGTTTTTCTTTTTCATTTTGTATATCTCAGCCTATGTGCGCTGTTTTTTGAACGCAACGGTAACATTTTGACCGATAGACGATAGTAAATTCAATAATAATAAAATCAGCACATCATGCAGACCGCGTTGGGGCTAAACATCCAGAAGGTGGTATCGAGAGAAAACCAGTGCTGGTTAGTTCCTAGTGTAGATTGTCACGACAACATTTAAATGTTGCATTTTGAGTTCTAATGGAAGGACGGGCAGAAGGTGTTGGCAGTAAGCCAACTGCCAAAGCAGATGATTGGCCCATCTCCAAAGTCGGGAATTGCAATTTTTCGCGGCAGCTTCGCTCATTGTTTTAGACACAGTATAAGTGAGTGAATTCTGGACTTGATACAGACAAGTACAAGTGAGCGAACAAGTTACACTTACAAGGATATTAAGGAAAGTAGCTCGCTCGTTTTTCTCTCGCATAAGCGTACGACAAGGCGAAGCGCACCCGCAAGACTACGACAACAACAGCTGATATCCAGAAAAAAACACCCACCCCCATCCATTTTCACACTTTTTCAACGCATGAAAAACGGGAAAAAGGAAAAAAGAGAAAAAAAGCCAAAGCGATTTTGAGGATGATGTTTTTGCACCCGACAGCATGCTAAATATCGGATTGACCCGTCCGCTCATTTTCTATTTAGAAATTGCGTGGATGGGTCGTGCCGATATTTATCCTACCGTCGGGTGAAAAAACATCATCCATCCCAAACAGGCACAATCTCGAAAACGAATTTTTTTTGTTCGAACACGAAATCAAAAAAGTTTTCGCTCCGGTAACTGTGCCGAACAGCAACAGTTTTCCAATCCTGAACTTGTATTTTCGAATCCAACCGGAAGGAAAGAAGCCCCAAAATCTCCTCTGAGCCCGTTGCTTTCGTCCCATGTGGCGACGCGTTGGCATGGTGGTGTGGCCGCTGCAAAATGGCCAATAGCCCTCCGAGCACTGAAGAGGACTTTCGCAGGAATCTGCGACTCATCGCCCGCTGCGATTGCCTCTGATGGACCTCCGGAGTGCGTATCTCTGACATCACTTGAGCGACGTACGTACTGACATGATTAAGATCGAAATCGATCACTGACGGACCTAAATTTTTTGAAAGTAAACTGCTTTAGTAAGCGTGATTCTGGAAGCGAGTCTGAGGAATTCGATCGCCTGAGGGCGGGGAAGTTCTCGCTCTGCCAGTCTCGGACACTTGCTATTTGTAGAGCCTCATTCAGAACATTCGCAATTCGCAGGCGCGCGTCTCTACCCCTCAGTGTGCTACACTCGAAATTGGAACAAGGCCTAAACCTCACGCACGCCCCCCCAGTGCAGGATAGATGATAGTGGTGATTCTGTTTTTCAGAGAATGGCGAAAATGGATGGGAATGGGTGTTTTTTCCTGGATAACTGCAACCGGGTCACAGACCCCGCCGAAGCTGGAGGACAAAGTTGAAGCTAACGCTGCGGCTGACGCAATTTTGTCTGCTGCCATTACCAATAACGACAGCAATGAGATAACGGCAGATGTCGTGAAAGCCGCACTGACAGACAACGTCGTCATGACCTTCGAAGAGGGCGAAGTCACCCAAGAAATGGCCACTGCGATCGAGAGCGATCTCATGACTGAGGCGACAACATCGTTTGCAGACTCCACCAAGGACGATGCCGGAAAGAAAGCCGCGGCGGCCGACAAAATCGTGGAACTTCTGAAAGCCAAGATAACTGCAGCCGGGTCTTCTACTACCACCTTGCCAACGCTGGCCGACCAAGCTGCCTCAGCGGCTACCCCGATTGCTGCTAGTACCGCCCTGGATGCCGATGTCCCAGCAAAACTGACAGAGTTCCTCGTCGATGTTGGTGAGCTCCAGGAGGGCACAGTCACCCAAGCAATGGTCAATGACGTCGCGGCAGATGTCCAAACTGCGGCGCAGGCCGCTATTGACGACACCAGCACGGACGCTGCCGCAGATGCAGTCACGGTGAAAGACAAGATCGTCGAACTTGTGCAACCCAAGTTGGATTCTTCAGGTACTTTTGTTCTGGTTGCAGTTAGCACTTCTTAAATTTTGTTTCGAGTGTAATCGTAAAGTAAGTTGAGTATGCCTCTCTCTCTCTCTCTCTCCCTCTGCAGAAACAACCAACAACAACAACAACAGCAACAACAACGACAACAGCTGCAGCAACAACTGCAGCAACTGAGTGTATCTTTTGTAAAAGCATGTCCACCCCGACCCCAGACTTGTGGTGGAATTATGTAATCCTCAAACGAAGCAAATGCTTCTCATGCGCAGCTCCATGTGAAGCGTTTTCTATTGCAATTTGCGAGCTGGTCGTGCTAGAATCCCGATGAATTATAAATCATATAAATGCGGTAACAAAGTCCAGAATTTGTGATGCAGCTCGGCTGCGAAGAGAGTTGGATTACACGACGACTGATGTAGCCACACAGTCCAATCTGTTTCTGCGAGCTCAAACTTGTTGGCTTGTGCAATAAAATCTTGTTCCTTTCTGTGTGGTCGTGGGGACGTTTTTCCGGAGGATAAAGTGCGTGTGCGTGAACCAGGCGGATGGTGATGCGTACTCGATGGGAACCAATCAGATGTGGTTGAATGGTACTACCGAGTATGCGTTACAAAAATATCGTATTAGTATGAATCGCGTTACAAACATAACAAAGAAATGGAACTCGTAGTGCCAAATTACTCAAGAAATCCCATGCTCGTCTGGTATTTAAATTCAAGACCTAAACCTCATGCACGCTGCCCCCCCCCCCCCCCCAGTGCAGAATTGATGATGATGATGATGAATTAATCCAAGTGCGATACTTTTGCAATTCCATACCGCGGTCGACACGCCCTATGGCACGGACTACGCCAAGCCAACCAGTGAGACGAATGGCCTCGGGGTATGCATTGTAAGCATGTCCGAGTCTGGAAGAAGGCTTGTCATGGATGTCGTGCATGATTCGAGACTGTCTGATGCTTGTGGACGAAGAGATCCCCTTGCCTGTCATGCAAAATTGCAACCTGCCATACGGAATAAGTACGTGCCACATCATAGCCGACCAACGCCAAAGAAACGTTTGCCATCATTGGCATTCACTTTTGGCATAGCTACACCTCCTTAGACCCAAACATGTTTGCAGTTGAGACGGGGGGCCGCCGAACTACGGGGAGTACTGCGCAGCATGGGAGGACGAGTGCATGAACATTACCGGGCAGACCACGACGGGCAAGACGGGCAAGGCCGGGTCTTCGTACGGATGCCTCCCGGGCGAGCCACCTGCAGGGGGCGCATCCAAAGGAAAAGTTCCCTCTTCCCGTATCAAAGGGAAGCTTCTACTGCTGGATTTTCATACACAGGCCAGATTTGTCTTGCTGGAGATGACTCACTGGAGGCCCGTAGCGAGCCTGAGTACTAGAGAGGCTTTGGCATAGGCACTTAGCATGAAAAACGTTCCCGCTGTAGGGCCAGCAGCATCGGAAACCACGTGCATAATCCGGCGAAGCCCGTGGAGTTTCCTTCAAGAAGACGCAAATGCGCGGAGATGTACCTCACCAATATGGGGAGAGGGAATTTTTCCTCGCGATAGAGCGTGAAGGATGTGGACTACGCAGCGTCAGGGAACGTGAGTCGTACCATGTGCCCCGCTGCTCCACCGTCTCTCACGGGTGGTCTACCCGCGAGAAAAAAACTAGCACTATAGTGCCACATTTGTTGCACATGGTAGATAAAATTCAAATTATACATACTGGGTGGTCGTTCTGCTTCTGCCTTGCATAGCCTAATTATCAGCTCCACGCACACGAGGCATTTTTTGCACGCCCCCCCAGTCTCGTTTGATGATGATCACCAAGACCATGGTGCCGTGCTGGATTTTTTCTTTGTGACATGACACGAACGCTGTTGACCCCGCCAAACGGACTCCCAGCTGGTGCTACGCGCGGTGGTGCTACATCAAGTACTAAGCGGATTTCCACATAAATGGATTGTGTGCGCCAGTTTAGTAAACTTCTTGCTCACCACGATCCTTTCTGTTTCCGGCACCTCCCAAAAAAACGCACCTATAAGCAGGATTGATGAGGTTCTTGCATCATTGGAAAAAAACTCAATCACAGTTCTTCTACTTCTACTTTCCCAACAAAATATTTCGCAGGGAAGTTGGAGCGAATGACGGCGACATCGCGAAGCCCATCCCCACGGATGGCTCAGTATGCCGTGCAACAGTATCTTCGCGCTCTTTCTACTTGTTTTGTTGTATCTTCGAAAGACACTATCTGTATCCAGGACAGCACAGCACGAGTAGAAAAGAAACGGATATCAATGCAATCGGACGAGAGCGACGAGTAGAAGTACTGTTGCGAGGCATAACCGCCCGTGACCCCGCCGAGCTGCACCAACTTGGACATAAACACGGACGTATCGACTGCAACGATGTCTGGATCTGGATGATTTAGCGGGAAGTTTGTCACGCCAGTCTGGCATCATGCCTCTGAGCGAAGCTTCTCGTGCGGAATAAGCAATACAATCACAGAGCCACGAGAAAAGCTGTCATGCTTGGGGTTGTAATAAAACACTGCGCTTTATTGTTGTTCACTGATGGGGAAGGGGACGTGCACCACAACTTTCCAAACCCAGACATATTTGCAATGCATAGGACGACGGCTGGGGCAACAAGCAGATGATCGAGTCCGGTTACGGCAACTTGAAAATGTGGTATAGACTTTGGTTTCCTGTTGTGTATAAAAGATTCCGAAGCAAAGACGTACACGTACATCTACATGCACAACCCGCAATGCCCATGTTCAAGTTGAACGTGCTGAAAATCGTTCAATAGTTCGGGGCAGTTTTTGATTGTGGGGTTACCCCGGGCGTGTTGCGGTTGTTTCTTTGCTCCGAAAATGAGATCGCATATGGCCGGGTGTTTTTTCGCTGCATGATAGGCATGGGTGTGTCCTACCCCCGTGGTGTTATGGATGTCTGTGTCTTTCGCGAGGATATGTTCCTCGTGTTTTTCGGATATTTGTATACGCTTTCGGTCCGAAGAGCATGATGGTTGAAAAATGTCAGCCATCACGTTGTTCGGGATCGATGAGGAGCGTGTGAGGGTGACGTGGTTTCGGAACTCGGAAGAAGACCATCAAGATGTCGTCTAAGCCGGCACTTTGATGGTCCTGTCCGGACTTCTAATCACCTTCTAATTCTGCCGTCGAAATCCAATAGGAGCAAAATCCAAATGGATTTTGCACTACAAGGAAACTGGAAGCTCCCCAGACATGTTCCGGGGAGCCGAATTGCCTCCGGATCTCGAAGAGAATGCGGGGAAAATTAAAAAGAAAAGATAGAAGTCAAATTCGACGGGATTTCAGAAGACATATTACGTACTACAAGCAACTTTAGGAGGAAAATTAAAAGGAAAATTAGAAGACATTCTAGAAGGCTAAATTATAAACATTTTGAAAAGGGGAAACTAGAAGGGGGTTTGAGAAGAAGAAACTAGAAGGGATTTTCAGACGGGCAAAATAGGAGTGGTGGTCCGGGGCACTATGGGAGGCCTTCGCCGTGTTTCCGCATGTCTTGGTAGCGGCGGTGGCGAGGACAAATTTCGCTGATAGGGTGTTGTTTATTTTTGGGTCTTTGGGCAACTAGGGGTAGGGTGGGGAAGATTCGATTCCAAACATTGGAAGGTTTTTAGTTCGGCTTTGCCCGTCACTCGGGTGCTTTCTTTTCTGTTTGGGCGGGGCCTATCTTGTGTTCACCTTTGGGTAACCTACTTTGCTGGGTCACTTTCTCCGGAATCGGGACCAGGGAAACACAAAAAACGAAACACCGGGAAAATTGACGAGCTTTTAGAAGTCAAGGCGGGGCGGGTGTTTCCCGGGTGGCAGCGTGCTGAAAAGCGTTCAAAAGAGGATAGAACGTAGCGCGACCAAAGCACGCGGATGTGGTGCGACAGACAGAGGAGTTACACTAACACCTCTCACAGTCAGAAGTGGAGAACGCCAAGGTTGAAAAATCCGCTATGAAAATTTTTTGCACGTGGTTTCAAGAGAGAAGAGTAGCACATTGCTCTCTGAATGCTGCGTAGTTCTGCTCGTCATTCACCGAAAAGCTGCGCCTACCTTGTTCGGCGATGTGTGTCTTTTCGTCTTCATTTTCTTCCATTGACTCAGCGTTTAGAGACAGGGTTCTTGTAGCAAAACTCCTACTGACTATTCCTGTAATTTAAATCAGGTATTCGTACGCATTGTGCGACGCGCCGACCACAACTACCACGCCCGCACCGGAAACGCCCGCACCGGCGCCGTACTAGGAGACCACAACGACGACGACGGTGGCCGCGGAGACCACGACTTCTACGTAAGCAGGCACAATGATGTATTCTAAGTAAAAACGCCACCGCGATCCCTTGTGATGATGCAATTTTGTGTGATCAACAGGAATAGTAGCACTCCGTTTTCCTCTGCAAAGCTTTCCTTTTCCTCAGAATGGTAACCACACGGCTCCGTGAACGTGAGGCGGGTGCCCTGCTTGCCAACCTGCGCTGCGCTACAGCCAGAAGCTTGTCATGTGCGATTCCCAAAAATTCTGTGCTTGTTTTGCAAAATCGTTTCACACTTGACTCGGGAGACGGGGACGTTTTTACAGAGGACAGTGCCGGACACTTGCGATGTTTGAAAGAATCAATTGCCAAATTGAAAAATGGCAAATTTCTGCTTTTCTGGGGAAATAAAAGAAATTGGTCTTTGCCAAGCAAAAGTTCCATCCTTCTTTGATTGTACATGAATTGTGATGATGTCATAGTGAGCGCAAAGGCGTATGCAAGATGCGCTGGTTTGATGAGTTTCACTACTTCAGATGAATATCAGATGAATCTTAATAACACGATAAGAAATAATATTATATAGTATCAAAGTCGTATCCTAATCCTTCCGTTACATGACAAAAGATAGATTACTATTGATAGAGAAATTATGAGTATCGAAAGCAGGTTGTTGTACACGAAACAAATTGAATTTGAAACCGGAATTCCCGAGGAATTCATATTATCTTCATGGTTGTGGCCGAATTGGTCAGCGCAGATAGAAATCGGCAGTCAGAGAAAGGACAAACCCGCAGGAATCTTGTTCTGTTGTAGTTGCGATTGGAAGGGCAAACCAAAAGGAAACTTGTTCCGTTGCAGTTTCGGTTGGAAAAGGGCGGTCGTCTCTGTTGTAGTTCGGTCTTGTCGTATCGGTCCTTCCATGTGATTGATTTGAAATCGAAATTGAAGTTTCCTGTGTAAAAATCTGAAATGTAAGTGTCCCTACTTCCTTGATTGCGAATTCTGTCTTGTAAGTGTCTCGCCACAAAGACAAAACGGTTCGGCACAAAAGAAGCGTGTCGTGTCACGTCATGACACGGATCATTATACACAGCGAAACTTTTGTGCAAAAAAACCGTCATCAAACAGGAAGAGTTCGGTCTGTCGTGTTGTCGTCGTGATGGGTTTGCCATCACGAAGCCCCGCTCTGCTTTCATTGAGCAGTTGAGATTGAAGCCCATGAGCTGGCAGCCATATTACTGCGCTGCTTCACAATATTCTAGCTCCGCGTCGGTCCGTAGTCCACATTCGTTTTATTTTATCCCCAGCACAACCTTCGGTTGAGATTTATATATGCGGATTTTAATTTTTGTGTTGTTCGTGTCCTCGTTCGTACTCGTAGAGGACCAAAGCCGTCGCGTGTCATGATAGAGCGATCTTAATCTGCACTGTAAGTAATTCGTACCAAAGACCAGAGCATACTTATTGTCGTGCGATATCAAAGGTTAAGGTGTGCTTTGTTGAAAATGACCGAGATTACGAAGCCGCAATAAGGGATATGAATCTGAAGGCGGTAATGTCCCCTCACTTGCCTGCAATCGTGCACGCGCGGCGCCTAGAGAGCGGCACCGGACTTAATGACGCAGTATGTGGTGATAATGTTTGTTCGCCAAATCTGATTTCGGAAAACCGTGCAGCTACCAGAAGTCTAGTCCAGGCGACCAACAGATAGATTCACAAGACGAGTGTACTTAGTGGAACTGTCGTGAGACTGCGATTCATGAGGGACACCTTTGACAAAGTGTACATGTGCGGGGGGCTGCAAAGAATATCACATGTAAATTACAATGCTACTTCCGGCTCCTGGCGTTGCATTTGAGATTGAAAAAAGCCAAGCTAATTACTGTCACGCCGTTGTGCGAGATGCAAGTAAGCGTAGAATCGGTGTTGAATCCGTCGCGACAACATGCGCCATAATCCTCTTCGAGCGGTGAGTGGCGAAAATCATCCTTAGTTGCAAATGAGAACTGCCGCACGAGGAACTCGTCGATGCGGTACAGTTTCAATGCGGATCGCAGCCCTGGTCCTCGCGCTGGGAAAGACTGCAACCGCCGTAGGGCTACGGAAAATCCAGAACTTGGCGTCACGCCAAGCCAAGAATGATTTTGTTCACCGATCCGCCTCCGCGCTCGGGCAGGAACAAGCCGCAGAGGCGTGTATGTGTGTCAACGAGGGGTCCACAAAATTCACGGCGCCGATGGCTGACGGCATGAACCAGGCCTGGTGGAATCCCGTCCGCGTAAACGACACCTACCAGGACACACCGTATGGACTGAACTTATGACACTCTCAAGTGTTACTTTCCCAGCTGTTACATGATTTGCCATGCAGAATGAGCATCAACGTCCACACGGTGAAGAGTTGCAAGCTCCGGCCTTTCCGTGTTGCCATTCTTGCGTCGCAAATTCATGTAACGGCCGAGAGTGTAGCGATTGAGAATTCATAGCAGTACACGACCAAATATGGCGGTGTTGCGGATTACGGCGAATACTGCTATGGGTGGGAGTATGGAGGTGGCAGGATCGAAATCGACAAAATCGCAAAAAAATTCGATGCATATTAAAACAGATACCAGTTGGAGCCTCAGTTTCGGTTTCCAAGTGGCGCATGACAAATTAAGTATTGGAGCACGAAGATCCAGCCTGTCACGCTGTTGGGGCAAAGAAGACTGCTTCTGTCGTTCTACTTTGGCAGCACATCGCCTGCCCCTAAACAGGCTTGCAACAATCGGCCTCATTTGCATGCTCCCCACCACAGGCCTTGCGTGCCCTACATTTTATGCATTACAAATTTTTCGACTTTGTCGATTTCGGCCTTGGCACTCCCATAGGGAGGACGAGTGCGACAGTGGGATCGCTGGACGGCGACCCAACTGCACGATCACATCCTATCGGACTGGCAAACGTTACACTCCCAACTGTTACGCGATTTGTCATGCAGAATGAGCGTTTGCATCCACATGCACATGGTGAAGCCACTGCGCAGGAGGCGTGACAAATTTTGGAATGGGATTCATCGAATTACAATTAGTAATGCATATGCAAGAGTTGCAGTAGGTTCCGGTCTTTCTCTTTCCCTTTTGCCATTCAAGTAGGCGATGTGGTACTAGTAAACGACGATAAGCGATGTGCGACGCTGCAGTGATAAAACTTCGAGATGCCGCTTGAAACGAACCGGAACCCAAACCCCTCCGCACGTGCCCCCCTAGTGCAGGATAAATGATGGCGATCATGATTCTTGCACGAAGAGGGGCGGCCCTTCTGGTTGTGTTTGTGGTCTCGGTCGGTTTAGCATCACAAATTCAAGTAACAGTAGTTGGGCATGTAACATGTGAGAACTCCATACATTCCCGACCATGCAGTGTCCGGGGGTACGCATTGCAAATAGGACGTATGCAATACAAATTTCCCGTACATGTACAAGATGCATCACAGATTTCACCAATTGCAATTTCTTTGGAGTCTACTAACACCTGTCATGCTAAACCGGGATCGCAGCGGCCCAGGTTAGCGCGGTTTTGTCATACAGAGACCGCATTTGTAAGTGTGCGGGAAATTTCCAGTGGATAGGTCGTCTGGGTCCGAAACCACGAGAGCCGAACTTGTGATGCTCTCTGACCGTCAATCGAGCAAAAATCTGTCTTGTGTGAGTAGTACGTTTTTTTGATGCCACATGGACATTTTCACAGTTTTCCGTGCGTGATGCAGGCATCTGGAGGCCTTCAGAAATAATTCTGCGATGCTAGTATGCTACTTGTGTCTTATTTCTGGGTCTCCTAGGGGAGGCAAAAACTACTGCACGGCATCAAAAACTACAGCACGTTTCTCCAGACCCAGACAGAGACTTGCAGTTGATAGGAAGGAGGTGGGGGCAACGACATCCCAGGCGCGGTGCCGCCCGTGGACCCGACCTGCCACATGAAGTGGTGCTACATCAAGATGGCGACACAAGGCAACGGCGACATCGCGAAAGCTGACGCGACTGCCGCACCGGTGTGCACCAACATTTTGGCGACAGTATCCTGTGCAATAGCTGTATCGAAGAACTCTTGGCGATTGCATTGATTTACGAGTTTGCTGAGCATGATGCTGACGAAGGAAGTAGCCCCTTCTGATGTGGAGGTTTATTGCGAGAAAAAATTGTCAACTTTTAGAAGTACATAATTGCAATTACTACGAGTACGGTGCTTTTGCAACACATAGACAGAGCTGAAGCCAGATACGGTCGGTGACAAGACCGTCTGGTATTCCTACTCCTACTGTTATACATTGCAAATGTGCAGCCTGGGTCTGGATTTGTGATGCAAGGTTTGAAGGACAAGGACATGGACAATAAGTTGTAGTGCATGGTGGAAGTAGGTAGGAGTGAGCAGCTTCATTTTTTGTCGTCCTGGCAGAGAGTTAGTGATTGTGTTTGTCATGCTGACGAGCACGATTGAACCCGCAAGATGCCAAGGAACACTTGGCAGGATGTTATGCCATACAAGGAAATCCTCTGGTATGCGTACTTATGCAAGGACCAGCACGACAAATTATTGTTTGCATCTTCCCGATGAACGACCCAGACATCTTTTCCATTGATAACTGCACCACGACCACAACCACAACTACCGTCACAACTACCACGACCATCGGCGCGCCTGTATGGATGAAAAAAGCACCAACACAACAATCACATTTTTGCGAGTTTTGGATCGGAAATCTGGCTGATACAACGACAAATTGCATTCTTGTTTTGCAGAACCATACAGGGAAACCACGTATGAAATTGACTGGGACGATACATTTTTATGCATGACACGGAAATTGCGCAAGGGTGACGGCGATGGTGTTTTTCTCTTGGACACCCTTCGGATCGATAACGTCTTTGAGCGATGATCTGGAATGTGCCTTGCAAAAATATTGTGCTAGTAGTAGTTTTTCCAAGAAGCAGGACAAATCAATGAAATTTGGATTGCCGAGTGACATTTATTGGGTAGAAGCAGAAAACCAGAAGATGTATTGTCATGCACAAATGCAACTCAGTACGTGCGCGATACTTTTGCACAGGATACGGGATTTGCAGTTGCGACATATGTAGATGCAAAAGGAACTGAAGTAGCATTCGTACTACGAGGAGAAGCAGGAGAATATTCATCGTCCAGATCGTCGTGTAACTGAAGATGATTGCATAGCCAGCATTTGATATACAAAGCGACCGAGCGTTGACTTCTAGCGCCAGTGCCAAGCACAACATGTGATAGAAGTGGACAAGAAGAGTCAGAAATTGACTTTGCAGGCACCCCACCTGATCATGTTAATGTTTGTATAATGAAAGAACCAGCTGGTGCTTGCACAAGTGCACAAGCAGGAAACAAGATGAGAGTAAATAAGGGAATAAACAAGCAACAAGCGTGAGAAGGAAAACTACCATGTTCACTACCGCTGCACAAAATAATCTTGAACTTGTTTTCCTTGTGCTCGTTTATATGTAGGTGTAGCAGCCACAGCAGTTTTCGCTTCATTGAGGCACGAATTCTTGTGCGACGGAATCTAACTATGTCGCCACGGTCAAAAATTGTCTCTGTGGAAATGAGAATCGGCTCCAGTTTATTGCTGCATTCAAATTATATATATTCCTAGTTGCCGCTTGGAGTCCAATAAGTAAAAACTCTGCACGTTGTAATGCCAAGGTGAATTCGAAAAAAAAAAAAATGTCTGCTACTTGTAATTGTGCACGCGTTCTTTTTCCGCTACTTGTAGTAAGATTTGTACCTGGATGGCCATTGATTGTAGTGGGCCGCTACCTGTAATAATTGTATTAACCTTCGCGGGAAGTAGAGAGGAAGCGATGCCAATGCACCGCGTAGAAGTTAGTAGGAGAGCGTGTTAAATGTGATTCCTTGCGAGCACTTCTTGCACTATACGGCTAGAAGCTTGATGTAAAAATCGAGATGAGCAAAGTAGAGAACTTTTCTATCACAGAACACGAATAGCAATCCAACAGAAATACTTTTTGTTTTTGAGCATCCATTGTCCTCTAGAGCCAGGTAATTCCTTTCGAAGAACATAAAGCCTTAGCCACTGCAAGGAAGTCAAGTGGAAGAAAATAAAGGCGCGACGAACTACTCAAAGAAATGCAGCGAGTAAAAACTACTTGCCTCGTACTGCTGGCCGCAGAGACCGTACCCACTGCTGCAAATGCGTCAGGGTCTGAAAAAAACGCTGGTTGGTGTGTGTGGTCATGCATGAAGCATAAATATTTTTACGTTTATGAGAAGAGTTGAAAGCATGATCCATTGGTTTAATATCATTCGCTTCTATACAACATAGCAAAAAGTAGATGATCGGGGGTCGTACTTAAGTGGTAATCATCCCTAATATCCCAGAATTAGGATCAGTTGCAGACCTTGAAGATATTGGCAATGCATATCCCGGCCTATGAAAGCCTCAGGTTGGAAATCCTCAAAGTGGAAATAATTTGCAATGCAAAAAAACGACTCCAGTTGAAGTGCCATTTGTAGTCGGCGCATGACAAATTTCCCGGGCACTCAAAACGTGTCTGTCATGCTACTTAGACAAAGGGGTGTCCTTCTGTCGTGCTAATCAGCAGCCCAATTCTTCACCCCTAGCAGGACAATAGTCGGCCTCCATTGTGTCCTATGCAATACAGTGTTTTTTGCCTGGCATTTCATGCATCACAAATTATTTCCACGTTGAGGATTTCCATTCTGAGGCTTTCATACGGCCTCGGCGTCAACATCAGGAACGACGACCATCTATCCTGTGCAAAAGTATCGTATTCGTACAAATGCAGGTCTGGCATTACAAATCATTTTCTTAAAGGCAAATCCGCATTACAAATGTTATTTCTCATGCTGAGAAAATTTGTAATGCATTTATACGAATACGATACTTTTGCAGTTCATACCATCAGAAGCTGGATGCGTCTCTATGGCGAGGAAAAAATCATATCTTCTCTCGTGCTCGTCCCTTCTACAGTACTAAAACTCGCAAGAAATTATACATCTGTAGTGATGGTGATGCCTCATTTATTGTGTACTACTTACATGGACTTTTTGTCCTTATCTATTGCAGACAGGGGAAACCGAAACGGAAGACATGTGAACATTCTTCTACTTCTGCCGGTCTTACAGGCGTTTTTTGCTTCGGCCACGGCGCCAGAGATCATGTTGCCTGCCGTGGTTTATTGCTAATCGGATGTTGGGTCATACTCAAACAGTGCAATAATTCTACATGTATGCCTCAAAGAGGAAGCGCAGCAACAACAAGCGTTTACACTTTACTGCAATTTATTTCAAACAGCACAGCTAAATTCTTGGTGTGTACACAAATGCAGAATAATGAGAAGTAGAATGTGAAGGGGGACGAGGATTTTTCATTTTGATATATACACACGTTTTTAGCCGGGTCTACCACCGCGCCAACGCTGGCCGATCAGGCTCTTCTGGCGGCTAATGCAATTATGGACCCTGCCAATGACGACGACGACAAGAAGAAGGGGGCTGTGCAAGGTGCACTGACAACAAACATCGTCATGGAACTCGCAGAGGGCACAGTTGACCAAGCCATGGCCGATGCTGTCCAGGCGGATGTCGAGGCTGCGGCGATCGAGGCTAACGCGAATGCCGCTTCGGTCGCCGCGAAGATCGTGGACGTTGTGCAAGCCAAGTTGACAGCAGGTACTTTTGTTCTGGCTGCAGGTAGCACTTCAACTTCTAAAATTTGGTTTCGAATGTACTCACCAGAAGGGAATTATAGCAGATACTTCGCGAATTTAAGCAGATCCAAAAGTTGCCGCTTTTTATCATTTTGGCAAGCATTGTGAGGACGAAGGTCAAGCCTTGATCGTCAAGGTAGCAGGTCCAGGTGGCACTCCCCATGACGTCCTGGCTGCATGCTGGAGAAGCTTACCGCTGAATCCGCTTGCGCGAGGGTTACGCACTCGCTTGGGCCGATAGGGATATTAGAGAGGGCGACTGAGAAGGGCGGTCGGCCCCTCCAGCCAACAAAATTCGGCATTGCTGCCCCAGTTGCCCTCTGACCTGCTTCTAGTATTTTTGTTGGAGCAGGCGCATTCTTTAGCCTCACCATGATGGTGCTCCATCTTGATTTTTGCGCTATGCAGCCTCACCTCGTGTGCCTGCGTTGCCTTGCCCCTGTTTTACGATGTGGCGTCGCGTTTTCAGTCTTTACGGCACATTCGTAGAGGCACACGCGGCCGCTCGGAAGCAAAGCAGCCCGCCGCGACGTTTTTACTCGCGCGCGCCAAAGGTTTCGGCGCAGGGGTGTTGCGCGTTTCATAGGGCGGCCGGGAATAAAAAAAAACAGCTGGTGCTGGCGGCCGCGGCGCGGAGCCACTGCACGAGACGCGGCGCTACTTCGCGAAAGCATTAAAAGCGAACAAATGTTCCGCGCGCAGGTCGCCGAAACAATTCGCAAAGCCAATAAGTTAGGCCCTCCGTGTGGAGGGTTGAGTGAAGCTGTCGTGTTTCGTTCGGCAGGAAAGCTCGGCTTCTTCTTGCGTCGCTAGCGGCACACAAAGAAACCGGCCCCTCCGCCCGGAGGGGGCGGTTTCTTTAGGACCCGGAAGTTCCGAAAGTGCCAACTTTCGTTGTTTTCTGGGTAAAAGGTAGCGGTCCGGCTATCAAACAAACCGCCCCCTCCGCGCGGAGGGGTCTGTTTCTTTCTGGGCCGCCAGCGGCGGACGAAGAAACCGAAAATAAGAAATCGACCCCTCCGCGCGGAGGGGTCGATTTCTTATTTTCGGAACGGCGCGCGCAGCGCGCCGAAGAATTTTTTTTTGTTGCGTCCAGCACTGGCCTCGGAAGCAAGTCGTGGGCCACGCCTCCGCGCGGAGGCGAGGATTTCTTGTTTTCCCAGTGTGGAGCAAGAGCAACGACAACGACGAGCCATTCCTGAGGAGGTGGGCGCCACGGTTGTCTGGTTCCTTCCTTATGCGGCATAGCGCGCGCGCACTGGCGCCGTGGGGCTGCGCTCCTTAAGGCGCATGTAGCGTGGTGCGTGCGTTGTTACGGGCCTTTTGTCCGAGGGTAGCACCTGTCGCGCAGGCGCCGCTGCATGGGATTCCGCTCCGGAGCTCGGTGGCGACTCGCGAGAGACGAAGGGCATGAGCATGCATGGGACACCGGCGCCACGACAAAGCCAACCAACGGGCTGTATCTTTGTTTGGGGCGCGCCACGTTTCGCCCAACCTTTTTTCGCTGTGTTGTTTCTGGAAAATCAAAACTCATGGTCATGCGGCAACTTTTTGCCTCTGGCGGTGTAGGGTTCGACCTTCGTTGGATGGAGTTAACTCTGCAGCAGTGGCGCCCGGTTTTCTTACAAGCTGCCGGCCGCCTTGTGCGATGGATCGGCGACGCATTCTCCCCTGCCCTCGCCAAGGCAGCCGCAGCTTCTCTGGCGCCGGGCAATCTGCTTAAATTATTGAAGTATCTGCTTCTACTACCTGATACACAGTAATCGTAAAAGTAAGTTGAGTCTGCCAACATCGTGGTGAAATGTTTATTCATATTGATGATTGTTCTTGTGGTAAGTTGATGGCCCAAAATAAAATAAAGAAAGCTCAGCGACAAATCCGCAAGGATGAGCAAACAAAGGGCTTAAAGGGTTAAGGGAAGGGTTTAGGGACAAGGCAACTGGGCGATGCAACTGGCTGTAGCTTCGTGTTTTCCAGTGTTTCCCGGTGGCGTTTGCGTGCCATCGCTCAAGCCTCGGCTACGGCGGTGTTGACAGGAAGGGAGAGCAGAGGAGGCTCTCTTAGGACCTGCCAGCTTTGAGGAATCTGTTGCTTGGACACGAGGATGGGCAAGCAGAGGCGGCTTGTTTTGGACCTCGTGGCTGCGCGGAGGCTCTTGGTAGGACTAGCACGGAAGAGGAGGTAGTGCAAGTCCCGCCTCCTGAAGCCAAGGATTAAGGGCGCCGCAGTGCAATTTTTCCGAGGCAACTCCCCAGTCTTGGCTGTTCGACATCAAAGCGGGCGTTTTTTTAGTCAAGTTCTGGTGGCAAATTGTTGAAACACAGCTTGCCAGCCACTTACTCTCAGAAACTTCTCAACGAGCACGTACAACAGTCACTCGCTCGCCTAAAGAAGCGAGCATGAGCAACCAACTGATATTCAACACCCACGCCAGCATCCACACCGGCCACTGCAGAGCTGTGCATATCAACTGTAAAAATGTCTGGGTCTGGAAGAATGCAAGTTTGTCATGCTTGTCTGGCATGATTCGAGACTCTGTGTTGCATAGGCACGAAAAAGCACTCGCGCCTGTCATGCAAAAACGCAGTTTGCCATGCGGAATACGTTAGACATGGCAGCCAGAGAATTTGTCATGCATAGCTGCGTACTGCAGTGCGTCTATCATTCATTTTTAGCATTACAAGTTTCCAGACCCAGACACTTTTGCATTTGATAGCGCACCTGCGTGAACGAAGGCGACGTGGACAAGTACACTGCGCCAGCGTCTTATGAAAGTGCACAAGTCCCCCTCCCGCTACCCCTCATAATTTGTGATGCAACATACCGAATCCACCACTTGTGCTGAAGCAGTGTTTGCATGACAAATTTCGGAACCTGAAACAGTACTAGAGTCCGTGAGTAGATTTGTCATGCAGAAGGCCGCCCATTGCTGCCGTTGCTTGTGTAGTTCCCGTTCATGCATTACAAATGGGGGGGAGGGGGAGTTGTGCATTACCATACGCCTGACGCCGCAAACCAGGCCTGGCTGAATACCATATCAACTGCAAAGGTGTCTGGGTCTGGAAGAGTCCAAGGTTTGTCATGCACTGGTAGCATGACTCCAACTCCAAGTCCAAAGTCTGTCAACATGCACATTTAGTTAATACCCAAAAGCCCCATTTTTCTGTCATGCAGAAACGCGTTTTGTCATGCTGTGCTGCAAGATGAAATTGCAAATGAGGCGTCCTCATGCTCATGATTGTCCTACCCGCATGACAAGTTTCCAGACCTCCCAGGCATTTTTGCAATGGATATACCACACTGCAGGACGATGGTTCCTACCAAGATACCACCTACGGGGAAAAGTACGTGGATCAGTACAGTGGGTACGCCGACTACTATCGTGAGAAAAAAGTGTTACAGTTACACACAACTCTGACGCAAGACAAGCAAGACGGACAACCTCTGTCATGCAGAAAATGCTTGCCAATGCCAGCGTCGTTTCATTCGTGTTTAGTTCATCCCTTATGGTCTACTGCGCATTATATATTAGAGCGACTTTGTGATGCTGAAACGCCAATAAATGTGTAACTGTATATAACACTTTTTTCCTGTGATAAGTACGGCGAATACTGCCTCGGGTGGGAAGACGAGTGCGATTCCGGCGTGGCGGGTGATAACACCCAGTGCACCATCACGGACAAATCGACCCAGTGCAATGTCGCGGAGGCGTCCTTAACGACAAACACCGCCACGGTCACGGTGCCCGCTATACATTGCAAATGTGTCTGCGTCCGGGTCTGGAACAAGATTCTTAGACCTGTCATGTACGTGTTGTATGAGCAATGATGTCTGGTGGTGTGATGCATGCCGTAGTAGCGACGGCACAGATTTATTCCTGAGGGCTTCTCGATGCCTATCTTTCCGCGTGACAAATCTTCTCGTCGCTCCACGTAGCAAAAACTACATTTATTCCCTTTGTTGCTCATGCGACACAGATCGTTTATTTGGAATCCAAATGCAGCATCACACGTTGCAATTGCATTCTTCCAGACCACCCAGAAATATTTGCATTTGATACCTGCGTGGTGCGCGCAGAAGTGGTGCTACGTGCGAACGGCCAGCGCACCGAATGGCGCCATCGCCAAAAAAGACGCCATATGCATAATGCAAAAGTGATCGTACTTACTCGTAAAGAGCATTGCAAATACAAATTTCGTTTCCAGAAGTAGGAACAAAAACGCGAATTTGTATGCAATGCTGATTGAATAAACCAAATAAGCGTCCAGATAAGTAATTTGATGTCATGCATAGCGGCAATTACGTTTACGACAACGATGAGTGCGATACTTTTGCAACCCATATGCGAGTGCGCCGCCGGCCTGTTCCAACATCGCAGACATGACCATCTCGCGGTACGGAAACTTTAACATTTGGTACTCCTTATCCCAGCGAGAAATGCAGACAGGCCATGTTTGTAATGCGAAACTGAATATGCTTAATAACGAACAACGAAGCACCAGTCTGCGTTCTTGCGTATGTATCCCAAGCACCACGACGCTTTGGGCTCGCACGTGACAGATTTTTCTCTTACATTATTTTTGCGACGTGTTGACAAATAATTACGTGGCACTTGCCTGTCTTTATTTTCTGTCGGATACTCCTATGCTTACTGCGCTGCGCCAGTCACTACTACTACTTCTACTACTACGGCCACGGACGCGGCCACGGAGGCGCCGAAGTAGCTGGCAGTGATGACAGATGAAGGTTGTGATGGTGTTATTTGAAAGAATAGCAACCTGAACCAGAAGTGGAGCCAGTACAAGACTGACCACGACGAAGTATGTACAAAAATGTTTTAGTATGAGAAGTATATCAAGTAGTTGCAACAAGTAAGTCGATTCTTGGGGCTGTTCGGGGACCACGGGGCAACAAATAGATACAATACATAGTGACGAGAAGAAGTAGAAAAAGTAAAAGTCGAGTCGATTCTTCGAAGTTCCACCGTTCGAAGAGATGAAACATCAGCGGAAAAGAAGTATGAAGGTGAATTACAACTTATCAAAGTAAAAAAAGCCCCCACCCCATATCAAAACGAAACTTCTGATGCAGGATTTGCGTACAGAAATCAGATTTTTCTTGCAGTAGAGGACTCCAGGCCCATATCATGCCAATGCAGAGAGGTTTTGGCCTAGGCACTTAGCATGGGGAACGCCTATGCTGTAGGACCAACGGCATTACAAAGCGGCTGCATAATGGGGCGGAGTCCATGCCGTTGCTTTCTTGCAAGACAGACGCGATTTGTGGTCACAAATCAGCATCGCAAATTGTCTGAGACGTTCCATTTCGATATGGGGAGGGGGTATTTTTCCTTACGACACAACTCGTCGTCTCCGCCCTCTGCTCTTGCAAAGGAGCTGCACCCGGACCCAGGGGGGCACTCGACTTTGCATTTCTTTTTGGCGCCGCTTGCCTCACAAGTTACGGGGGCCAAACCGCACTACTGTCCGGCCGTGGTTCTGTCATGCGGATGCTGTCGTGCGCTCTGTCGAAGTACTATGTCATGCGGAACTGCAAGCCAGATAATTTCTGCCATCTCTTCTGTAGTTGCTGGGGCAGATGCAGATCATGGGGAGGGCGACGATACGTGCACGCCCATACGAGGAAACGCCCCCTATTTGAGATGGGAACAGCACGTGGTAGATGAAACGGTATCCGGAAGCAAACTAAAACACTTTTCAATCTTTACACACAGCCTTTTTACTCCTGTGAAATACAATGACAAGTAGACTGAAGATCAAGATTTCGATTTATGCTTGCTTTTGTGGAGTTTTTTGAACAGCTGGATACAGTGGACGGAAGAGACGACCTGACCGATAATTTTTGAGATAAATAATGAAGTTACAACTGGTTGTAGAAATGAAAAAAAAATTGGGTGTGTAATATTACCAAGTTTCGAAAATAATTAATCACGATGGAAACAGATGAAAGAAATCGGCGCTGCCTTGCCAAGCAAGACGCATAGAGCAACACGTAATTTAGAAGGAGAAAGATCGTCCTCTTCAAGAAGGCGATTTCATTTGAAGACAGACGCGAAGATGTCGATCTGAACTGCTCCTATGCGTTTTTTCATGAATGAATCCTGTACATATGACGTTTTCTACGAACGATGAATACTATCAAGTGGTGGAAGACGATCTACTCCTGCTCGGGCCACTTGTTCATTACGTCGGGAAGTGAGAACGGCTCATCCGAAGCCGGACGACTTGCGGGTGCGGCGGGAACAAATATAGTACAAAAGTCATCCTTTGGTGGTCCTCCTGAGGTACTTTGTTTGTGGCTTTAATAACACACGAACTCGTGCAGAAGGTAGAGGTACAGTCTCTGATTTCCTCACTGTCGTGTCTCGATCTTCATGTAGTCGTGCACGAATAGATTGACTACGAGAATGAAATATTACGCAAGTAAGTCATTAAAAAATGGATTTTCATCGGAGATTGAAATTATTGTGTGAGTTTGACACAGGAGTGCAAGTGGGAGAGATGCAGGCGACCTGCAGAGAAATTCATGTTCAACGCTGGGAGGAGTCGGAAAAGGAAAAAGATGATCATGGCTGGCGGTTGTAGATGTGATTCCATTTCGAAATCGAATTCCATTTCCAGCCGTGAAAAAGGAAAAGAACAAAATAAACATGGTGTGTCTGTCTCTCCTCGCGCCGATAATTACATGCAAGGGCAAAACCTAGAGGGACCCGGCAAGAATGCCCCGCCCCGCCTAGGCACCGGAAAGAACCAACGAAGACCTGGGCCGCGGCGTCCTACTCTAGCAAGCGGCTGACCGCCAGTGCCGCTTGCAAAATATTAAAGCGGCGGGTTCGCGCTCGCCCTTGCCGGATGGATGTAGAAGTGGAGAAGGCCGCCTGCGAACAAAAGCAGAAGAGCTAATGGCGCTTCATTGAAGACAGATCTTGTGGCGCCCTCTCAAGGACATCGTCAATCGACGAGGACGAGTTCTTGCGACGCCACTACTACTTGTGAGAACGAAGTGTAGTTGTTTTTAAAAACCATATCTACAATCTTCGACAGCGAAGAGCCTGTGCCTGGCGGATCCGGAACGAAACATCAATGTTTTCGCGGCGGCCTCATGAAGAAGGACGTGCAACCTCTGCTTTTTTCCTGGCCGCTGTCATTGTTGTCACGGCTGCTGGGGCATTGCCGGGCGCGGATGCGCTGAACATTCGGAAGACCAACATGAATTCTGCTGGTGTAGTCCCGGCCGAATATGCAAGTGGGAGTGCAAATCCAAATAGCACTTTGGCGGGGAGTTGTACGTTAAGATTTTTGCAGGATTATTTGTCATGCTGGGCTCCTTAACGGAAGTAGAAAAATTTCGGTTCTTCATGATGCCCGTTGCTAGTAGTCCTCTCTGGGACTTCCATCTTCCATCTTTGGCTTCTATGTTCCGGGGCCACGGACTACAACTATGTATCCTTTACAATATCACATGAGCTGCAAAGAATTTTTACCACTTTCCTGACGCAGGCAGGTTTGGCTTTGCCAAGTTTGCATTTGATGACTTCGAACATGAAGTTGAGGACAAAGAGCCCAAGCTCCTTTCCCGGTCGAAAAAAGAGAAGAGCACGAAGGCAGGATCAACATCCAAGGCGAAGGACGAACCCCTAATAGTGAACGGAGAAATTTCAGAGCCGGTCGCGGAAGTCTGCGCGTGTGTGAACGAGGGCGTCGACAAGTTCAGTGCGCCGGGACACGTTATGAAAATGCAAGTATCGATGACAGGGGTCGGTGATGTGATCATTTAACTTGCAAAAATTTATCCTCTATAGTTTTTTAGAGGCGTGTGCGTGTCGATGTCCATGTCGAATATGCACGGACACGCACGCGACCCTCGGTCGTCTAAAACAAGCACAACTTGCTACGCTAGATATGAAAATTTTTGTTTTTGTTCGAAAGGTGGTAGTCTTGCTTTTTCTTAGGAAAAAATACAACTAGTACTTCTACATTTTTAATAGCATCATTTGTTAGCACATCCAAGCCAGCAGATCGAGTATCTGTCGCTCCTCGGGGGCTTCTTGCTTCATGTTTACAGAAGATTTTTGCAGCAGCTTCTTGCGAACCGCGTATCAACATCAATTACAGCATTGCACTCGTGAAGATGTTCGCGTTCCAGACCACCTGTGGCCATCATTATACTTGCAAAAATGCATACACAACGCGCTGAATCAAGCCTGGCTGAACGAGACCGCGGATGTAAACGGGACGTTCGATGACACCCAATACGGCAAGAAATACTTTGGTACGTACGGGGGTTTGCCCAACTACGGAGAATACTGCCTAGAATGGGACAGTGAATGTCCAGGAAAAGACGGCAGAACCGGGGACAAAACGGAGTGCGCGGTGACGGCTGCGACCGCCGCCACCGAGTGTGCGGCGGACACCTCCACCCTACCCGCCAATTGCCTCCGCATGTGGTGCTTCATCCGGACGCACACGGCCCTGAACGGATTCATCGCCCGCGATGCGGGTAGCGAAGCCCCACAGTGCACGAACGTGGACGACTATCGAAGGAATAAAAAATAACACCATCACAAAAATCTTTACACTTTTGCACCAGAAGTTCGTTTCGCATGGCAATTTTTTCTTGTATTGCAATAACAAAGTGAATACTTGACAGAGATGCGCTGATATTTGCGCATGACAAAACTTGCAAAAATGTGCAAACGTGATTCTGATTGCGATGGTGTTTTTTCCTTGAATAACGACGTCGCGAAGATCACCGAGAACGGTAAGGACCTGTACTACTCGTACAATCTTTGCTACGCAACCACCACAACCACCACCCCAGATCCCTTCGGGTTCTTCCTCCTCTAGCCACTTCGGCTTCATCATCGGCAGTTGGCTGTCGTGACGCGGCTCCAACCTTTCATTCATGATGAAGTAAGAGCAGGACGTCGAGTGCTGAGATTGTAAATAAACAGTGCTGCAGGTCCAGCTTCTAAGTACCTGAATAATAGAAGTACCTTACCTCGTAAAATAAATTTTATTTGAGGACGATTTGCTAAGTGTTACGTATACGTTGGAAGAGTTTCATCTTTTTCAGATGAGAGAGAAGTAGAAGGAAACAGCACTTATTTCCTTGCCAAGCAAGTAGACCCCGACTAGGCTGTAATGCAGGAGTAGAAGCCGTTTCCGTTACCGTTTTTCGTGCATCCTATCAAGCATCAAAATGTAGTTTCAACAAACTCTCAGTTGTTGTCACATGTGAAAAGATGAAATGAACAACAAGAGTCTTCGACCAAACGTAATGCTAGCTCATGGTGTGGACGTGGACCACGTTTGTGTCTCTCTTCTAAGCAGCCGTTGGACAAGTGGAAGAGCGTGGGCGGCGGCCGTAGACGACTGAAGAAGGTCCACCATGACTTTCGAGTATACAACAATACGCGGTCGTCGGCCCCGTGGGCCTGGTGCAGCGGCCGCGTCTACTTGAGTTCCTGCAGGTCATTCTTGCTAGTACCGAGTCTGGTGCTGGCGGAGCACCGGTCCGTCGTGTATGTAACCAAAAAGGTAGCGTCTTCGTCTTCGTCTTCGTCAATGTAGGACATCACCAGCAGTAGATCTACTAATTCACTCAGCGCCAGCAGGTGCAGGGGGTCGGTTCTGTTTCTGTCTTCGATTTCGTGAGGGACAATAAGACTGGGACTGTTCTTCGGTGAATTCTGAAATATCTTCTATATCATGGACCTCTCCCGCATTCGTGTTATCAGCTTGGACGTGACAGGCACCCTGCTCCGTCACCGCCACCCGATTTTCGAAACCTACGCGCGGGCCCTCGCCTGGGCGAAGTTTCCGAGGCTGGCAACCCCTGAGGAATTGCGACCGGCGTTCAAAAAGGCCTACAAGAAGACCTGTCTGGACCTTCCGTGCTTCGGCCACGCTGCTGCCTTGAGTTCCCGCGAGTGGTGGCGGAGATGCGTGGAAACCTGCCTCGCAGAGGTGGGAATGCGAAAAAATATCGACTATACGGTATCCTGTTGAAAAACGTTACCGCCCCAGAGTTCTTGTCATGCAGATTTGCGATTACCCCAAAAATGCGTGCATTTGCATTCCCAGTCGTGTTTTGGCATTTGTGATGCTGCAAACACGATGGACAGATGGATTGTAATGCGGTTGCCCTTGCTAACATGCACTACTCTACGGAGAAGTGCAACTTGTCATGTGTGCTGGCTCCCAAAGCCAAAACTTTTGGATTTGTGTTGCTAAGTTCTCAACTTGACCAGGGGCTGCTGGGGACGTTTTTGCACATGATACACGGACGCCGAGTTCAACCGTTTCTTCCGCCGCGTGTACCAGCACTACGGCTCTGCGGACGGGTACGCGCACATGTCTGACGCCGTGCCGTTTCTAAAATGGGCTGCTGGGTGTGCGAGGGCAACATCAAAATTATCAAAGCGGCAAGATGAGCATGAGCAAGGGCCTGTACTAAACAGAAGTACAACCAGGTCCTCCTCGTCTCCGGCGACGCAACTGCCGCACCAAGAAAGAGCCTACTACAAAAACCCGGCGTTCCTTCTCGGTGTGACAACGAATACACCAAAACGGACGATGGAGAGCGTGCTGCCCGTCATGGGGTTGCACGAGTTTTTCCACTTTTTCGTCTGCAGCCAGGACGTCGGCGCGGAAAAGCCGGACTGCGGGATTTACGAGGAAGCCGAGAACCAGATGAAGTTCTGGCTGGGACGAACCGTGAAACCAGAGGAAATATTGCACATCGGGAACAACGTCATTCCGGATTTTCTCGCGCCGGCCTTGAACCATCAGTGGAAAGCGCTGTATTTAGATCGTAGCGGGGATGCAAATGTGACGGTGTGCCAGGATTGGCTGGAATTCGAGAAGAAAGAAAACAGAAGAAACAAAGACTCGACATCTTCGCTTGGTGGAGGTGGTGCCGGAGTGAGAAGCGATGCACGCAGTTGCAGTGTGGATCAGCATGAGATTGAAAAACTGCTACCAGCGTGCACGGTAAAAAGCTTTGAGGAGGTGAAAGACCGACTTCTGCTGGTGGCCCAGCCAGAACTACTAGAAGGGGAAGTAGGAAACGAAAAGAGTGGTCGCGCATTTTTTACGTCTGGTTTCCAACGTGATTTCATCATGGTGCGTTTGCTGCGGAAAAAAAAAGTGATGTATGCTGTTCTTGCCTGTTAGAAAGTCAAAAGTACGCATCATACAACCCGACACGATGACTCGAAATTCCAGAGGGGTTTATTGCGCTAAAAAGGTTGCTAGTGCTACCCCGTCGTCGTCGTCGTCCTTGAGAGCAGAAAAAGATCATGACTCGTTGTGTGGTAAGAAACGCAAACGCTCGAAAATCATCACTACTAGCTCGACGTTAATAGTTTTCCTCGGGTTCTTCAATCGCCTACCATCAAAGTGAGGATTTTTTCGCCTAAAATGGAAAAAACAAATTAACGCGCGAGAATGAGAAACGCAAGTACTTACTAAAAAACTAGACAAAGGGAAAGGACCACGTTCTAGAAAAACACGGTTGTTTGCACAAACAATTACGAGCGAGTCACTTACACAGAAGAGGAGGAGCCACGACGTTCACGTTAGCAATAGGAATAGCACGACATCAAACCACCTATGACGATCCTCCCCTCGCCGGCACAGCACACGACCCAGCAAACAAGCCCCGGGCTGCTCAACCACAGCGGCGCACATAATCCTGCCGCTTACACACAGTTCGATGTGAAGACGCAGAAGCTCACGCCGGGCGGGATGTATGTGCTGACCCCGTACGGACAGGGGGTTTTGGAATCTTGGAGTGGTGTGATGGTCACCGTGCGGCTAGCTTGTGGAGCGAGAATGAGCATTCAACGTAAGTTATTTGTTCTGTATACTGACGACCTCTTGTGTTCATGCAAACGATGAACAGGCAGATGCAGAATGAAGGTTAGGATTTTCTTATGCTTGATAACAGAACACCCGGAGTACGACTAGTAGAGCTAGTGACTGCTGCTCTTCTTCTTTGAAAATGAATTTCCAAAACACAATGCTCTCAGGTTCAAAAGTGCAATTTCACACCCAGCACGACCTCAACTCCGGTGCGAATCAGCAGCTTCTGTCAAGTGCGCGAGCAGATCAGCGTCGATCTGATATGGACGTCGATATGACAAGCGAGCCGCGGAACACGTGCAAGCGCAGCATCTACGAGTGCAGTGAAACGGACAATTTTTCGGACGATCTTCTGCTCCAACCGCGGGGAACGAAACGGAGAATGTGAAAGGTTTCATCACCTGTGCAGGTTTCATCACCGTGCAGATTTCATCACCTGTTGCTGTACTTGCTAGAACGCAAAATGCAGGGGGGCGGTCCAGTCGTGCTCGACGTCCCGAACCAGATCTGCAAGGCAGATGTTGGAACTGCAGGCGAAAATACAATGAAAATATTAACATCACAAAGGGAGCTTGAGGTTGATGCTGCGGCAGTCCTCGTCAACACAATCAGAGAGCAAATGAATATGAGCGGGCTTTTCAATATGACCAGTTTACGAGTTTTTTGCCACGACAGCGAGTGTCTCGCAGGAGTGGACCTTGGTGGAACGTTTTTGCTTATACTAGTAAGTAAGTTGTTGGGCCAATAAATAACTCACCGCTAGTACAACAACACCAAGGTAGACCGAGCAACCGACTACACCGAGATCGACCCGATGAAATAGAATCAAGAATAGAGCTACTGTCTGTGTACATTGAATTTGAAGTAGTTGCTTTTACCGAGCAGGTTGATGTCGTTGACAAGTAGTACTTGTTAAGGATAAGGAGGAGGCCCGGTAAAATTTATAGCTACGATTAATTATTTAAATCACTCGAACTCTGGGAACAACCTTTGATGAACTGTTTACCCTTTCGAAGAAGATTGGCGAGATAGTGGAAGCGCCCTTCGAAGAAACTTTTCATCTTCATACAAATTTTGCCGAAGCTATGCATTACGACGAGCCAGACGCACCATTTGTAATTGGTGCCGCTGCACCACGCGCGGTCGGGATTTGTGACCCCAGGCTTGATACAGTTGACGTCAACGCTCATTGTTACAGGACAGCATCGCTTCCGGCACAGAGCAGATCAATGTCAATACGTCGGGGAAATAGTACTCACTGCAGCAAGGCAAGCCAAAGATTGTGATCATCATCGAGCGGGTGCTGCTCTTCAACGCTCTGTTGCGCCGTTTATTGCGTTTCGGAAGTGGTGTACTAGCAGGGAGTTAGACGAGTCAGTTGCATATGCATCGATATTGAACCTGATCGAAGCATCATCTGGTGGTTGTCGTCTTTTTTCAGTGTGTCTTTTTTTCCGCAGGAGGGGCGGGCGAGTATTGCACAAAGTTGTCGTGAGCACAAGGTCATCAGGCTAAGTCTCTGCTATGATGTAGTTGAAGTTGTATTTTTCTCTTTTACGTAGGTAATCAAATCACTTCCGTTTTCACTTGTTTCTGTTTGCTCTTCCTGCATTGTGAAAACTTTCAACGATGGGTCGTCGATTTTCCTTGACGAGAATGTGAAACTGAAGAAGAAGAGGAGCTCCACAATCGACAGTCGAACGTGGAGCAGAGCTCTTTCTGACGTCAAACCGCCATTCTACTGCCAAAGACCAATAAAAAGCTCTACCTCCATGTCCATTCTACGTGCCAGTATCGTGTGGCATCTTGTTTGCCGAATAAAACGGGGGCCGCGCTCTCGGTAAAATGGGATCGTTTCGCAGATGGAACAACAACAGGGGATGGAGGACCCACCACGGAATTCGAATTCTGCAGGAGCTCCACCCACTTCGCAAATGAGTATGGTTTCTTCAATTTCGGCCGGAGTAGTGCACCCTGCAGATGCAGCTGTGCCCTGCCCGTCGTCTACGTCCGCTGGGCCGTCACAGCCAGTGCTAGTACCGCAGGCCAGATTGCCACTGTCCCAGCGCGAAGTACAAACTACAGTATGGAGTGGGAAATGCGACAGCTACCCTAGTTGTACTTGTCACCCCGCAGAGTACAACGGCGCGTGCGCTGCGTGCGGTGTGCAGATTCAGCCTGGTCAGTGCATTTTCAAGACAACCGGCTGGCGGCATCGGGTATGCCCCCACCAGCATGGCCAGGGGATGCCCGCAATCCGGCGGGACTTCATTCCTTTAGCTGTGGCGGCGAGCTGCGGGCCGCTTGCCATTGAGTTCGCGCAAGCAGTGGCAGAGGAAGGCGAAGCGCAGCAAGCAGGATCCGGGCGGACAGCTTTCCCCGTGGCGCAAGACGAGGAGGGAGGTGCTAACGCCCAGCGACGCCCCCAAACGATGCCGAGCCCGACGCCGAGCAGCTGGATAGGCGGACTGCACAGGAGTCCGCCGCCGGTGAAGAACCCTGCCCGCATGGCGTCAGACCCAGTCTCCACGGCGCACGTTTCGGCGCCCGTTGTGCCGCCAGATGCAAGTCTAGCACAAAGCCCTCCTCAGAAGCTGGCGTCGCAAATGAGCCACTTCTCCTCCGTCAGCGACAATCACAATTGCAGTCAGGCTCAACTACAAGGCAGCCAAAGCAGTTCCGCCTATCGACCGACACAAAAAGACAAGCCTGAGAACGCACGACCGCGCAGTCGCAGTCCACGCCGGGAGCAGCAGGGTGGAAAGCAAAAGCAAAACAGGGGAGCTAAGCGGGGCCCAGACCCGACGCCTGAGCAGCGAGATTTTATGGATTTCGACGCAGGCGGACAATCGCTGATACTACGAGGAAACGCACGCGCGGGGGCGGGAAAAACGACGATGTGCGCGCTGATTTGCGATCGGCTAAAGGAGTTTTTCGAAGCGAGGGGACAGCCTCTAAAGATACTCTACCTTGTCTTCGGGAAAGCGAATTGCGAGGACGCAAAGCAGAGCCTGAAGTTCGACGCCGCGGTGGTCGATATCGCGACGACGCATGCTTTTGCGAAGGCCAGGGTGTTTCCGCAGGGAAAGCCGATCCAGTCCTGGGACGCAGCCGATGTGGCCCGGAAGCTAAATCTTGAGGCCAAACTCTACAGCGAGCTGAAAATGGTTCGCGACCGCCTGCTCGAGAAAATTAGAAGAAACGCCATGTCCATGAGCGAGGACGGTGGCGGCGGTGGGGAAGATAAGATCACGGCGGAATCCATCGCGGGCGTGATGGAGCCCCGAAGGACTTTCCTGTTTGCAGTCAAGGCGGGCGCGCGAATGATCATACGCGCTGTCGAGAACTTCCAGTCCTCCAGAGACGCGGCCGTGCACGCTCGCCACGTCGCCTCCAAGGAATTTTTCAAGAAAAAGTGGGCAAAGGCGCTCGGTGAGCAATGGTGGGCGCAGTTCGCGAAGGAGTTGTGGGAGCGGGCATCCTCCTCAGTGGGCGACGTTGGTGTCACCCACGACTGCTACCTCAAGTGGTTCCAGATTTCGCAGACAAAAAGCCCGGCGCTAAGCAGGGCGGCCAACAGTCTTCAGCAGCAGGCGCAGCGTTGTCCGAGCCACCCAGAGCAGCGCCTGACGTTGCGCAGCGGACCAGGAGGGCACAGCTTCTATGGCTGCAGCAAGACGGACGACCGGGGGCATTTCGCCTGCAATTACAAAAAGCCAGCGGACGGGTACGACGTCATCATCATGGATGAGGGCCAGGATTGTATTCTGTGCAAAAACATCAAGTGAAGGCTTCACGCCACTCCAACTGCAATTGCGAGCGCTTGGCATGACACCTTTGTATACATTGACGTACCCAGCAAATGCAAATTGTAGAGCACGATCGACGCAAGAAGAGCATCACCCTACGATCTGCTTGTGCAGCGACGCGAGCGGTGCTGCCGTGCCTTTCGCCGTTATGTACGCGTGAATGTTGTAGTCGGTGCTTCTAGTTCTACTGCACGATGCCGATGTTTGCCTTGCATATGCTTGACGCCCTGTCAATTCGAGGCTTTCGTCCTGGCCGAGCCCCGCACCCTTCGGTATGTCGTCGGCGATGTGTACCAACGAATTTTTGGATTCCGTGGCGCGAAAGATGACTTCGAGAAGTGCCCGAACGTTTTCCGCGATTTCGACCTGACTGCGTCATTTCGGTACGGGCGGACCATTGCGGAGGCCGCGCAGCGCGTGCTCGGGACCTTGAGGAACTGTGGAACCGACGGGCAAACAAGAACCTTCCCGAGCTTAGTCGGCGCCGCGGCTGAAGACGGGTCGGAGCGGGTCGCCCCGGTGTCGGAGCTGGATTACCTGGAAACCAGGGAGCAGGTTGCGATACTCTGCAAGTCCAACAAGGGCATAGCGGACGCGTTGCTGGCGGTGCTCAAAACTGCGAAGGCGCGCGGCCAGGAGATGCCCCGATGGAAGTATCTCGTCTCCGGGCCGAGCCTGAAGCCGGAGCGTTTTGCGAAATTGGTGGCGCTGTACAAGCAAGAACCCGGTGCGAAGGTCGAGTACGAGGGCGTGGTCTTCGAAGATTGGCAGGAGCTGTCTAGCGAGGTCGAGGAGAGCGGCAGTCCGGACTGGCTTACCCGCGTGGGGCTGGTTGAGGACAATGATGGCGATGTATTGGAGCTGTTCCAGGAGTTGGAAGCGGCGCATGTTGCTGCAAAAGATCAGACGGCAAATTGGAAAATTTGTCTTTCGACCGTGCACAAGGCCAAGGGCCTCGAATCTATGTTGGAACAAAAGTTTTGGGTCTTGCTTCAATGCCTGGTTGCGCTGTTTGAGATTGAGGCTATATACCAGTCTATAGAACAAAGAAGAAGAACAAGAAGCTCTGTGCATGGGCGTCGCCCGTTTCCAGTAATCGAGCCGTGTGTTGATCTCGTCCTGGAACACAACAAGATGACGCCGATATTAGTAGCCTGATAATTCATCACCATCGATTGATGCAAGTGCAATCCAAAACTTAGTGGCAATAACTGTTGAACATGCGGTAATCATAGGGAATGACTTCAAGACAATCAAGCTTCCGGAGTATGCGCGCTTGTTGTACATCGCGATTACACGCGCGCGCCGGCGCTGCTACTTTTCGGAAAACCCGTGGAACCTGTTGGAAGGTCTGGGACAGAAGCCAGCATCTGGGACACCAGCCGCGGACGGCACTTTTGACTCCACCCCTGCTGGAGATCATCGGGTCGAGCTGCCGCCGTCGCTCGAAATTTCGGAGCAGGAGTGGGCCGAGTACGAAAACACTTTCGACGCGTGGCAAAAGGAAACCGCGAGCAACGGGTATGTTTCTTCTCCCTGTCCCCTTCCACCGCAGCGGAAACACACGATAGAGAAGAGCGGGCAGGTGCGAAGCAATTATGAGTTCTTCTTTGTTTTCGACGAGAGGGAGATATCATGGGACGACCAGTTAGACCGTTTAGGGGAGCTGATCAAGCGGTATCACCCGGACAAGCTGTGCAGACTCATCGGAGTGACCTGCAGGAGCTTGCTCCTTACCAAGAACCAACCACCCGCCGGCAATAACCCCTTCGCGCAGCGAGTGACGCACGTGATCACCGAAGAGACGATGAATAGGATAACCGAAGGCGCCGTGGCCAGTAGGAGGCAAATCAACGGGCTGCGGATGACCGATTCCAGAGGTGAGGAGGAGGAAGGCTGAGTAGCGATGTTGCCCGATTCCAGCCAGTAGATTCTTCAGTCGGAAGATGCAGCAGCTCCAGTGTGGCCTGCTTCAGGAGCAGACTTCGGTCCGCGATCAGTGCCAGTGAATGATGATCATCCTTTTATTTCGTCCGCCTTTTGTTCCTCGCTGGTTGAGTCACCGCGTACTTCTGAATGTTGAATGATAATCGGTCAATTGTCAAACGATCAGGAGAAAAAGACGACAAGATTACGTGCCACTGGAGGACTGCTGTCGATTCCGACCGCTTTTGTCGCGGTGGAACACTAGTAGTTCTCGCTGGAGTATGGTGTGTATTCGAAATCAAATAAGTGTTTTGAAGGAGCTTTGTGTTCGCGCAGCAGGTATCAGTCTTTCCGTATCGGTGGGCAAGTTTTCTGTGGTATTTCGATATTTCTTGAACTATGCCTTCAGCACTAGGCCTTGTCGGAGGTGACATTTCTTTGACATCCACTACAGCTGGTACACCATCATGGTCCGTCGCCGTCCTTTTCCCGAGTCCTCGGTTTCGGTCACATCGTACTCGCGTTTCGAAAAAAAAGTAAAAAAGTCTGCACGAGGACATACAGGCCTCTTGATCTCTGTCACACTACCCCCGAAACCCGTCCAAGTGAGTATATCCTTGACCACGGTATTTATTCCTACTGAGGTTCATCTCTACACGCACCTTCCCCTTGTGCAGGCTGGTCGTAGATTCTTTCGTGTTTGGTTTTTGTCAACTTCTACCACCCAGGTATACTGTTACGTAGAAATGTGAAAGCGGCCTTATATATCATTTACGATTTGCATTTGGCTCTGCGGAACTTGTGTTTGATCGTTGAGCAGTCGCAGAAGTCGCCGTCGTGTCACTATCAGTCTGAAGCTGAACGCCACATTTTTAATCGTCTAGCTACATCTGTAATTTAACACACCACCTGTAGCTGCTCTCTGTGGAGACAGATAGCAGGTGTACGTCATATTCTGCTTTAATCGCATTTCCGATTCAGTATATGCAATCAATATTCACAACATTGATGCTGACGCATCGTGTGGTTTTTAATCTTTACGAGTTCACGAACTGAAAGTCGGGGAAAAGGAAAGATGGCTTCTGTAGCTGTCCAGCTGCACTTTCTGCTTGCGCTACTGGCTCTCTATCGCCTTGGTGCAGCAGCCACTACTAGTACCGCCACTCCCTGTACTCGACCTCTTGCCAATTCCGCAACCATTCCCGGGTTCTGCGCCCAGGTTTTCGCGGATAATCTGGACAAAGCCCGAGGTTTGTTCATCACGGAGAACAACCACATTCTACTGATCGAACGCGGTATATGGGAGTGTCTGGATTGAAGTCGTCAAAGTTGAAATGATTTCTCATACATAAAATGCGACGCAGAAAGTGACTCCATTGCAGAGGCCGCACGGGAGACAGATTATAGCCCTGCTAAGGGTCAAAAGTTGGACTGCTGACTAGCATGACAGAAGGTAGCTCTTTTGCCCTAAACCGCAAGACAGACTCGCTTCCAGGACGGGGGAAATTTGTCATGCGCCGACTACAAACTGTAGGTCTAACACTAACTGGCATCGATTTTATGCATCGCAAATTATTTCAACTACTCTGGCGGTTTCGATCCTGACACTTCCATACGGCAACGGGAAGTCGCAGGTGACAGCCCTCTTCGACGACGACAACGATTTCATTGCGGAAACCAGAGTCACCCTCGCGTCCACGACAGATCTCGGCGGCGCGACGGACCGAAACTACATGCTCCACCACGGGCTCGCCGTGAAAGACAATTACCTGTACGCCTCTAGCTCCGCCTTCGTGTACCGGTGGCCCTATACCGACGGACAGCGGACGGAAATTCCGCCCTCCAGTCGGGAAATCGTCGTGAAAAACATCAACGCGGACGGGCAGGGCGGCGCGCCGTTGGGGCACTGGACCCGGACCCTGGTGTTTTCCGAGGATGGGTACTTGTACGTGTCCGTGGGGTCCAACGGGAACGTCGACGCCGATTCGTATCGCAGCAGAATCCGGAGGTTCCCCTCGAAGTTTGACGCGAATGGAAACGCAGTACCTCTTGTCCCTGGAACATCGAAGCCGATGGACGCACTCCCCGCTGGCTATGAAAGCCACAGAAAAATGGAAATTCTTAAAGTGGAAATAATTTGTGATGCATGAAATGCGACACCAAGAAGACTGTGCTGCAGAGAACGCAATGGAGGCCGACAATTGATGTGCTACGGGTTCACAATTGGACTGCTCATTAGCACGAGAGAAGGGCACCCCTTTGCCCTAACTAGCATGACAGACACGCTTTGAGTGCCCGGTAAATTTGTCATGCGCCGACTAGAAACGGCGCTTCGACTGGAGTCGTTTTTTTGCATCGCAAATTATTTCCACTTGTTTGAGGATCTCCATTCTGAGGCTTTCATACTGGCGGGTGGGATTTCACCTCAGCGGAGGTTTTCGCAGACGGCCTGCGGAACGAGGTTGGGTTAACAGAATGAAAAATGCCCCCTCCCCATATCGAAAAGATAAGTTGTGATGCTGTTTTTTGACCACAAATCGACCTGCATTGCTAGAAGGCCAAGAGACGCAGCTGTTCCCTCGTTTGCAGGCAATTTGTCACGCTGTTTCCCGTGTCCAGTACCAGTTGGGTTGCTTCCTGTCATGCTGAAGACGCAAGGCTTTCCCGCGCCAGCTAGCACTACAATCCGCATCTCTTCCCTCTTAGCATGACAAAGCTGATCTGTGGCCACAAATCTGCATCACAGATTTCCGCTTTGATATGGGGAGGGGGGGCTTTTCTTCTTGATGCGGGTTGGCGTTCGACCAAGACGAAGTGCTGTATGGGGTGGAGAATATGCATTGCAAAAGTATCGTACTAGTAGTAATTCATTGCATTACAAATTTGCTTAGAGCATTACAAATGAAATTCGTAATGCTGTTTTATCTTAGACAGGAGATTTGTCATGCATAAAGAGCAATTACTAGGAGTACGATACTTTTGCAGAGCATAGAGAACTCCGCCGACCAATTGGTCCGGGCGGACCTCGGTGGGGACATCCACAATGAGAATCCTTACGCATTGCAAAAAAATCGTACTAGTAGAAATCGCATGACAAATTCCCTCAGCTTGAAAAATGGAATCTGTAATGCTGTTATAGCTTACGAAGTCGATTTGTCATGCATAAAACCGGAATTAGTACGCGTGCGATTATACTTTTGCAATGCATAATCCGGGGGAGGAGTTGAACCGGTTCCCGGAAAAGGGCTCCGACCCGTCCGTCGACGGGAAAAATCGCCACTACGGCTATCCGTACTGCTTTACGGAGTACAAAATCCCCGCGGTCATGTCCCAGCCGGCCGGGACAACCAGAGGAAGGGTTTTCGCCTGGCCGTCGTTCATGCCGACTTATACGGATTCTTGGTGCAGGCAAAACACCGTGCCACCACACGTGGCGTTGCAAGCACACTCCGCGCCTCTGGGAGTGACGTTTTTACGGAGGAAAGATCTGGATGCGAACATTGACAGCGTGCAGCAGCAGCAAGTGAATCCTCAAAATCCTCTTCCACCTCAGCAGAATTACGGCTTGCCGCTATCTGTTTTCGAGCACGACGCCTTTATCGCGTACCACGGGTCCTGGAACCGAGATGCGCCCACGGGGTACAAAGTGGTGTGGCAGAAATTCGACAAGACGACGAAGTTGCCGAAGAAGACCCACACGCTTTCCGTGAATTCGGCCGACGAGCCTGTGGATTTGCTGTGGCGCGACAATCCGGTTAGCAACGGCTGGAAGTGGCCGAACGGGTACCGACCTGTGGATGTGAAGTTTGACCGATTTGCGCGGCTCTTCGTGACTAGTGACGGGACGACGAATGTGAATGGGGGGAGCAATCTGGTCGTGTTACTGTATTATGGAAATGATACCACTACAATTGGAGCTACAATTTCTTCGAGTTCGGGTGTTGATGTTGCAGCTAGTAGTGTACAGAATGATCCTGGCTCGTCGTCGTCGCCGCAGATAAGTAGTGCGCGGGGTGGTCTTCGTTCATCTCGTGCAGGGGATGGCTGGACCGTGGCCTGGTCTTCACATCTGTTGGTCCTCATGTTGATGACGACCAACTACATGGCCTGTACCCTCCTTTTTCCAACTTCATTGAGTGGAAATGCTTGGGGCGATAGGGATAGAAGTCTCTGAATGATCGACGCTGGTGCAAAACGCGCATACACTTTGACTTTTCGATGGAAGATGCAACGAATTCCAAATTATAAATCCTCGAGAGATCCGAAAATCAAAATCTGCAAATGGCAGAGTGGGAATGCACAGGTCGTCGAAGCGGCACGATGATCTCGATCCTGAAGAAAGCCTTTTTTTCTCGGTCGACTAGCAAATGGGTCAGTCTGAATAATTCGCCGTTCAGTGCATTCGCAGCGCTCCCGCTCGGTCACAGACGAGAAGTCGGCTTGATTCTGCGCAAAAGTTGCTGATTTGTCTTTCCGCGTGCGAGTGGTCGTGAAAATTAGATCATAGAATGATCGTACGACAACAAAAAATCGTTTTCTGATCCGCGTCCGCATGATCTTGGTCGCACAGTAGAGATCGGTGACGTTTTCATGACCATGATCTATCGTGTGTTGAAATCTAAATGATGATGATCATTTATTGACGGATTTCCAGATTTCTTTGTTGGGACTCATCTAGTCGTGCTGTTGAAGACAAAGCCAGGAGGTTGTATCAATTGTCGGCATATTCCTATGTATTATCTGATGAACATTTGATCGGTTCTCCTGTCGTGTAATCGAGATCGTTGTAGCACCCATCGGAAGTATACATAAACATAGGAGCAGAAAGTTCAAGTTGAGGCTGTAGAAGTAAAATTACTACAAGAAATTTGTTTTATAGCAGAACAATGTCTACACGCATAGTAAGTTTCTTAGCTGAAGGCCGGTACGTGAAGATGAACATCTACTTGTTTTTTAGTTATTTCTAGATTGGGTTCTTGAAGTTTGGTGTTCAATACAAGGGCCAGCACGTAGTATTAGTAAGTACTTACAGTTACAGCACAGCAAAGCAACATAGGAAATTTTCCGCAAAGTAAACGACTCGTATTGAGCACCTGAAGTACTAGTAGCACATCACATCGAGGAAACTCATCATGTCGCTGTGCTCCCTTGCGTTCTTAGGTGTGCTCGTGTCGTCTTCGCGTGTACAAGCGGCGGCGTTGCACGATACAACTAGTAAGGTGGCGGCAGATCATGATCATCGTTGGACGGGTAGCGAAGATGGCCGCGCACAGCTCTTTGATCCCCGTACTTATCAGGAGCTTATCCTGAGTAAAAACGTACCCACACCAGAGTCAGGATGGGGATTTTGCAACACAAACCTAGGAGCTTTGTGAGTCACGCATGACAAGTTGCACACTGCAGTGTAGTGCAGGTTAGCAAGTGCAGCCGCATCACAGATTCATCTGCTCATCCTGTTCACAGCATCACAAATTCCAAAACGCGATTGGAAATGGCTCTCATGGGGATGCGCATTACAAGTCTTCCTGTCTTTGCAAATCTGCATTACAACTCTGGCGTGGGTACGTTTTTACTCAGGATAGAGCTCCAGACATATTTTTCTGAGGACCAGGCACGCCAGATTCTTTATCAAATGCAAAAATGTTTGGGTCTGGAAGATTTTGAGATTTGTCATGCTTTTCTGACATGACTCAAGAATCTGTGATGCATGGGCGCGAAGCGGTCCGCTTTTCTGTCATGCAAACACGCAGTTTGCCATGCGGAACACGCAACACATAGGAGCCCAAAAAATTTGTCATGCTTGGCTCCGTATTGCAGTGGAACTCTCGTTCACTTTTAGCATCACAAGTTTCCAGACCCAGACATTTTTACATTTGATATTCTTGGTGGAGGGTTCAAACCTCATGACGATCCATCGGGTGGAGACGATGTTGGCGATCCGAGCCGGTGTTTTGCCCGCCCGGAGCAGCTTCTCATGGCAGCTACTGACGCGTGTCGGTACAAAGATTCAATATTTTTATTTTGCCATCTTCAACCATATTGATGCTTTCTCTTTCATTTCCGAGCTGCGCTCCTTCATGCGCCTTCTTTTCATGGTCTCCGTTCGTACATGCAGCACAGAAAATATATGTAAGTATGCTGTTTGTGTTTCACGACCTGTCTTTCAAATTTCCGCATGGTATCTATGATCACAGGTTTGGCCAGCTGCGTACTTCTTCCGCCCGGAGAGCGGAAGGCCTGGACGACCCTCGCAAACTGCACTGCCTGCAAGCCTGGGCGGCCTGGAAAGCTCCGCAAATGGAGGGTCGCACAGCTTCAGATTCTTCTGCTTCAAGGGAACTGCAACAACGTCGACGCGGGCTGTTCGGTTCCTGCCCGTGCCGCAACTCCACGCGCCTGACCCCGGCCGAACAGCAAGCAGCTAGGAGAAAGAAACTCGACGCAGATCGCGCCGCTTTGTATGCGGATTTCTTCGCCGCAGATATGTGGGGCGCTCTGCACACACCCTTCTTGCCCGGGTGCTATCCGAGAGCGGATTTTGCAACGCTGGATGCAGCTAAAGCTTCTGGAAATCTGAATTATTTCCCTTACGTTGAAGAAGGACGCAAATTGGTACACCCCGACGAAGTGAAGGCTCTGTTGGACGACAGCCACGAGCAGCAGGGCGGCGCCGGCTGCGATATGGGAACCACAACTGGCACTGAAAATCTAGAGGCATCAAGCGCCGCCAAGGTGGGCCACGCCTTGGCCACCTCGCACATCTCGCTCATCCCAGACGCGGGCTACAACCTCGGAGTCGGGAAGGAGGACATCACAAAAGCTGTGGACAAGATTCTACCCGGCTCTGCGGGACGAGAGCGGGTCCTACAACCGCAGGAAAAGCAGCAACCGAAAGGAGCAGATCCAGATTTGAAGAAAAAGCAGGAGAAAGAGCAGAAGGAGGAAAGGCGCAAATACGTGCGCACGTTCCTCGCTGAACCGCTGATGAAAGATTTTCTTCTCAACAGACAAGAGCTGTACCAATACCACGATGACGACGAAGAGACGGGAGAAGCAGCCGAACAAAGTGCGAAAAAGAAGGCGGAGCAAGGTCCCTACACGCTGCTCGACCTGGAGGAGTCCGAGCACGACCCGTTTGAATTTTTTCTCGTGCTGAATTACACGAGTAACGCCTTTTTCCACACTGGTTTCCGCGTCGTGGTGTACGAGCGGCCTGATGGTGGCGCCGCCGCCGGTGGAATTGGCCCATCTGGGGCGGGTGGAGGAGGACAAGCGGGACAGCCGCAGCGGCAGCCTCAAGAGGGGCTGCAAGCATCTATGAGCAGCAGACCTCAAGTAGAACATCAACATCATCCCTTCTATCTGGTGAACAATTATCCCTTTTGGGTGCGCGAAATGCTCTTCTGGGAAAACACGATGGCAAACGCGACTACACCGGCCACGGCAGGAGGAGGTACTGCTGCTCCAAAGGCGACGCCTCCCCCACCGCCCTCCAAGTCGGAACAGTTACAACAAAAATATTCGTGGGCCGCGCAACCATGTCTGTTGAGTAAGGAAGGCGTGGTGGATAAAACGAATCCTCTTGCAAGAGAACTGTTCCCAGTCGTCCTGCAACACGGACAGGAAGTCGTGTGGGAAAAGACGTCAAACAAGCGAGACGCTGTCCCCGCCCCGGTCGGGTCCTCAGCTGCACAGGCGACGTTGCGCAAAGCGACCTTCTGGGGATTCCAGGACGATGTGACCTCAATCGCGCAGTGGCTGGGCCGCGGATTGTGTAGCTTCGATCTGTTCGTTTATGGTCGCACCAAGTCGGATATGCAAGACGAGAAGGACTGTCCGCGGCTGGTAGAGATGATGCAGAATGCGGATGCAGTAGCGAACGGCGGGGCGGTTTCTGTTTCATCTGCTGCTCCGTCTGGAACAACTGCAGCAGCAGGAGGTGCTGCGCCCCGCGTTGGTGAAGCAGGTGGAACAGACCAAGCTGCGCAACCTGACGATGAAAGCAAAGCTGGACGTAAGGACCGAACGAAAAAATTGCTGCGTTGGTTTTTGGGTGGAAAAAATACAACTCGGCGGGACCGACTGAGTTCCGACGCACTGAAAGCTGCGAAAAAGTTTTTGAAGCTGGATCGGGTCACGGAGGTTTTTTTGTTCTCGGGCTTTCCCAGCGCGCAAGCGAAGTATCTGAAAGCTGCGATGGAGGAATACAACAAGCGCAGCGCGCTCTTGGTACAGTCCTTCACGCGCTGGCGCGCGGACTTTTTGTCGTTGCAGGAAAGGATCAAGAAAGCACACGGACTCGTGCGCGAAACCGTGACGGAAGGCCTCGACTGGTTCATTGGGAGTAGGAAGAGCGACAAGGCCAGCAAAAAGGGAGCCGCGGTTGATGTTTCGCCGGGAGTTGTCGCGCCGTCCGGGGCGGCGTCTCCTGGTTTCGCTCCCTCTGGCACGGCGAGGCCTCCTGTTCAGGGTGGGATGTTGCCCCGAAGCGGTAGTACTGGTGGTAACGACGCAAGACGAGGACCCGATTTGGCCGGCGTTTCACCCGCTCCTTCGGGTGGAGGTACGACAGATAATGACACCGACGAAGAGGAGCAGGAAGATCTTCATGCGCAGATATTCGATGGTGACATTCTTGCACACCAAATTCCGACCACGCGTGCTCTCAGCTTCCGTTTAGTCGGCCTCTTGCACCAGTTGCAATACTTCCGTGCGGTCTTGTATCTGATCCACATTCCCTCCTGGCACCGGGGGCTGCGCAAGTTGTCCGCTTTGCACGCGCGGGCGAGGCATTCGCGTGCGCACTTCTTACTGGGGCAGGAGGCGGAGATAGGCGGCAAGGTCGCGGAGCTGCGGGCGTCTGTGGAGCAGCTAATGGCACAGGAGAAAGAACAACGGAGACGGATGGGTGGACCACAGGCGGTGTTACCTGATGATGCAGCCCTTCGTAAACGCCTGGAGAAAATTCGTGATCAAGACGTGCAGCAGTGGGTCCAACAAGCGCGCGTGCGCGAGCTGCGCAGTGATATGGCGTTCTCAAACGTTACATTCTCAACTGTTACATGATTTGTCATGCAAAACTTCCATGAGCCACCAGACAATCAAGCCACCTCGCATGACAAATCCCCGAAGGGCTAAACAGCACCTAAATCTGTGCCGGATTTGTGATGCGAGAGTTGCAAGCTTGCCTCTTTCACTGTTGCGGTTCTCGCATCACAAAGTCATGTAACAGTTCAGAATGTAACGTTTGAGAACGCCATAAGTGAGGGAACGGGGTTACACCTCGTTTTATTGTACCGCAGCGTGGTATATCAAATGTAAAAATGTCTGGGTCTGGAAGATTGCAACTTGTCATGCTGTTTTTGGACTCTAAAAAAAATTGTATTGCATGACCAGCAAGAGGGGCATCATTTGTGCTGCACGGGCAGGGCATTTCTCATGCGGAAGGTGCATCAGGAAGCCTTCTAAAAGTCTGCGATGCTAAGTCATGCATTACAGGCATCATCGGCCATAAGAAATATGCATGACAAATCTTGCATTCTTCCAGACCCAGACATTTTTGCATTTGATATGGTGCGACGAGGACGACCTGAGGTGGATCTGCCGCAGCTTCAAGGCAGGAAAGTTTTCCACTCTGACGTCCAGAGGAATCCGAGTGTAGAAGCTGACGACACGACACAACAACAACAGCAGGTCGCCTCCCAGACTGGTGCGATTGCCCCCTTGCACCACATGGCTGGGTCTGGTGGCGCTTTCAGTACAGCAAAGTCCGAGGATGCGGAGGACGAAGCGTATCTGT
The DNA here is from genome assembly GCA_905178155.1 of Amoebophrya sp. A120. Classification (NCBI taxonomy): domain Eukaryota; class Dinophyceae; order Syndiniales; family Amoebophryaceae; genus Amoebophrya; species Amoebophrya sp. A120. Next base: position 2,597,885 of record CAJINV010000005.1, read on the forward strand.
CGTTCGCAAATATGCGGGAGTGGATCCAGGTTGTGGGTGCGGTCCAAGGGGGTCGTGGTGGTCAAGGACATCAAGCACGTCGCGAGGACCAAATGACAGTGGATGATCCACCTCCGATTGACACCGAAAAGTTGGAAACTGATTCGACACTGCAGAAATTTTGGGCGAAATACCTCCAAAAACAACGACACGCCGAACAACAAGCAGGACAACGGCAAACGCAAAGTGATGCGACTTTGCTGCAGCAGCAGCTGTCGAAAGAGGAATTTTACACGCAGCACCGCGACATGCTGCAGCTGCGCGCAACGTTCTGGGTTGACCCGAACGCTGCAGGAGCCGCTGGGTACGACACCCCGCTGAGCTGCCTGCTGGTCGCTACCGGTTTCGTAGACAGAATTTCTGCAGCAGAAACCCGTCGACGGTCTTTGTATATTGCGGGCTCTCGTGGTCCACCTCCTCCAAAGCCGAGCCCCAAAGGCGACATTAAATTTCCCGCAGTCCGGCTTCGGGAGAATGTTGTGTTTGCGCAAGTACCGACCTACATGGTGTCGGCGAAGAATGCGACGGTGGGTTCTTGGGTGGAAACTGCACGGACCACTTCGAGGCCCGTAGATATGACACTGCCGCTGAAGTACAGTCTGTATTTGAAAATGATGCAACAAGCGGACAAGTCGATTTTTTCCGCGCTTCAAAACGAGCGGCTTACCGCGACCACGCATTCTAGTGAGTACTTCCTTATCAGTAGAGACGCATCGCACACCAGCATCGAAGCCATGCCCGACGGCCGTGCCTTTCTGCCGGAGGTGTCGCAATTGCTCTTCGACAGCCTAGGGGACAGCGAATCGGCGCTGCGGGCGGTTTTTAAGTGGGCGGTCCGACTCCTTCCCTCGGGCATTTCGCTTTTCGACGCCTCCGAAGTCGCGGTGAACGCCCCAGAAATCTACAAAAAAATGGACGAAATCCTGAACGAGCTGGCCGCACCGAGTGCAGTTGGTCGTTCTGGGCCAGGGGTTGAGGGGTTAGGATTTAGGGCCGAACAAGAGGACGGCGAGATGAACCCCGACGAGCTGCACCAGCTCCTCCGCGACGGTGCTGACGATCTCTCGTCCTTCGACCCCGAGCCTGACACCTTTGGCCTCCTCACAGCGGAGATACACCAAGTGTCCCTAAGCACGCTTCGCGATTACGCAATGAAAAAGCATCTTGCCAGCGCAGGAGGAGGTGTTACTGGTAGACCGAAGTCTACTCGTAGCGGCAGGGGTGCTGGATCTTCACATGCACAGGATGCGAGGAGGAGCACGGCGCGCACTATATTCGAGGACGCTGACGTCCAGCAGACGTATGGTTTGCAGAATCCATTGCTCATTTCGCTCCCGGGATTCGAGGACCGGTTGGCGGAAATGACCCGGAAACTCGGCGCCACACAGTTGCTCGTCCGTCTCGCGCAGACGGTCGAAGCAAGAAACACTTTCGAGCGGGAGGCGCTGCTGCGGAAGAAGAAGGCCTTTCGCGAGTTGCCGCTGTTGAAATTGACGGGCGGTGAGAGAGATTTTTCCTTGCAAAGTTGTTCTCTTTCTAAAATGAAAACTACGGAAGAGCTTTCAACACACGCAGGCTCCCCCGCCGGCGTGAAGCAGGTTTTCTATTCGGAACGAGTACAGGGCGACTTTCGCTTTCCTGACCCGTTCTTCAGCCCGCAAAGGATGATGAACCTGACACCCAAAGTGTCTTCTACTTTTCCACAGCGCGTAGCTGACCTGTCGTCGCCCGCTGCTTATGCCACACAAACTACAACCGCGGGGAATTATATTAACTCGTCCACTTGGGACGTTCTGAGTCTTCCGCTGCGTCTTGCGAGGCTGCTGCTATCTCAGAATGCGGTGGTGGAAGCGGGGGCAAATGGTTCAGAAGATGCAAAGCAACATCCAACAGCTGGCTTCACGGTGCTAGGCAGTGGCGACGTGGGGGTGGACGGAGTGTATGTGTATTCCGGACTGTGGACGAAGAAAACGGAGGCCCAAGAGCAGGGAGGTAGTGACTATTCTGACCTCTTCCGGCTTCTCGGCGAAACTGAGATTTACGTTTGGGAACGTCGTCAGCAGAATGAGCGCGGACTGCAGATCATGAAAACGGGTTTGCACAGTAGCGGAAAAGCAGCAGATCACAAGGTTCCCACCTCCAGTCATGTTTTGCTGTATTTGCCCGCCACCCGCACCTGGTCTGTTGTTGAACTACTCGACGGACCGCTTCAGAGGAAGAGTCTCCGGCTGCCGAGGAGAAGCAGATCTCCGGCAAGCCGCGGACAACGAAGTAGAAGTCGTTCGCGGTCGGCTTCGGGTCGTGCACAGAGTGGAGGGAGCCGATCGAAGTCCCCGAAGCGGTCTCCTTTTCGCCGCAGAGGTGCAGAATCAGGCAAACGGGGAAGTAGTAGAAACCGATCTAATTCGGCGACGCCAGATGAAACTAGTCGCACGGAAAAGAAAAAGCAAACAAGCAGAAGTCGAAGTGGCAGGTCGAGGTCCGCATCGTTGCAGAGAAAGGCTAAATCAAGATCGCCGTCGAAAGCGCAGGAGGTGCCGCACCAGGGAAAAATTCCGCGCGACTTGAAGACCTCCAAATGGAGTCTGAGGTTCTCCTGCCCCTTAAGCAACATAAGTGCCAGCTCTTTCAATGCAGCAGAAGAACATCGACGTTCCCATTGGATGTACAGTGCGATGGTTGATGATGTTCCCTCACCCGAGTCGTGTTACTGGCTGCGTCGATCTTCGCACGGCGAAATGACGGCTAAGGCTCCCAAGACGCTGCAAGGTACCTCCACAGCTTTCAGAGCCGCGGCTTCTGCCCACGACCCATTGGGCAATGGGCAGACCAGCGTCGTGCCGGCTCTGCGGGTTACAGCCGTTGATACGAGCTTGGGAAAGGTCTTGAAGGGGTATATTTCGAATCAAATTCATAATTCCAACCACGAAGAAGCCCGGATTGACAGTCGCGTGGCGAAGCATCAAGTCCGCGACGACTTCGTTCGCTTTATCCTGCTCCCCGCTCTGTTCACCGAGCACCAGAAAGATGTAGATCTGCAGGTAGCAAGAGCGTTTGCGGCGTTGAAAGTTGGCCAAGATGATCGTCCTCTTGCGGACCAAGTCCTCACGCACGACGAGGGGAGCAAACTGGACAGGATCGAGCGCAAAATCGTGATCCTGCTCCGTTCCTGGCGCGCCGAGGTGCGTCGGCATTTGTCTGCACGGTGGAGAAAAGCGACTTCAGAAACGATGCTGGGGTACCTCGCCGGTGTGCTTCGACATTTGAACGTCGGGACGACCAGCTCCAAAAGACGGGAAATTCAGAACAGTTTCTTCGCAGCTCTGGGGGCTGCAAACCTGCAGGAGGCGGCCATCGGCTTCCTGGAGTATCACGCAACCGATTTGAGGACGAAAAGCCGAAAGACAGAAGGTCGGGGCGATCTTCGTGATCCCGCGGGGGCACCACGAAATAAAATCCTTGAGGAATTCGAGCCTGGAATGAAGAACGCGCGAGCGTACGCAAAAGCGCTTGCAGACCGTTTGAGTCCGCACGCGGGAATTTTTGGTGCGCATTTTGGCAGGCGACTGGTGGAAAGCGCGAACAACGTCGTCACCGAGGTTGTCAACCTCACAGTTCCACCTGCAACACCAGCACTTGGCGACAGTACACCACCAGCAGCTTATTTTCCGGCCTCTCGACCAGCAGGAGCACCAGGACATCCTGATTCTGGAGACGAGAGCGATGATCTCATTGACTACAGCCAGGTCACGCGCACCTTCTTTTTTTTTCGTGGGGAAAAAAATTTCGAGCTCAACATCACGCTGGCACTGCAGCGCCCGAGCACTGGCTTGGAGTTCCTCCCTTTGGGCCTGGAAAAGGTCAGCAGTCTGGGGAAAGCGTTGGGCGACGGTGAGATTGAGCTGATACTGAGAAGTGAGGCGGCCGAAGCACGACCTGCTGAAGACGAAGACGAGGACGCAGATGGAGCGCTTTACTATGGTCGTGTTCCGAGCGGGGCCGGCATCTTTACCGGCGACGGCAGAGCAGCAGCTCCACCCCCCGGTCAAGCGGGCAAAGCAGAAAAAGCAGGAGAAGATCAGGATGCTTCTGTTGACCTCCCGCTGGCGCAGTTTATTCGGGACTTGTTGGCGGTGACGGGGGAAAAACAGGCGGCTTTTCGGGACCAGAAGAAACTGAATTTGTGCCCGGAAGCGGCGAAACTTGCCTTGCTCCGGGATGTGACCAAAGACATTTTCGCGGACGACGGCGAAGCCCTATTTTTGAGCTACACGTCGCAGATCAACGAGGACCCCTTGCTCTCTTCTTGGTTGGTACAACCTAAGCCGCGCGTAGAATCACGCGCGCCGGAGTCTGACTGCAAACAGAATCTGAAAACGTTTCAAGAGCTGCTGAAGCAGAAAGTCAGTCGGTCCACTGCAACTTCTACTAGTGCTGGACCACGGGGCGCCGGAGGGCCACGACGAGCTTCACCTGCTACGCAGGCTTTGAAACCTCAGAAAGAAGCCACATCGGTGATCGTGGAAAAAATGTCGGGGCTGTCGATCACGGAAGGCCAGGGCCGCGGCCGCGGCGACGGGTCCTTTTGCAGCAGTAGAAAGCCAGAAGTTTCTCTGTACTGTCAGCAGGTGCCGCACGTTATTTTTGAAGACGGAAGCGGCGTCACCAAGGCCGATTTCGACCCCTACACAATTCCGCTCAAGTCTTCTCTTTCCAGTGATGGTTTTGCGTTGGGTTGTTCCCAGAATCTGCAGTTCATCAGTGCTGGTGCACACCAAGTAGATGAACACCCAGGAGGTGGTCGTGGTGCCGCGTCGGGTCAACAGCAACGAACACAAGTCCTTGAGGAGCACAAGTGGTACGAAATGCAGCTCCCGCGGATGATCGTTGATCAGGTCTCTGCTCGTCCCACCAGCGGTCGTGCCTTTTCAAGCGGCAGAGCTGCACCTGATCGTGTAGTTGCCGACGAAGTAGATACAACAACTTCTACAGCTGCGCTGTCGGCCTTTGTCGTCGGTCCGAAACTGCAGAAAATCGACGGCCGCACCTTACTCGACGCGACCCTTTCCGACACATTTGTCGCCGCCTTTCGCAAGGTGGAAGGGGTACCGAGTGGGTGGATACGGGAACGGAGGAAAGAGTACGATCAGCGACGGGCTGCGTACAGCGACTGGATGCAGAAAAGCTTACCGGCGTACGTCGGTTCGGTGGAAAAAATGTTGACCGAGCGGGCGACAGTTCCGGGCTTTGAAAAGTTTTCGAAAGAAGTTGTAAACCCGGCAGAACAAGATCTAGATCAGCAAAGCGTCGATGTCGCCGCTGTTCCCCGCGGGGGCCCAGTGACGTTGAGATCATTTCAGGATCAGCAAGAACAATCGTCGATTCACTTACCGAGAATTTCGGAGCAACCGCCACAGGCTATTGGAAATGATGAAGGGAGAGATGACGCGTGGGCACCAACGCGTCGCCAAGTTCTACCTGCGTACTATTTTGACGATGATCAATTTACGGCCTCAGAACAGCAGAAAACTTCCTTAATCCTGCCCCACGGGCTCGATTCCTTCCAGAAAAAGCTGTTGATCGACCAGGCCAACAAGGTTGCCGACGCGGAGGGGACGCTTCTGGACCCAGCCGCTTTTCGGAAGAAGGAGGAGAGTGCTGATGCGTACCTGGAGCAGACCCTGGGCATCGCGGCGCACAGGGAGAAACAAGAACACGAAAGGACCGCGCGGACCCATGCGGTGTTGGAGTTTCTGGAGGGCTACGTTTTTGGCACGGCATTATACGACAACTGGATTGCGCTCGAGGCGTTTCAGTGCGGTATGGGAGTAAACCTCTTTGATCTGAACGACGTTGCAAGGAGAAGTACAACAACTGGGACGAGCGCAGAGCCATCTCGATCAAGATCTCGATCAAGATCAAGCGCAAGCCATCTTGGGCAAGATCAAGCTCTACTACGTGGAGAAGGACGTCCTCAGGACGAAGGTTCCTCTTACGGGCCCCCGCATCTCCTGTCTCCGCATGAAGTGAAGCAACTAATCGACTACAACACGTTGACGTTGACGTCAACATCTGAACCAGGACAGGATCACGAACGTTTTATTTCAAGCCCAGCTTCCTACCGCTTAATCCCGCTGCCGGTGCTCGAGAAACTAGCAAAGAAGGGAAGCGCGCCGCACTGTCGGAAGTGGGCGCAGACCCAACTTGCAGACTGGCGGGTGAAACAGGAATTGGGAAAATTTAAACAGCCGCCTGCTGAAGGAGTGCTTGGGGCTGCTGCTTTGCCAACAAATCAGTTGTACGCTGTATTAAAGTTGTCTTCAACAACATCGAGTGCTGCAGACAGTAGTGGACTAACCGCTGGTGCCGTTGGACTTGGTCCTGCAATCAACAGCAGCAAACGCCTTCTGCAGAAACTGTTTGGTCACGCAGTTCTGCCACCGGCGGGCTATGCGAGGACGGCGAAGCACAACATCAAAAGTCCCACGAGCGATGGTCTACTTCCTCCGTCGGCTGGAGCGGGAGGGGGACCATTGGGGCATGATGAACAAGCTGCAATACAAATGCCCGCGAAGCAGGTCGCACAAGACATACAGGCAGGTCGCACAAGGAGCAGGTCGGGAAGCAGGAGCAGGTCGGCAAGGAGCAGGTCGGCAAGTAGCAGGTCGGCACGGAGCAGTTCGGCAAGGAGCAGTTCGGCTTCGGCAAGAAGGAGCAGGTCTGCAATAGAAATGCAAGCGAAGCAGGTCGGCAAGGAGCAGGTCGCACAAGACACACAGGAGGCGTCGCTTGCGTCCTCGTCCTCTCGTCGGCTGCCAGATTTGATTCAAACTTTTGTCTCGAAGCACCTCTTTGCCGTCACGTTCGGTGGTTCCTACTTGCAGGACACCGACGTCGTCCCGGTTGGGAGTACGGCAACGAGCGGCGCGCAAGGATGGTGGCGCGTGTTCGGCGCGAAAAGTGTCTTTCTGAGTGCGCGAAGGCTGGCGGGGCGGGGTGCAGCTACGAGTTGTAGAACAACGGCGACGAGAGGACCTAGAGGGCGTGCAGGTCCTGGTGTAGTTGCGCATCAATTCTACCAAGCTGCACCAGCCGAAGATGCTTTTGACGTCGATAGTGGTTTCTCATCCTCAGCCGCGTGTTCCGGCTCCGAATTTTCATCGTCACGGCCGCGGGGAGGTGTAGCAGCACTCAGTCGGAAATTATCCGGCGGCTTGTTGAGATCAGGCGGTCCTTCTTCATCCGCCGTCGAGGACGGCAGCTCCACCTGTGCGGAAAGTCGTGGAAGTTTATTTTCCGACGATGACCAAGTCGCAGCTGGATCTTCTTGTTCCCAAGACGACTATTTCCCCTTGCAAGAGATCGCTCGGGAGGAAGGGTCCGACATCGATGTGACGGTCTATGTGAACGACACGTCCAGGTTTGGTGGCGGCATGCAGCACATCACCCCCGTGGTGCACAGCCTGCTCACCTATCCACAGTAAATTTCCCGTACACGTACACCTGCGGTCTCTGCATGACAAAAATTGGCTTCCATCCTAGTCTAGCATGACAAGGTTTACGCTTTAAATTGGTAAAATTTGTGATGCATCTTGTACATGTACGGGAAATTTGTATTGCATATCACCCAACGGGCGCAGTTCAACCGCGAACTTGCGGCAGAACAGCAAGATTCCATGGTGGTGGCGAACCCGGGAAAATTGGTGCTGCCCCACTCGCAGATCGAAAACGTGATCATGAAGCCAAGTGCGTTTGTTGGACTTCGACACAGCCACTCTTCTAAAATTTCTGCCCGACTGGACATCAAATTGGCGCCCAAGCGACTGTGCGACCTGATGCTGGACGTATTGGCATCAAACGCGAAAGGTAAGAGAGGAGTCTCCACTTCCGCGACCAGCACCGTAGAGGAAGCTAAAAAGGTCCAGAAACAGCACTTTCTCTCCCGGATGCAGTTTTGCAGTGAGCGCCTCTCCGGGGACGGCAAGCTAAAACGAATTTTGGACACTTTGGACCCACACGTCCGCGCTTTTGTCCGGGAAGCGAAGCGCTGGTTCCAGCAGCGGAAGCGGGAGATCGGGGGCTTCAAACAGCAGGGATTGAACGGGATCTCTATCACTCTGCTCGCGTTATTTTTTCTCAAACACGGTTCGGGCTACCGCAGCGACCCGATCATGCGAAACGCGCTGCTGGCTCCCGGTAGCAAGATGAGAAAAGCGGCACACAAACTGCGGAAAGAGGCTGGAATCGACATGGCAAGCAGAGGACTTCATCTGCAAAGTGAACCACTGCCCGCCGCTCGCAATCCTGAACTTCTCGTAGAAGTGAGCCAGCAGCTGGCGGAAGACCGCGGCAGAGAGGAGAAATTTTTGCAGTCTCTGTTCGTCCTGCGCATGCTGGTTGATTTTCTCTCCTTTCTCGTGCGCATCTACGAGGTCGTTGGCATTATGTCTACGAACGACTCGAACAAGCACCTGCAAGGTACAACCGGAGTTGCAGCGGGCGCACGTGCAGCGGAGGCGGAGGTCGCGCATATGGCTATAATCACTCAACTGCAGATTCGGTGTGAGGAAGTTCTTGCGGGTGTAGATAAAGATGCCAGTCCGGAAGACAAGCTCTGGGGCTTCGATTGCGTCAGCAACTACGACGAGGAGCTGTTTTCTTCCGCACTGGTGAGCAAAACCGGAGCTGCTCCTGGGACACCGCTACTCCACCAAACCAGAACGCCAGGAGCGCCGCACGAATCACGAATACTAGTACACGACTGCGAAAAAAAATCATCCCTTCCAACGCACGGCCCGCTGCCCGACAGCTTTACGGGAAAACTTCGGCCGCAGAGCCCACTGCTGTATCTCGCCAACCCCGGCGACACGTTGTCCGAGGCGTTCTCGCTCGTCGTGGGCAGTTTGGTGCGTGTGAAATCTTTTTCGAAAGAGGATTTGGAGAACAAAATCGTAGATCCAGCGGAACAGAACAAGGCAGCTACTGCGGAACAAGTGGAACCGCACCATGACCATGATGTTGACCACCGGATTAAAGATTTGTTCAAAGCCTCTGTCGCTGGACGCGCGGTGAGTCTTCCGACCTACAGCACTGTGCAGGATGAGAAGGGTGCGACATTACCAGCTGGACCACCACGAGGACCTCCAAAGGGCAGTGCTACTGAGGCGAAAGCTCTCTTACCGGAAGGCGCCGTCGGTGAAGTGATTCGTATCGAGCTGCAGCACGACACCTTGCGCGACTCCAAGGGCAAATCTCTGTTTTTGAAGGACCATCTCCCTGTGACGGATTTGGACGCTGTGCAGGCTGTGTATGTGCGATTCGCGCTTCCAAACGACGACCACCAGGGCACGGCCCGCGTTGAGAATATTAAATCCGTAACGATCCGTCTTCACCCACATGAGCTGGTTTACCCCTTCTTGCACGGAAAAAAAACGGGCGTCTCGTTGGGCATGGCTCCCGCAGGACAAGCTTCGCCAAAAGTTGGAGTTGTAGAGGATGGCGACGATCTTTTTCCGCAAGAGGAGACTAGAAGTTTCGTCGGCGTGAAGGTTTCTCTCGTGAATCCCTTCAAAAAGCAGTGCGAAACATTCTACACCTGGTCCATTACCCCGCCGCACAAGCTGTTTCAGAATTCCGTCGCGAATCTCCAGGGAAAGTTGGTCCGACTGGTGGGAAGGACCTTCCAGCCCGACGAGGCGCACCAGCAGTTCTATTTTCTGGACGAAAGCGACATCGCCCGAGGTAGTACGATAATCTCATCGGAAGCAGAAGTACCGCAACAAAAATTATCGTCGCCGCCCGTTCTCGGCACGGTCCCAATCGACCAAGCTAGAAGGCAGACGCAGAAAAAGCGGCAGTTGAATGCGTTCTCCAACGCTGTCTCTGGTTTTTACGACGGTTTAGTACAGCGGGGGCCCACTTTACCGCAATCGCAAGACCGCAATGCCGGCTTGCGCAGTTTCTTTCAGACCTCGCCAGAAGTGAGTCAGTCTACTCATTTTGAGGCGGCGGGAGCAGACACCTCCGCCGTTGCAGGCGCGAAGAAGGTGATGCGGGAAATCAAAAGATTGCGAGAGCGAGAAGTAGGTAGAGATGCAGCAACAACCAGTGGCTCGCATCAGCATAAGATAAATGACCTCTCTACTACTACTCGCGGCTCTCCAGCACCGACCGCGCCTCTCAGCAAGGTCATTACTCTTTCCAACGACCGTTCCTCCGATGAGCGACAAGGTACTATCCCTGGTGTCATTACCGGCTACGTTCTGACCGAGTGCCTTGTCCGTGTGGACCATCTGCCTGAAGTGACGGATAGGACCAGCACAGCGAAAACACGACAAGAACCTCCAGCTGCACTTGGCGAGCAGCTGCGCGACCTTGCTCAGGGAAAGGTAGACAGAAGGCCAGCATCAACAAAGCCGCCTCGTCTTCAGCGGTTCGAAGTGCTGAAAACCAACACAGCGCGATCGCTCTCCTCGGGGAAAATGCAAAGAATGTACGTCGAGTCGCTCTGGACCATCGCAAATTACCTGTACAAGGAGCTGATGCCTTTTTTGACGACAAAAACGGATGTTGCTGAGGCTGACCCGAAGAAGCCCGAAGGAGGTGGAGGTCGCTCGGCCGTACCACGGCCCCCGGTCGCGGGCGCGCCTGCCGCGGAAGAGCGGCGATTCCACCGTGCCCAAGCCCTCGAGCAAAACCGGAGAGAGTTCGCGGCAATTTTGGCTGAGAGTGAGCCAAAATTTGACTGTTCTCAGTCTACCCATGGAACAAGAACCTCCGCGGAGGCCAGTGCGACTCCTACCTCGGTTGCCTCTCAACTACATGACGCGGTTGAAACCATGAACGCCCGGGTGTTTTACCTGCTACACAAGCGAGTGAAAGACCAGTTTGTCATCGATACGTACCGAAATCTGGTCCACGATGGAACGGCGTACCTGACCCGAAACTATTTGAAAGTCGAAGCCGACCTGCGGGAATTACGGGCAAGCCCGGGCTTGTATCTGGAACGGATGCTGAAAACAGAGTGGCTGCGAGCACTTGCGAGAAAAAAGAGAACTTGTACTTCCGAAGATTTTTGTGAAGCTGCAAGCAAAACACGTACGCGACCCAGCGTGCTGCCGAGCCATCCTTACAGCCCCGAAATTGTAGAGCCAAACCACATGGCACCTATTGTCGTCGGCATGGCCTTCTACCGGCAAGGCTTGTTTCTGATGGAGGACGGTATTTTGGCATCCTTGGAAGCGCTTTTCTGGCTCCCGATTGCACGGAGAAGGTCGGTTTGCTCTCTGCTGCAAGACAAAGACTGCTTCTGGTTAACGCCCGACGAGGCGGAAATTTTGAGGCTGGCCCGGTCGGCACGACAGATGGGATCACAGTTGGGAGATGTGACAGTGCCGTCGGATGAACGAAAAAAATGTGATAGTACGTCGAAGCTATCGCTGTAGTAAGAAAAAGAATAAGAAACTACGACGGGGAGGAGTCCTTTTTTTACACCAATTTTTTATGAAGTTTCTATGTATAATTGAAGAAGCAGAAGCACTGCTCGCTGGAATAAATCATAATGATGCATCTAGATTTTTATTTGCAGATTCATTTCTGAAATAAACGAAAAGGAAAAGACGGCTTAGCGACCAAATTGATGAAGCACGACGTCGACAGCCATACTACACGTTTTGACACTTTGAGTTTGATCACTTTGCAAAGAAGCTAATACTCTCCAAGTAATGTTGCTGGAGCGTAGAACGCATAGAAACTAACCCGATTGTACTAGTCAACATAATTTTATTTTCACCTATTGCAGGCGCAGGGAGTTGGACATGCAACGTGGATGCGTCAGTGAATTGCAGTACATGCAACGGGATGCAGGTGCAAATGTAGCACGTGCACAGGCTTAGAAAGTAGCGTCAGTGCAGCTGCTCATTTCATTACAGTAGTGTTGCTGCTAGTGACAGTGAGCCCAGTTTCCTTCATAAAGGTCGTGCTGGAAGTAGAGTGACGTCGCATGAACACAATCGAACCTTCACAGTGTGAACAGCGTACAGTGTTGTACAAGTAAGATTTACACGAAATTGAGGAGCAACACGAAAAATGCAGCGGGACCCGAACGGCCACTGCAGTAGCGGCATCCTTGGTGGAAACATTGTCCTGTACTGTTGTTCTCGGAAAGCCGCTAATCCTTTTGCTGTTCTGTAGCTGGTTCTCTTTATCTTTTCGTGTGACGAAAAACACGATCAAATAAACTACCGATCAGACTCGTTGGTCCAGTATTTTTTTCCGATCGACATCGACGCAAGCAGGCTCTTTCGTAAGTATAACATCACAAGCAGTTCTTCTTTAGATTTGAAAATATCGTTGGCGTTGCAGGACGATGAGTCGCGAGACACATCATCAGATCTAGATACTTGCAGCTTGTTGCCCCCGTCGAAGCCCGTCTACAAACACTGGCACAATTCCGGACCACAAACCACATGGATGAAGCACCAGGTGATCACCCCCACTGCTTTACTAGTTCTTTTTTCAACAACATATAAGTTGACCGATTCTAGTCTTCATCTGACTGAAATAAAAAAAAAAGAACATCAATACTTGAAAAAGCAATCCCAGCAGAATGGCCTGCTCTGCCACCTTTGACGCCCCAGAACCCGAACCCTCTGCCGTAAACACCGAAAACCACTTTTCCTTTGTGCAAGTCCAGAATGACAGGCTCACGGTGGAATACATCGGAAAGGGCAGCCACTCCGACGTCGGGTCGGTGCAGGCAAATCGATGCTGTCCCACCAACAGGCTGCTCTACTACTTCGAGGTTTGTATTATTGATAACTTTTAAAGCGACGGTGAATTTTTGCTGCGCGTCAGCCAATATGTCGCGCCGGCCATAGGTTGAAGTAAGTAACTTGGTTCAACATCGCCGATTCCATTTTTGCCGCGTGATGTGAAGGCAGATTCTTATGGTCGTTTGATGACCTCCTCCACCTGCAGGGGAATATATGTATGAAGCATTCTGATTGCTTTATCACTATCAGGTCGAAATTCTTGCGCTTGGTGAGCGTGGGTCTATCGGCGTTGGTCTTTCCGGATCGGATTTCTTGCTGAACCGGCAACCGGGCACCGAGCCCATGTCTTTTGGCTACCGAGGCGACGAAGGCCAAAAATTTCTCTGTTCGAACCAGCCCGAAGCCTACGGCCCGACGTTCCAAGCCGGTGACACGATTGGGTGCGGAGTGAATTGGCTCGACGGGACGTTGTTCTTCACCAGAAACGGCACGCATTTAGGCGTAGCGGCGAGCGGGTCCAACTTTTTTCCCGCATTTTTTTCTACTCCGGCGAGTGGAAGTCGAAGTGGTGGGCAGCAGCACACGACAAGCAGCCACGGGGGGCATCATGGCGCAACTGCCCCTGCTGGCGGGCATAATCACGGCACAACGAGCAGTACGAGTAGAAATGCGTCTTCGAGTTCGAACAACACTGGCGGCTTGCTGAACGTCAGCAATACAACGGGGGGCGGTGGTGGGATCACTTCCGCCAGAGGGGCTTCTTCCAACTTCGAAGACTTTTACATCTACCGCGGCTCGGAAATCAGTGGCAACTGCGGCACCGCAAATACTGCGTGGAAACACTATGCGACGCCACATGGGGCGCCGTCGGGACGGAGGGTGGTAAGAGTTTGCACTGCGTAGATCGTGCAGCTGATGAAAGTCGTAAAGTCATGCTTGCAAGAACATGGGGAGCAGAAGATTTATGTGCCTGATCAAAGTTTTTCTGTGGTACAACTACGAGAGTGACAGACAAAGACACAGAATTGATGTCGAATGAAAGGAAAATCCAATTATCAACTGAAAGGTTCCTCGCCCGAAGCTGTTCCCGACCGTGGGACTGCACTGCCCGGGGGAGCGGATCCGCTTTCGCTTCCAGCCGCCTTTTGCGTACGACATTGCGCAGCAAAGGAAAACCATCGTGGATGAGGAAAGAATGCGGATATTGAAGGTGGACTTGCCGTATCAACACGGATTGCTGCTGAACGACGAGGTTGCAGCTGGTGGATCTCTCGTGCCACAGGTGGGTAACGGTAATAACCAAGCTGAAGCTCCGTCTTCTAATACTACTTCAAAACCAACTCCAACCATGTCAAGTTCGTCTAGTAGTACATCAGCTGCCCTGTCCCCGCCGATTCCGCTCTGCGCCAAACTTGTTCACAACTACCTTTTATTCGGCGGGTTCGCGAAAACGTTGGCGCACGTGCAAGTGGACGAACGAGATAGTTCCGTTTGGAGGATGAAAAACAAAGGCAACACCAGCACAAGTGTGCTGACCGGCTCATCGGCCTCTTTCTCCTCCACCTCAGTTCCAGCTCGCGCCAAAAATGCTGAAAATCCAGCAGCGCCAACCGACCCAGAAACCGTCGACGAGCTGTTGCTCCAGGCGTCCCTGCCCTGGCGGTCTCTGGTCAGGGAAAACATCGTGAAGGGCAATGTGCGCGAGGCGATGGACATTTTGAAAGCGAACTATCCGAACTTCTTCGAACTGGACTCTGATTTGCCGTTTAACACGACTGCTGACGCTGCAGATGATGGTTTAGAGGGAGATAAAGAGCGAAGCGATGTTGACTCGTCAGACGATGGAGGTCCTGGGGAGGACGATGATGATGATGGCGGTACGGGAGCAGATGCACAAGAAGCTCAAGCTCAAGCTGTGGAAGGAGACGAGGAAGAACAGGGCGCCGACGAGGAGGAGAAGGGGGCAACAAAGACCTCAAAAAAAGCAACTGCGAGAAAGCGATCCGCGTCTGAAGAGCCGCCTCCTAGAAAACGAAAGAAAGGTGGGGCTGCGGAAGGGCAGTTGCGGTAAGATTTTTCAATTTATTTCGGCTACAGCACAACTCCGAGACTGACGAGTCGTGATGGCTTGTATTGCATATCTATGCGGTATGGTGTACAAGTGCAACTCACCAAAAAGCTTCACTCACAAACTAACACCTACACCACTCAGCCTTCTTCCCCAAGCCCTACTGTACACGCAGGCTTTTCTCGAGCTCTGGCGAGACGGCAAAGTCGCCGAGGCGGTAACGTTCCTCCGCACAGAGGTGGCGCAGCTTCGCTCCAAGATCGTCGCGGCGTTGCACGAGGATTATTCATCTGGACAAGAAGATGGAACTGGTGACATTCCAACATCAGAATCCCTTCTCGCCTTCCCCCTCGACATCTCTTCGACCGGCAACTTTTCCGTTGACTCCTGTTTCGAAGACGCCTGCGCCGTGGTCGCGTACAAGAGCGCCGCCGCGATGCCGCCCCGGGTGAAAGCGATGTTCCACTCTTCGAGAAGAATGCTCACCGCGGATTTGGTCAACGCTCGGTGTGTGGAGCTGGCGTTGAGCAAGGCGCGCAGGGAAAGACGGAAGTTTGCGCTGGCGGCGATTTTTCAACCAAGGCAGGTGTTGAGTGCGGTGGGGGACGAGGACAACGATGAGGGCCCGAAAAACCACGCTAGTGAATGTTGTTCAGGTGCACAAATAAACGCAAAAGACAAAAATGACGAAAGAGAAATTGATCTAGACGAGTTGGAGGACGCGCCACGGGAAGGTCGTGGCGATGATCGTGGAACGTACGGCCCAGCAAGGAAGAAGTCTTCATCATCTTCGCCGCAGCACAAGATGAACTCTGCAGCATCGCCTTCCGCGACGTCCGGCGACCAAAAGGCGCGAAGCACTGCGATACCGCTTGACATCGCGCATTGGGCCTCGAATCACTGGAGCGCCCTGCACATTCTGCTTCGCCACCTGGTGCTATTGCGGCAAGATTTGCGCCCATTGAACCGAGGGCCGGTGCCTTCGGTGCGGGCGCTTTGTCTTGGAGGCTGAGGAGAGACGTGTATTGTCGCAGTTTGTCTGGTGTTGATCTTGATGATGCTTCACTGACGACAGAAATGGAAGACACTTGTACAGGAGCAGCTGGCTGCTTTGTCGAGGGCGTTCTTGCCCAGCACCGCAGTACGTGCGTGAGTCCGAAAAAACCGAGGATGTTGGCTACTCGTTGACGAACTTGAAAAGTGAAAGGCTTGAATTTACGACCTGTTTTGTTCAATTTTTCCCGCGTCCGTGCAGCCAGTCCGCCTGCGCTGGCGCTCCTCTTTGGTGTGCGTGCGATTTTGTGTTCTTGCGGAACGTGTAGCGGCGAACGCAAGAAGCATGCTTCAGTAGACCAGGCTTGGCCGCGTTGGCGTTATGTATTCTATCGCTCGAACTGAA
This sequence comes from Amoebophrya sp. A120, assembly GCA_905178155.1. Lineage (NCBI taxonomy): Eukaryota > Dinophyceae > Syndiniales > Amoebophryaceae > Amoebophrya > Amoebophrya sp. A120. The sequence goes on from CAJINV010000005.1 coordinate 2,614,164, forward strand.
AGCGCTTGCGCGGCGCGTTCCTGCAACCCGGCGCGGCCATGAAACCAAGGGCGCGCACCTGGGAGCCCCCGGGCGGAGGTGTGCCAAGTTCGCCGAATGGCAGGCGGCGACCCGGGCCAAGGACTTGCGGCGGGACATTCTGGGAGGTTTGCAAGCTGCCAACTCTTTACGCCGCCCGCCGACGCCGGGCGGCCTTGGTGTGGGCGGCCGGGTTATAGATTGCTGGAAGAACTCGGCGGGGAACTCGGGCAGTATTCACCCGCGCCGCTGCCGCCGCCGCTTCGCGTCGGGCCCTGGCGCTGCCGCGATCATCGGGGGGCATTCTGCAGGGAGGCGGCGCGCCCCGCAGGACGGGGGGCCCTTCTCTGGTGGCGCCCCGTGACGCAAGCGGCAGCCCGGCAAAAGGTGGCCAACCAGCCAACCGGCCCGCCGGGATCAAAGGTTGCCAACCACCCAGCCATCCGGCAGCGCAGGCGCCTGCGCGCCCAAAGGGACGCAATCAAGGCCGGCGGGGGTAGCGAGGCAGCGGGGGCGAGAAACGGAAAGGGGGGCCCGCGCGCCGCTCCAGTGGCCCTCCATCCTTGCAAGCTTCCCCGCTCTTTGCGCTGGGCCCCCGGCCCGGCAGGCGCTTGGGATTGATTCCACCCCCGCGCCGGGCTTTGGGGTGGCGCCCGCGCCGGCCGGGGGCCCCCCGCCCGCCCGCCCCCCGAACCAAGCCCGGGCCCGCCTGGCCTCTCCCTGGCGCCCGGCCGCGCGGGGGGGCGGCCCGCAGCGGTGCCATTCTGGGAGTTTCACCAATGGAGGAGCCGCAGAAAGATGAAGGACCGGCCGCCGGTCCCTGCGCTGGTGGGTTCTGGCCCCACCCACATCGCCGTGGAGATGTCCGAGGCAAATGCATTCAGATTTTTTGCGGGCGACGCGCAACGTCCCGCACGCGATCCGAGACGCAGTGCTTGGCAAATGGGTGCAGCTTTTTGGCTGCCGGGGTTGTGTCGTGCAAGCGTCCACGGCGTAGCTTTGATTCAAAAATAGGTCGGGAGGGCCCTGAGCCGTTTGAGGACGTCGCCGGAGCAGTCTATTGCCCGACTCTGGTTTGGTCGCTTGATGAAGGTGGGCGATCCCAACCTGAACCAAGGGGAGGAAGGTTGGTGGCCTCCTGCAAGATTGCTGGCATGAATGCCCGCCGGGGTGTCGCGGTTTGGGCGAGTTCACCCGGAGGACCCCCGAGCGACGCGGTGCGCAACCATTGGAGGAAGGGCCGCGGGCAAACTCCCGGGATCCGACCCGGTCCAGGTGCGATCTCCGCAATTTTTCGACTGCAGCATCATCGCCAGCTACGCGCTCGCCCCGTACCTACGTGGGGAGGGGTCTGCCCGCAAGATTTCTGGCAAGGTGTCGACGAGTCCGCGTCCCCGTCCGGCCTTATGGCGCGCAAGCCTTTCGGGGCCATTGCGGGAAGGGGGTGAGCCAACGAGGCGGGGCGCAACCCGTTCGCCGCTTTGGGTTACAGCGTGCGGATGCACCCTGGCGCTGCTGCCGGCCGCCGCGGTGTTCGCGCGCGGGCGCGGCAGCCGCCCCCGCCGGGCGGCCCGGCCCGCCGTTCTGCCGGCCGCCAAAGAGAGCAGGAGCCCGGCAGGGCACGCGACTGCCCTGCCGCCCGCTGGCCGGCCGCCCGGCGCGCACCGCAGCTCGCTAGGGATAATCAGTGGCGCGCGTGGCCACCCCCCACGCCCGGGCCGGCGGGCCGGTGTGTCATTCTGTGCCGCGGGCCCTGCGTTGTTTCTGAAGAGCCCCGCTGTTGTTGTGGCGTGGGAACGCTCCCGCGGCCAAGCCCCTGTCGTGGCCCGGACCTGTAGGAAGGCCGCGCCGGCGGCGGCCTTCGGACGGTGGGTGGGCCGGTCCGGTCCGGTGAGTGCGCAGAGTTGGTTCGGCGGAGATTTTTCAATGGGGCCTGCCGCCGCGGCCCCGCGTTGTCATATCCTTTCTTTTTATGTTGATGCTCACATATTGCAGCGCAGACGACGCACGGCGCTGGAGTTTTCTTTCGCTTCCTGTTCACTGTTCCTGCCGAGGGTCTGCAATAAATGCTTGAACCCAGCAGCAGAGCAAGTTCCGCGAAGCCCACACTATTTTAGTCGGTCCATCTATTACTCAGCATCAAGAAGCCCGTTGCAAATTAAACAATAAATGAAAGCATGTAGGAGCAGGAAAGACAAAGGGCGCGGCTGTCGGGCACGAGCAGCGGCCATTTCTTTTTTAGATTGAAACCCGGTCTGCCTAACGATAACTAAGTAGGAGCTGAGGTTCTTCTTTACGCTACTCGTCCGGCATAGTCATGGCCATTGACTGGCTCTCCCCGTTGGCCGCCAAGCTCCTCGTTGAGCTGCCTGATAACGCGTCCTCTTCGAGTAGCAGCCCAACTGTCGAAGATGTCTCGAACCAGTACCGCAGCTTGTGCCATGAAATGTTCGGGAGTACCACCAACACGACGGACACCAACGCCGGCCACAACATCTTCTGGAAGCTCACTTCGAGGGGAGCACCAGCAAGAACGTCATCAAAGGGTAGTACATCGACGTCGCAGGTCCAAGCCTCCGCCGACAGCCTTGGCAAACTGTTGTTCTACTGGCGCGAAAATTTTCTCGCGCTCCCGAGCGAAAACCGAGACCGGCTCTTCTGGGCGTTGCTCCGGTACCACAACCCCCTGTTCACCCGCTCGTTGGAGGTCTGGGGCTACTCTGCCGAGAATCTCGGCGTGCTCGGCGACCGCCTGGCCGCAGATTTCCGGTTGGCGGTCTTCCACCCGCGCAAGCTGCTACAGTCTCCGCAGGCGGAAAGCAGCCTGAAAATTCTCGGCTCTTTGGTCCCCGTGCATCTGGTCTTCCGGCTGTTGCGGAAATTCCAAGCGATCCAAACCTGCGTGTCCCACGAAGAGATCCGGGAGGTTTTGGCGGAGGGGTTTGACGAGTTGGATAAAGAGCCTGTAGCTTCGGCGAATTCGGAAGAAGAAAAAGAGGAGGCTTCTTCAATTCTTTCAGACTACCTGTACACCTATCAATCCGTCTTGAGTACAACTTCCAGCGCGAGCGCGGAAGACGCGAAGATAAGTCCCGAGGAAGCTGGAGGAGGAAAATGTCACGACAACAAACCACCAGACGACGAGCAGCGCTTTTTCGCCCGCGTCGTCCTCCGCACCCCGGACATCTTCTTTCACTATTGGACCGAACTCTGTGTTGGTCACCGCCCAACCGTGGTTAGTCCAGACCACTCCGGCCTGCACTGCGGGTTTCGAACCTGTCTGGGGTTGACGGTGTTGTCCGCGCACCCGGAAAACGCGTGTAGATTGTTGACAGGGGTCGCGTCAATTACATCAGCTTCTTCCTCTTCGGCGGCTGCAAGTAGCGACGCACAGAAGTCCTCGGCGGCACCAGAAACTGGTGCAGAAGTGGATGCATCCAGCCAGAATCGCCTGACAAGCTGGAACCGGTTCGCGCCGCTTTTTCCGGCGTCTTGTGTGGCCGGAGCGCTAGCCGGAATTCAGCTGGTGGACTGTCGAACGGGGTCGGAGCTGGCAGCCAGCTTAGTGGTCGAGAAAGAAAGACAGTAAGTACATCTTAATCTGAGGACTGGGTCGCTTTCGCTTACAATTTCCTAGGTCATGATCCTCGTTGCATGGTTTTTGTCACTCATGCTTGTTTCGCTGCAGATAGGCATACGTAGGAAACGAAAAAGGAGTGCGCTTGTTGTTGTTGTGTCTTGTGAAACAAAACTTTGATCCTACATCATCGCGATTATTCCATCAGACCTTCTCCTGACGACTGGTTTGCGTCGGACGGCAGCAGCGACGAGGAGGACGAGGAAGGAACGGATTCCGCCACATCAGACCTTCCATCTGGACAAAGAACCAAGGGCGGCCGCAACCTCACCGTGCCCGCGAACAGTCGCATCCTGGGCAGTTTGGAAATCGCGGCTTCGACCCAACTCGAAGACCTCCGCTCCCTGGCCGCAACCTTGGAATCGCATCGGGGAAAATTTCTTTGCCTGTTCGGGCAGAACCAGCCCGGAGTGATCGTGAACTTGTCGCGGGAGCTCGGGTTTCCCTACGTTTTGTCACTGGAGGGGGATTTTGCGGAGATCTGCAAGGCCTTGGCAAAAATCGACAAAGAGGACGATTATTTGTTGATGCCACAAAATAACGTCGACGGACACGCAAGTGGCCAGATGAATGGCACGACGACCAAAAACTGGTCTACGTGGCTCACGAACGCGGCGACGAATCTGGACAACGCGTTGCTGTCGATGGACGCAAAGGTGCAAAGTGCGTCGAGGCAGTTTGAGAAGAAGGCGAACGTGATTTTGGATCAGGGACAGAAGAAAATGGACGAGCTGTACAAGAAGAATTTCGACTTTCAACCGGAGGACAGGGCGGGGGTCGTGGAAGATTCTTCACGACCTGGTGAGGTGGAAGAACAAGGCGCGGCAGGTGTGGCAGAGCCTGGCGTTAATAGTTGTACCATTGCTGCTGCGTCCTCGTCCTCCGCCTCGAGTAGTAGTGCAAGTCCAGCAGCACCAGCGCCACCTCCACCCCCTCCACCAGACGACGACTCCGCGTCACACACTTCGAGCTCTGCCGGCAGCTCTTCTGCGGCCACAGCGAACAAAATCCTTGAAACCGGATCGTCGCTGTTTTCCAGTTTCAAAGGCCACTTGAAAAAGGCCCAGGACCAGATGCAGACGCACCTGGCAAATGCGAGTGCTGCGAACGGGAATATGAAACTCGGGGAAATAAATAAATCTGCGCCATCCGGAGCAGCGGGGGACCAGACAAGTGGAACATCAAAGGGACCGCCACCCCCACCGCCCCCTGCTCCACCAAGCAGCTCCACTGCCAGTGCAGCTCCCACAACCTCCTCCGCGGCGACGACCGAAGACGACAGAAGTGTGAAAACGACCTCCAACGAAGCGTCGTCGTCCTCCCCCGGGGACGAAATCTACTCGACGAGCGACATGTTCAGCGGGTTGCAGGGGGCTGCACAGGGGCTGTACAAGTCGTATGTGACCACGTCGGAAAACAGGGCAGGTGGAACTGAAACTGCGGCAGCACCTGGGCTGGGGGACGGCTTAGCAGGAGTGGATCCAGATACAGGAGTTTTTGGCGGAGCGACAAAAGACGGCGACCAACAAGACCAAGGTGCGTCAAACTTACTCCAGGAGGCCATTGCCAACGTGAAAAACAAGGTCCCGCTGGTTGTATCGTCGTCGTCCGCGGAAAGTGCTTCCTTTTCGAAACCGCCGCCACCACCCGGAGGAGGCAGCTCTACTTCCGAACGGAACGAAGGGAAGCCTGGGGGGATGATGGCTTCGCTGAAAAAATCCTTGTTGCAGCAACAAAGCAAGATGAATGGGACTACTACGGACCAAGCTAAACATGCGAAGAAGAAATCGTCTTCCAAAGACCTTCTCGACGACGACACCTTCGCGATTGAGTCGTCAGAGGAAGAATCTAGTGCGGACGAAGCAGAAACGAAACCTGGCGCAGCTGCTGGTGTCAACGATTTACACAAGACGAGCAACAGTGCCGCTCCGTCGGCCCACTCGGCAGCGGTGGCAGCGACGAGTTCATCTTCAGCAGGCGGCGATAGAAACAAGGTCGATGGCGACCTGCTCTCTGCAAGTTCGCCTACTTCCTCAAGTCTTCAAGCAGGAGCTCCACGCCAGCAACCTTCGCCCGCACCGCCCCCGCCGAGGGAAATCGGCGTGGAGCAGCTAGCCGGGTTTAGGAAGGGGGATTTGATTCCGAAGCAGGACCTCGACAAATTACTTCGGTCCTCCCTCGCAAATTCCTTTGAGGTGACAAAATTCCGGAGGCCAGCTGGGGGCATTGGGCTCGGGGGAGGAGCAGCAGTTGCTGCTGTTCCGGCAGCACCACCACCTGTAGCGGCAGAGCAAGTGCAAGGAACCTCCTCGAGCTCTTCAAAGACCTCGTCCTGGTGGGAGCGAGCGAAGAAAAACATTCAGGAGTCCACGAAAGCGGCCACGCAAGTCGCTTCCGGAATGATTGCGGGCGACGCCCTGGCGTTTCACGAGCGACGGCAGAGGCTGCTGATCCTCACACTGAACTACATGCTCCTCGTGTCCGAAAAGGAGGGAGGGGCTGCACTAGAGGCACATGATCCAACACAGACCTCTAGTACTTCGGGAGTTGTACTAGAGTCAACTTCTACAACCCCGCCGCGGCGCTACATGGTCGTGCATTCATGTCGTCGGATAAACACGATCCGGCGGTTATCCTTCGAAGAAGAGAGGCCGAAGAGGTTACAGGTCGAATACAAAAACAAAGCGATCATCAACATCTACCACATCGAGGAGAGTGACAGGTTCATGAAAGTTCTGCAGTCCCAACTGATGGCCCTGAACATTGGCATGAAGAATGTCGGAAGTGGAAGCACATAATGAGTGTGAAGGAGCTGAAAAAGAACTATCTGCGGGTGCATATGACAGACACGAACGACAAAAATAGTTTTTCAAAAGAAACAAAAGACTAGACGCGAGGTTCGAGGAACCAGTACCGTGCTGTCATAGGTAGATGGAAGTGCAGGTGCAACCGTTTCTTCGAAGTTTTTGAAATTGATGTTCCGGCGTCAATGTCATCTTCGTAAACTTCGTAATCGTTTTGTTTTCAAAGTGTGCACATGTCTTCATCAATTAACGAGTTAGAGTGATGTTTTCGAGGGGCGGCGTCCGCCGCGTGCTGTTTCTCTCTGTTCTCTGATGAGAGGAGAGAAGGATTCGTGTTTCTCGTAAGTGATCACAGTTGCTGTGTGTGAAGAATGAATACTCGTTCTTTGGGCGGTAGTTGTTTGCGCGGAACAGACTCTTCGACAAAAACGCTTTACTTTTCGCCAACTTCGTTTCACAATTGGGGCAGTGTAGTACTTAGCCGCTCATTTCAGACCGCGAGAGCGATACGTCTTGTAAAAGGAAAAGCTGTTTTAGTTTTGGTTCGCGGACCGGAACTTAAAATTAGGGACCGCGCCCAAGGAGCTGGAGTGTCGGTCGTGCGGTTGTCACAACTCTCGCAGCGCCTTCGGTGCTAGGACGACGCGCTTCACCGCTGAAACCGATTCGAAAGACCGGCGCCGCCGCCGAGAGGGTAAACCTCAAGATCGACGGACATCAACAGTAGGCAGCCTCAACTGGTGCCTCCTTGCCTCATCGTCATCTTGGGGAACAAAGCGAGCTCCTTGTCTGCAGTCGTGGAGCAACGCGGAAGCCATTACACACGAAGTGCTGCGCGTTGAGAATAAAGCCGCAAGATAGCGTAGCAGGAGCAGTGCCGTGTAGTTCTCCTAGCGATTAGTTGTATCATTACATCGACGTCGCGCTTCTATTGCTCCTAGACAGCTTCCACCTCTACACTCCCGAGGTAGAGTTGATCAACGTCTTCCTGCAGCTGCTTTTTCGAGGCGACACCCACCCCGTGGAATCCGCCCAACATGGCGACTATGCTGGGGGACTACCCGTTCCCAAAGCGCCAGGACACCATGTTCCTTGACACAATACATCCAAAAGACGTGCCGCTGGGCCATGTCTACCCGCAAAAGGAGGAAGATTTCTCCTTGAAGACCGACGACATATTCAAGGCGCAGCCCTACTTCCACACCCACAACTTCAGAAATATGAGAAAACCGGAATGGGGTATAGTTCATACGGTTTTATATGTTTCCTTTGCTTTACAAGTTAGGTGTAGATGATGTATGAAGGTACTAGAGCTTTGCAGAAGAATGACAAGTTGATGCAGGATCACGTACTACAGGAGCGCGAATCATTTCTATGTCTAAAAAAATCGCATCACAGACCACGGCATGCGAGCAACGACCTGTTACCCAAATCCACTACGAAGACCGCGAGATTTGTCACTCACGGTTTACGACATCGAAGGCGCGAGACCCGCAAAAACACAGGTTTGCGTTCTTGCGCATTCATGCAGCACGACAGGAAATTTCTCTCTTACCGGAATCGCATGCGAAATCGCATGACAACTATCAAAAATTGTTGTTGATTTTTCCTGAATAAAAATGATGCAAAACCTCACAGATCTTCAAGGGCCAGAGGCACGTAGACCCATTAGCACCGGTGTACCAACTCCCTTCTTGTCAAATGCAGAAACCGCTTTCGCCAAGTATAATCCGCTCAGGCGTTACAATCTCAAGCGTTACAATAGAGTCTGAGATTTGTCTTGCATGATGAGCATGATCCAGCCAACTCTCATAGGGTTGCGCATGACAAGTTCCGGAGCTCCAAACCCCACTACATTCTGTCGAAATTTGTATTGCGAAAGGTGGAACGCTGTGCGAGTCTGTCATGCCCATCATGCAACACAACTTCCAGATTCTATTGTAACGTTTGAGATTGTAACGTTTGAGCAGGTCATACCAAGGAGATTTAGCGGGAGACATACCAACGACATTTCGGACATCGAGTACACTGCCCGTGATTTTCTTGGTTTTATTGCTATTTGGTATTCGTATTTGTGATGCTCGTGCTCCAGCTCCTGCTGCTGCTGCTGCTGCATGAAAAGACGTACTTAGGTCGCACCCAGACTGTGCATGGCAAAAAATTTTGAAGAAACCCACTTATACTAACTCAGGTTGACCAGCAGCAAAATCATCATGCCCGACCGCAATTACGTCAGGGATCCGAACGACGCGAGTGACATAGAGTACACCTGTCCCAACTACAAGGGCCGGGTAATTCTCCCGTCTAGGACGAACAGCCATCTATGAAATGCAAAAGTACTATCGCACTCGTACAAGTATCGCAATCGTGCATGGATATGAAAGACGATTTGTCAAAAATGATAAACCTGCTTTCTAGAAGTACCTGAATTCGCATGAGAAATTCCAAATCTATGTATTATTGACAAAATGTGTCATGGATGCGGTAGCTCGTACTAGGTAGTGCGATCATGATACTTTCGCAATGCATACCATCCGGACCCGCACAACTCGCTCGCGATTGGTGACATTAACGGCCCGAAAAGGAATATGAAAGCCTCAGGTTGGAAATCCTCAAAGTGGAGATAATTTGTAATGCAAAAAAACGACTCCAGTTGAAGCGCCATTTGTAGTCGGCGCATGACAAATTTCCCGGGCACTCAAAACGTGTCTGTCATGCTAGTTGGGCAAAGAGCTGCCCTTCTTTCGTGCTAATCAGCAGCCCAAGTCTGAACCCCTAGAAGCACAATAGTCGGCCTCCATGGCGTTCTCTGCAATACAGTCTTTTTGGTGTCGCATTTCATGCATCACAAATCATTTCCACTTTGAGAATTTCCATTCTGAGGCTTTCATAAGGAAAATTCCGTTTCGGGAAACGAACCCGGTGGACCCCGAGTATTACGTCTCCCAGGCCACCACCACATATGCATTGCAAAAGTATCGTACGAGTATAAGTTGCATTACAAATTATGCTGATTCACCCTGAGAAAGAGATTTGTCATGCATAAACGCAATTACTACGAGTGCGATACTTTTGCACAGGATACCACAAGCCTGTACGCAAATTGGAACGAGGAAACAGGTAATCGTTATTGGTGATGTCGCGAAGACTAGATTTGCTTTTGTGATGCGTAGTGGCGGTAACGACGTGCTGCGCAACGTGCATCATAAGTAAATATGTTGTTGTTGTATGAGATGAACTACGATTTTGGAGGACTGACTACTGCAACACAAGGTCTCTACCACCCACAAGCGCGGCCGAGAACAATAGGAGTCGTTCCGGGAAGCAAACCGAGGAAACTACAGTGGAGCAACAGCGAGCCACAATTGAGCTTAGTCAAGGAGGATATTGCAGGTATTCGTATTGAATTTGACAAAGCAAGGTAGTAGGTCCTGGTAATGCACTGCCACAAGTCTCGTCTGGGTCTTTCGTCGTTGTCATGCCGTTCTTGCCAAAGCCACCTAGCAGAGAAATGTATGATAAACGAATTCTCTTCTAAGGTGCGAACTCGCAGAGGTGGTGCGGCGAGCGACCCATTCACGTCTATGACGATATGACGACAAAACCGCCCATCTTCTTCCACGACCCATTTGACATCCCGGGGGCACAGGTAACCATGGGACTTGTTGTGCAGGAAGTTGTGATTGCGTGGTTCTTCATTCATTCTTCGTGCAAGGCGAAAAATTGCATAAAGGTTCCCTTTTGTTTTGCATCAAAGTTCGGTCGACGGTTCTGAAACAAAGCGAAAGCTGGACTCTCTCGAATAATATCGAACAAAACGGGACTTAACACACAGGTAAGCAGTTTGAAAAAGGGTTTGGTCACGAGCCGGTTCACGAATCCCATCACACCCGCCTACACGCTCCTCGACGGAAAGAAGGACGTCCTGCCAAAATACGTCCCAAGACAGTCCGCGGACGCTAGGCTTCCCGCGACCGGGACCTCCGCACCGTTATCTGCCACAGCAGCCTCCGCGTTGCCGACGCCGCAGGGGAAAAGTGCGAGCTTTTCGGCGGACAAGGAAAACATGCCCCCGATGCCCATGCCGGGGAACAACACCAATGTGAACTCGCAGACCATGAAAATGCCTATGCCCCCCGCTTCGGGCGGAACCGCGGCACAGCAACTGGGGCAGTTTGTGGACGGTTGAGATCATATGAAATTAGAGAACGGTACTAGGAATGCAGTATCTGTACGGAAGGAACTACTGCGAAAGCGAAATGTTTCTCAATTAATAGTATAGTGAGATTTATTCAAAATGAACTTTTTACAGTTTCATCCTGTAATTGTGCAAAAACTTCTATCAAAATGACCTGACCACTGGTGTCACCTGTGAATGTAAATTACCTTTCAAACAATCGCCAATGACCCGTAAAAAGAACTATTCGCTAGAAGCTCAATTCGTATTTCAGAAGCTTTGAATGATATCCGGTGAAGTTGTTGTGCTACATCGAAGAAACGAACCGACTGTCGAATTCGGGATACACCCCTCCAGAACTCCTTAATTTTACACCAAAACTAAAGCTATGTGTGTGCTGCAGACGTCGTTGTGACGTAATGCGGGCATGATCGGGGCGTCCGTTTCACTTGTAGCAGCAGTCCCGAGCAGCAGTCGTGATTACATTGTAGAATCAGACGAGAACTGAACTGTAGCTAAACCTTTGCACCGAACAAATGAACAGCGAATGATATTTGTTATGCTAGCTTGATAAGATACGGAACTACCACTACATGCCTCGTAGTTTATCTCCTGACCTGTTGCCTCCTCCTGTATCACACCACTGAAAATTCCTACTTTCACCGTGCTGTGACAGTGGCGCTCGCGCACTGCATAAAATACCCTTCATCTACTTAACTCGAACTCCTCCTCCTGTGTCTCCGAGGTTTGTTTGCCGTCCCGCCTGACAGCCTGAAAACTATCCCTGAACCTCCTGCTGGTGAACTCTAAAATAGAAAGATACTAAACTACGGCAGTGTTGCTCACTCCGTACCGGGTCCCGTGCGAGCAACCGTAGCCAGCGGAGTGGAGAGGGAAACCACTGCTCAGACGTTACCGGAGAAATTTGGTAACGATTGGATCCCGGGAGCGCACCCACAGAACTTGCCCATGGACCTGTGAAGAACACGACGGCAGCGATCTCCGATCATTCTCGTCATCACTCCGATCTGAAGTTGCTCTTGTGATCTTTATGAGTTTACGGCTAAGATTATGCGTTCAAAAAAAAAAAAAAAGAAAGATACTAGACTAAGCCTGCCGCCCACCGTGCTAGGCGCGGCTATCCTGGTGCGCAGATCTAAAGTTGAACCTGATGTGATTCTGTTCGAGTTCTTCGTAAGTTTTCGGTATGTCCTTTCACCGTGGTACTCTTGTTCGGTAGCTTGTGTAAGCACCCCGCTCCGGGATGTTAATCGGTTATCTTACGACCGTTGTTGACAATGCTCTTGCGTTTCGGTTCGGTTTGTGAGTGGAAAATTGATTTTCATCTTCCTCGGTCTCATCGTTCTGTTGCAAGATGATTGTTTTCTGTGCTGGCTGTAGAGCACCATCTTCATCTATCTTCGGTATATGAGCTGCAGGATGACCCATTAGCTGTCGCCAACATGTTGTTGATCATTTCTGCCTTCGAAGTCAAATCCAGTTCCAGACCTCCTACAATAGGCTTCTTATGACTAGCATGATAGATTTTGCTTTACTAACCTCCTCCTTTTTACGCACCACCCCCTAAAGCACTTCGTGCGCTTCTTGTACTGCGTTTTGAAAGTCAAGCTAGCACCACCTTCTCACCGTGCCTCGCAATTTTGCTGTATGACAGACCCCCCGACCATCAAGAAAAATGAAGCGCAAGCACTTTACCGCTGACGTGATCCGACCTCAGATTCCCGTCGGCACCCAGGGCGCCAACGACTACTACAGCAGCGGACCGCTTCCGACCGGCGCCGCCCAGTGCGTCACGTTTGAGCAAGATTTCAACGAGGGTTGTTTGCTCACGACTGGGAAACAGCAGTGCAACGTCTTCAGCGACTGCGGCAACGTGGAGCAATTGCGGGCCGGAGTGAACAACCTGAACGTGAACGACGGGAGGAACGCCAACAACAACCACGGCCCCCGCACACAATTTTTACAAATTGCCGACCGTGCCGGCCCGAATTCGCATAAGATTTGGGAGCGAAAATTGCCTCCCAGTCACGACTCGCGGTTCCACCCCTGTGACCAGGACCGGCTGGCGCAGTTGCTGAAAGACCCTTTTCGCACTACGCCAGAGCTGGAGACGTACAAGCGCAGGAAGGAGTCGGAACAAAGTGTTGGACCATTGTCCTGGCAAGCGCAAATCGTGAATAAGACCAATCGGCGGTATTTCTCGGTTCCAACTGAGAAACTGTTCGAGCAAAAGTTCGTGGAGGAGTTCAACACGGAAGATCGCGGCATCGTCCCAGCGAAGCAATACAGAGTGAATTTGGTGAAGCGCGACTGGTATAGTACTTCGAATTCCGGAGACGAGAAAAAAGCAGCATCTTCCCATTTCATCTACTCGTCGAACTATCCACCGGATCCGGTTGTGCCGCCGGTGAGATACGGACTGGGTTTGGTGCCGCCTGAGGCTGAAGTGAGAAGCAAGTTAAGTTTGGGGGGGTGAAAGAAGAACAACACCAATACATATCCAAATTGAAGAAACAGAAGGAAGAAAGGAAGGGCGAGAATAAACTACATCAAGAACAATGTTTGTTTGTACAGGACAGAGTCCGCAGTTTTCGCACAGACCTCCCCTCGTCCCTGTGCGGGAACGAAAATTTAAGAAGGAAGAAAATCAAAATTTACAAGGGGAGGTCAACAATACAGCAGAAGTAAGCCACACAAGGAAAATCCACCTCGCAGAAATCAAAAGAAAGACACGCGCGAAGAAGTTGGCTGTGAAAATAATGCAGAGAGCAACTCACAAGTTCTCCAGTCGTCCCCACTGGATGGTGAAAGACGGCGTCGTTTTGAAACCTGATTTGCTGGCTTCTCAACAACCCGAGTGGTCCTCGCAGGGAGGTTTATTACCTCGTAAAGAGCAAAGACCTGCTCAACCAGCCCTCCGACTTTGGCTGAAGCCGAAGAGCAAAGACGGCAAGACAGAGGAGCAGATCGACTTTCCAATGACCATTCAGGGAAAAAATCTCACGAAGGCGATTCTGCAAGCAGAAGAAAACCCCGACATCTACCTCGCCGCAGCGGACTACGTGAATGCGTTTTTGCTGAATGTAGGACCTCCTGGTGGAGGTGCGTTAAAAATTACAGCTGTACAGCAAATCGACGGCGACGATATCGATTCCATCGTTGAAGATCAAGGCCGTTGGCACGGGAACGGCCACCAGAGGTTTGCGGAAGAGGTTTTGCTACCTTTACCCGGGAAGTTGAAAAAGCCGGATTATTTCGGGGTAAAGGAAGACGAAGGCGTCGATACCGCTTCAGTTGATGACGAGGAGGAGGAGGGAAGCGACGATGACGAGCAGGAGGAGGATCCTGACGAAGACTCGCCCGCCGAGCCCAGTAACGAGGACAACGACGAGGATGATGACGCAGCAGGATCGAATCGTCCAGATGACCGACTTTGTTCTCCCGACATCGCCATTTTCGGCAGTCTAGACCCCCAGGTCGCCGGTAGAGAGATCGCGGTGAAAAACGGTGAGGAGAAAGCGCTGCAGGACTGTGCGTCAGAGCTTGTGTTGCAGGTGAGGCTAGAAGCAGGGCGGCAGATCATGATAGAAGCCGGTGGAGGTCCTCTTCGTCTTGATGGCTCATCCGCAGTTGGACCATCTTCTGCGCAGAACCAGTATTTGCAGTGTGTGGAGTCCTCGGAAGACGATGGCGCACAGTTCGTGGAAGAACAGATCCTATTGACCAACGAGTGGCAGTCCTTCACCGGACGATCTGTATCTCAACCGGATGCGATTGCGACTGCACGGGATGAACTTCCTACCGAGCCGCCTTTAATTTTGCCGCTATGGAATCTAGAAGACGAGCTGAATTACAACGTTCACGGCCGACCTGGGTCCGGTCGCTGGAGCCGAAAAAGCAACAGCACTCTTTTTAAAGCCGCGTCAGAGGGAGCAAATGCAAAGGCAAACACCAGCACGAGAAAACCTCCACAAAGGCCTGCCGACGTCGGTCTGATTCCTCCTGACGGCAAAATACCGGCTGAACAGTTTCGAACCGAGGAAAGGGAGAGACAAAAAGCGGCAAGAGCAGCTGCTGCTGCCGCGGAAAAAGGACTGGCTGAAAAAAAGCACAATAGTGCGACGGACGGTACTGAGGAGGAAGAGGAAGAGCCGGCTGATGACGGCGTTGACGAAGTAGACGAATCTGCAAGTGGGGGTGAAGATGCTGATGAAGACCAGGGCGACAACGACGAAAACGAGCTTGCAAGCGACGAAAATTTAGAGAATGAACAGGAGACAGAGGTGGAATTTGAATTTTTTAGAACTTGAGGTTTTCCCTGTGATGTTCTTTCTCGTCCCATACATCACTTCATGTTTTTGATTGTTCTTAAACCTACAGTTCAAAGATTCCCGATCCAACAGAAAATAATCGAACCTTTTCCCTCTCTTTTGGTCGTTTTTGAATTTGAAGATGTTTTTTAAGCGGTAGATCCCGAAATTGACTGAACCGCAGTTGAGCAACAGGGGCACATATTTTTATACCCAAAGAAAGAGGACGTACTGTTTCGCAAGGCTACTCTAGATCCAAGCACGACAAGACGTGTATTTGTCTCATACCCATGATTTGTTTTTCACAAATGTTAGCTGCGTTTCGAAGATTTAGATCTGCTCATGTGCTGTGCTCCAGGATCTAAATCTGAATCTAAACGGCGCAGCCAGCGAGGGTCGCATTGTTATCAACGATGTTCTCCTGCCACTGTGATCGCGCACGGACTGTTGACCACTGCTCAGCAGTAGGCTTGATACGGATCAACCGGAAGATGAAGATTCTTCAGTTCTTCGGAATCCTCTAAATCTGTCGACAAAACAAACCTGACGAGATAAGAATCAAAATGATCCAGTGAACGCACGATGCTCCTGCTTCGCGATGTGATCCACTAAGCGATCCGCTCTTTGTTTCCATAATTTTCGCACGATAAGTAAACGAAAACGCTTTTCTTTTTTTTGTCTAATCTCCTTTTCAAACCACCACCATCCAGGGAACAACTTGAGTTAGTTACGGGTCGTGCTTCACAAGATGGGGCATAAGTCCAACCCGTACAAGAAGGCCCGCTCGGCCTTTCGCTGGAAGGTATGACAGATTTTGATAATAATGTTGTTTGTCATGCATAAACCAGCTTAGGCAGCTGCAAAACTTCTTTTTGTAAAACTCAGTTGATAGGTTGGTTCCTGTTTGTCCAGTAGAATTCTAAAGGCGAATTTATCTGTCTTGCAAAACCCCAATCCAAACTTCGAATCACAATACAGTGGAAGAAGAAGCGCACGCGCCGTTTGCAGAAGAAGAGGAGGAAGATGCGTCAGCGCTCCAAGTAAGCGGCTTACCGGTTTGGGATGCAGATCGGGCTTGGATAATTTCCAGACCTGTCCTGGCTCTGCACCGCAAGCACCCGGTCGTGGACTGATTGAGCAGGAAGCTCCTCCTTCTGTGCCTTCTTGTGACTAACTCCAAGTGACAACAAAAAGAAAAAACTTTAGAACTGCGACAAGTTTCACTGTAGTAGCTCTAAAAAAAAAAACAAGAAAGCGGCAGCTTTGAGTACCTGCGGGCATCGAGCGAATCTCGTTTGCTGGTTTCCGAGCTTCGCCAGTGATGTTCGACGAAGTTGTTGTAGGAAGGAAATCGTTCTTGGTTCAAATACACACAGTGTTTTTTGCTGCAGATCATCCAACTCAAATCTAGAAATCTAAAATTCCATGTCTTGATCAACTGGTATTACAGGATGATCTCGCGAAAAACGATCTTAAGTGCAAACAGCTCAGGAGGTAGAAACAGCTAGCAGTACTACCATACCTTTCATCGTCGATATGTTCGCACAGTCGGTCCGCTTCTAAAGCCGCGATCTTGACGTAGTTCCGATGTGCTGGAAAGAACCCTGCTCGATCTTCCAAAAGGATAGATTTGAAGATAAAGAAGCAGAACGTCGCTGGAGTTCCTTAAATCTGAAAAATCACGGGTGAGATCCTCCGGCTGAGAACTTGTTCGGACACAAGAATCATGATCTCCACGCCGTGCAAGTACTGTCAATTCCGAAGTTGAGGGTCTATTCCTGCCTTCCAAATGAAAATCTAAATCCGCTGTTTCCATCCTTGACCTTTCCCCAAAAACCTCCATGGCAACTGTGTGTGTGATCGATTTGTACTATTTGCTACATTATCATCGTGAATTTGCTACGTTATCATTTTCGCTTGTTATGCTACTTCTCACGATTAAAAATCGAACAACCATGGCTCATAACTTCGTCCGGTCTGTCCAATCACAGGGTTAAAGGCCGCTGCGGGAAGTCCTCGTCTACCATGGGGCATAAGTCGAACCCCTACAAGAAAGCGCGCTCCGCGTTCCGCTGGAAGGTAAAATCGTGTTTCTTTTTTGTTTGTCCGTAAAAACGCCTCAGTAGCAAAAGCAAAGCTGCACTTTCATCGCATCACCGCCATGATTATAGATACGTAGCTGCTTATCCCCCGTTGTAAAGATGACATTTGTTTTGCAAAATTCACTGTGCGAAATACTATTGTCAAAATTGAAATTGAAATATCATCACAGTGGAAGAAGAAGCGCACGCGCCGTTTGCAGAAGAAGAGGAGGAAGATGCGTCAGCGCTCCAAGTAAACGACCTGCAAGCGCGGAGGTAGACTGTTCGTCACAAAGACAGCTTGTCATGCTGTGGCTTTTGGTACACAGGTGATCGAACACAAAATGTTGACGTGTAGACTGAGTTGAGAACAAGCTTCCCAAGGTGAAACCACTTCAATTTTTTATGTTGAAGTCGGATAGCAGCGAATTCGAAGACCGGTACCTGGCAGTGCCGCGGGGCGCATGCTCATGCCAATTATCTCTTGCTTGTTCATTTTTTATGAATCACCAGGAGGTGGTCCAACGTCAGTTAAGCGTCCTGACTACTTGTATTAGAAATTAAGCACTAGATTATAGGGAGCGATACTGAGATGAGAGTGAGAGGCCGGACGACGAGTAGGCGAGCGATGCCGATGCGTCATGCACAGGAAGTCACCGACACCGCTGTTGACCTGATGCCATACAATAAATGCGGTCCTGCCCCCTGGGGTTGGCCTCGTCCCTTTTACTGCAGCATGTGGTGATTGATGTCGCCGATTGATTTCGAGATGAAAATACACCAAAATCCACGTACGATCGCCAGAGCTTCAAAAAAAGCAAAACGCAAATTTTGAAAATATGTGTTTTGCTCAATAGATTCGGTCTGACGAGATGAAATTCAATGCAGCCCTCCCTTCTTGTTGATGCGTTCCTTCCTGCCTCTTTGTATAGCTCAAATTTACAACAACTGCCGTTGTATTTGCGGATCCATTTGTTGACCAGGTGAGTGAGGCATGGTGTTAGCGGAAGCTTGAGAATCAGACCCTGCGTTATTTCAGGTGCAGGTTTTTACGGATCTTGTGAATAGCCTGTTTTTCTCTCTTCATCGACCAAATCATGACTCGTCCGGAAGAGCCCTCCAAGGAAGTGAAGAAACTTCAAGAGCGAGCGCGGGGGAGACAGGACTTCAATTACAATGGGCGGAAAATTTACTCCTGGGACCAAACGATCGACGAGATCAACGTCTACATAGACCCGCCACCAGGAGTTACCAAGCACGACCTGGACATAAGTAAGCACCCTTGATGTTGGTCTTGTTTTGTGTTGTACTATGACATTTAGGTGGTATTATTCCATTTTTCAGTGCAGCTGACAACATGTGAACAAGAGAAAATCTTGAATTCAACCGGTCAAGTACAACCCCGCTACTTTATCAGGTATCGCCCCCCGACACGTGAAGATCGGTCTCTGCGGCAACCCGCCTTTTATACAAGAGGACCTCTACTCTGTTTGCGACACGGGCTGCAGCTTCTGGATGATTGAGGACGGGGAGCTCCACCTGCAGCTTGGGAAAGTGCACAAAGCCGAAACCTGGCAGTCGGTATTCGCCAGACACGGGAAGCTGGACGCCTACACCGAGCAAGAAGTGCAGAAAAAACTGATGCTGGAGCGGTTTCAGGAAGAGCACCCGGGTTTTGACTTCTCCGGCGCGGATTTTTCCGGGTCTGCACCCGACGCCAGGGCATTTATGGGAGGGGTGAAGTACACGTGAGATTGACATAGGAACATCGGATTGACTAGCAGGAGCAGAGGTGAATTTCTTGCCTGTGGTCTCGTCCGATGTATGACAGCGATGTTTTCTTTTCAACGCGACCAAACTAGTTTTTGGGTCGTGTAAAAATATCATATGAACAACACGAGCGATAGCGAACGAACAAGCGACAGCATCACAATACTTCAAGCGACATTCGTTGTACCCCGAGCGAACTTTTCTGAATTCTTCTCGGCTAAAAAATGCGCAATCGCGACAAACGTGAACCCAAGCGGGGCGAGCAGCTTCAGGAGCTTTTTTATGTGGAAGGAACAAATCTGAATCTTCATCTTGATCCTTAGTGGTTGTTTAAAGCCCTTGCGATGAAGATGAAGGAGGAGATGTTGTTCTGGAGCAATTTTAGCTCACAAAGCTTTGTATGCCGTCGTGTGCAGGACCAAATTGAAATTGGTGGCATCCATACAGGTTCTTTGAGTTGGTGCGAACATCAGCTGAAAGACGATGTTGACTGGGGAGTTTTATACTTTTGAGAGTTGCGTGAATGTGCCTGTTGAGTAGAATGAATCTAGAGAAGAACGAGATAAAAGTGACGCAAAGTAGCAGACGCATCGGCCAGCCAAGCGTCTTGATAATTTCCAGCGTTTCATTTGGTTTGCCAAGTTACTGTTGATGATGATCTGGTATCGTGAAACTGTGCTCACATTTCGAGAACGCATTCTAGTTTTGGTAATCTTGGGTACTTCAATGATAAGAAGGGGATGACACGCCCCGCCCATACCTCGACCACAGTTCCGGCAGAGAACAAGATGCGAACTTTTCCCGGCTCTGTTTCGCTGCGTGCCTGTCGGGTCGAAGTTTCGAACGAAGCTTCTGTTCCAGGAAGTGACGCACGGTTGGGGACCGCGACAGGTGGACCAGCGCAGCTGCCTTCTACAATATCGCTCTCCGTCGAGCGCCCGCAGGTGCAAGTCATCTCGCAGTCACCCGGAAGAGAGCACGCGTGTTTGCCAGAATTCAACAGTCTGACCCCCGGCGGCACCCGCACTCCGTCAGCTTCGTCAAGGCCAGCAGCATCCACCCGCTTTACCGATCAGGATGCGTACCGGCGAAAATGTGCGCAAAGAGTCGCGCAGAATCGAAAAAGGATACTGCAGCAGAAGGAGTTGGGTGGAGCTCCTGGAGGTGGTGGCAACACCAAGCGACATAATAACCCAACATTCCCGGTACTATCGAATCTGCGTCCTGGCGGTTCTTCTACTCCCGCAGATGCAGTGCGAGCGAACTTTCACCCGGCAGAACGATTTACAACTAGCATGGCGGGCGCAACACCAACAGTGGATTGTTCGCACGGCGAGAAATCCATTCCGGTCTTCAACCACGTCGAGCACCCGCGGGGGATGGAAAGGTCTTTGCTTCCCGTTCGCGTCAGCATCAGCACACCAAAAGAACACGACCAAGGCAGGCCGTCCGGACGAGTCCGGGTGAGCGACTCAGTCGGAGGTGGCGCCAGACTGCGAAGTAAATCCGTCGACCTGTCATCCGCTGGCCCAGCCAGAACAAGAATGATTTCGATGTTGACACCAAAACTTTCGCTCTCAACGTCTTCTGGGCGAAGTGCAAGGCCGGGCGATGCGCATGCGTACTCGGGCACTGCCGCTAGTTGTACTAGATCAACATCGTTAACACCGGCAGGTGGGAATATGAAAGGCACCAAAGGTAGTTTATTTTTCAGGAGACTTGCAGGCACAGCAACGTGCCCGCCCCCGGGAATGGGGAAAGCGCCCCTGTTAAACGGCAGTGGTCAGACGTCCTCGAGATCACAATCCTCCACGCCGCAACAAGGACGCCAACAAAAGAATATTTTCGTCTCGCCCAATAGAGCTCCTGCAAGAACATCATGCGGAATTGGATTTACAGAGGAGGAGCAAAAGTCGAATGAGAGCACGGTAGTTGTTTTCAACCTCGCACCATCGTCGTTGCCCCGGTCCAAAGACACAGTCACCACGTCCGCCTCATCTGTCCACGACGGAACATTTCCACAGAGTTCGCCCGAAGGCGGCTCGCCTGTGATGCAACAGAGAGCTGCTGTTGCGTCTCCTTCAGTTTCCCCGCCGTTCTCAAGTAGCGAACAGAGGGCGAGCAGCAGTCCAAAGGTAGCGGCGCTTGCGCCACCGGGGGGTGCCACGAGAACTTCATCATGTTCGTCTGCGTCCGCGTCGCCCAAGATTCCAGCAGCTGCCAGTAGTGCTCTGGAAGGACGAGCTCACCCGCAGCAACTTTTCCGTGGCTCGATTTCCACCTGTTCCGAGATGTCGGTGCGAATGTCGTTTTCGGATTACGTGAAAAAATTTGGAAGCCCGACGACTTCGTACAACGGAAAAGTCAATGATTCTACCGCCTCTCCGATAACTACTGCAGCTGGAAGTGGAAATAAAGGAAGTACAAATAACGAGGCTTATCTACGAACCGCAGGCTCCTCTTCGTCCTCGCGCTCCTCGCCTGGAACTGCTGCGATAGCAAGCGTTGGCATTCCGCTCTTCACGAACAGCCAGATCGAGCAGGCTGCAAGGAAGCAGGCTGCGGCAGAGTCGCAGGAGCGACCACGACCGGACCAGCGACCGTTGCGTAGTGCGTTGAAGAAAACGCCTGGGGTAGCTGCAAAAGCTGCGAGGTTAACTACTGCAGGTGCTGATGAAACTCCGGCGGGCAAGATGACAGGCGGGGGCAAAAACAGTAGAAGCGGTACTATTCTCACGCCGGGGGGTGGAAAAGGGAGTACTAGGGTCGTCACTGGTGTAGTAGGACCGAAACCTACAACGACCAAGAAAGGCGGAATCAGAACTACCGCTGCACGAACAGGATCGACGACGCCAGCACAATTATATGCAAGAAAAAAACTGTGTGAGTGTAACTCTGTAATGCAGAACATGCAACAGAGTTACACGCGTCATGCCAGACAGCCACGAAGTCCTCTTTTCCTGTGTGTTTTCCCTTACAATCCACGCATGACAGGTTTTCTCTGTCATGTAGAGCAAATTTGTAATGCTGTCAGCCAAAGAAAGTTACACTAACACAGTTTTTTTCTTGGATAAATTACGCCCCGCATCTACTGCGACAGGAGGCTGCGTTCGAACTACGGCTGCCACGCAGGCGAATCTGGTGCAGCGGAACAATTGTGAGACGAGCAGCAAGGGTGCAATTTCATCTTTCAGGCCTCCGGCGCGGGCGAGGGAAGTGACGTTCGCCACTAGAAGTTGCACGACCCCAACGAAGGAAAAAAGGATCAGGTTTGCAGCCGCGCAGGAAAATGTGTTCAGCAGCCCGAGTAGCGGAAAAGAAAAAAAAACTAGCGTGGCGGGGGCAAAAATAAATGCTGGCACTAAAGTAATCTCATCCCCAGTCGCACTTGCACCCGTGAAACCGGAGCACCACGCTATCGCCGCTTCGCAACTGAAATCGATCTTGAGCTACAGCCTTGCCGAAGAAGCTTCGTCCCCGCAGCTGCCCCAGGAAACCAGCACTGCGAAAGGGACAGAAGAGGAACGCGCACAGAGGCTCACTGGAGGAATGTTACATGTACCTCTCAGTACATTTATTTCCATTTCGCTAGTCGTGTGGTCATGGTCTGCGATGATCTTGATCTTCTCATTAGTCGACCACAAAAACGTTGGAGAGGAGCCAGGACTCAAATTCATTTTTCTCGGAGATGATCAATGAGAATGATATGATTGAATGATCTTGAAAAACACATCAAAACTCACCAGGTCTTCGTGCAGATGTCTCTCCAGCGGCAACTGAAGCCGACCAGTTTATGCCCGTGTGTTCCGTTACCTTCTGGAAACGACTACACGGCTTGGATTCACAACATGGCGGACACCGCGAACAAACACGCCCGGAATTGCCCGTTTTACCGCAATCCAGCCCGTTTGCAGGGAATCGTGCGGGACCTGATTCAAGATTTGCGGTCGCAGTAAGGTGACTAAGGCGAGCGGACGTTGGGGATTTCGAAAGGGAAGGGCGCCTGGCATTGAGTTGGATGCAGAGTTTGTCACATCTTCTATGCTCTTTCACATGGTGATCGTCAAGCGCTAGTATATGCTTTTGGAGCGCAGATAGGCGAAGAAATGGGTAACGCAGGCAGTCCCAAACTAGATTTCTTTTCTTGAACCTTAAAGGATTTTGGTTGTATGTGTACATTCGATTTTTGAGTTCTTTGATTACAATATCGGCGGGGTCAAGCACTCGTGTGATGAGGATCATTCAGGTGCTTAGTTGATTACTTTTTCTTTCGACTTCCACGTGTTATTCATTGTGCACACACTGTACCAAATTTCGTTGAAGACAGAGGCTGCCGCGCAACTGGAACTGAGTGCCCAAAGTTGGCCCGACTGTCTCCTCTAATTAGAACAGAAGTTGAAGTTAAACAAACACAAAGGAATATCATATCAAGAGAAGGGCGACTCTCTCGTACGCTAAGTAAGGCGCCTCTTCCATTAGTCGGAGTTAAGTGAATGCAGCAGGAGAAGCTGCAGTCGCAGTGTCAGCGGTCATTCCGTTCTTGTTTTTCCGAAAAAATACACAATAAGCATGGGGATGATGTGCTGCTCGAGATGAATTTTTATACGGTTTTAATGCCACCGAGCGATGACAGCATAGATCCGACTACAACGTCCATTGACACTGAGCGACGCCGGCGGAGGAGAGATAAAAAGAAAAGACAAGGCTTTCATTGCTGCAGCAGCTCATGATCATGTAGGATTGTGAGTTGTAGCTGCTGCATTTTTCCTGAGTGTTTGCATTCATAAAAACGACCACGCAATAGAGTTGAAGATGAAAGCAAACGCTTAGGATTAGGAAAAGTGAAGGACGATGAATACTAGCAATAGTTCGTGACTCGGCCGCATCAAACGAGTTGGTGTACAAAAATGACAATGATCTTGCGCCAGACCCAGAGATTGGGGCGCAGCTTCGCGGACGAAGAGCACAGCGGCGGCGGCAACCAGCAACAAGCGGAGCACCAACAGAATGAAAAGCAACGACTCCAGAAACATTCTCATTCACGGATAGCTTTTGCCTCGTCGACCTGTTCGCTGCAGCAGTATCGCCGAGCAAGAAGACCACGAGGAAAAATGCGGCGGCAGCTGACCGTAGTTTCCACCGCGCTGCTGCAGCTCCTTCTCCTCGTTTGTGACTACAGACTTTTTAACATCTTGAACAGTTCTGAGGACCACTACGTGAAGACTCTCTACTCCGTCAGGCACGGGATGCTGCTCAACGAAATTCTTACGACCACCCAGAATAACATCAGCGTCGTGTCTTTATTCACGCGAAACGAAGAAACGAACACAGTGTCTACTTCAAGGGCATCAACTATCGCAGTGAACGCAATCACCTTGTCCTCCTCGACCAGCGCTAACCCAGCAGCTGTTGACAGCGCCACTGTAGTGAACACGGACGACAACATCAGGAACGCGATAGGTCTCGATGAGCCGCCGGCTGGAGTAGCAGATGAAGTAACACTACCAGTACCAGAGCAAAAATCTAGCGAAATCGGTGTTGTTCGAGATGGTGTTTATAATCTCGGCGATGAACAACAACAAGAGAGAAACCAAAACCAAATATTACCACGAGCTGCAGAAGACGAGTCCACAGCTTCCCTCTCATCAACTGGGAGCCGCGATCTCGCTGACAAAGACCCCGAAAACGACCTCCGAACCAGTACGAAAACCCTCCGCTTGGATTTGGTGGAGAAGAACAACCTTCTGGATCTCGGGGGAAACATCAAAAGCGAAAACTGGTTTGACGAACGGGACAAGAAGCTAGAAAAGAAAAATCAAGAAGAACTGAAGCGGAGAACGAGAAAAAGGGGGAAAAACGATCTCTGGGACGTGAAGTTTTCGGAGGTGGAGAAGAAAGTTTTAGCGGGAGCGTTTGCAGACGCGGAGGCGGAGGAGCGAATGGGAAATGAAAATGCTAATACAGCAGGTGGAAGAAAGACAAATTCAAATACCGCATCAACCAGCAGAAGTGAAAACTCTTTGTCTCTGTCCACTTCGGAGTCCGCACTGTCCCAGCCGAACGTTGCTACGCAGAATGCAGTCGCGCATACCAACGAAATGTACACGCACGAGCTCAGAGGGTATTGACATGCTTTGTGGTTGGATGGATTTTTTATTCTTTCTTTACTGCAGTCGCAGCGCCAGTATTCCGCATAGATTCAGATGGCGAACAAGAACGAGAAAAAACAAATTGTTTTGAAACCGTACAACGCGTAACAGAAATAAAAAGATCATCTACAACCTCACAGCTACACCATCAAGAGAACGGGGACGGGGTCAGGCCTCGATAACGCGGCCATGGTGCGGGCCTATCCGAATGAAGTTTTTGAATGGTTGGGTTGTTGTAAAGGTAGACGACAAAGATCGCGCTCGGCGTCATAATCATAAAACTAAAAGGTTACGGTTCAGTTTGTATGTATCCTATCTATCCAGTGGAGCACTCAACTAGCACGCGCATGTTGAAATAAATGAGCAAGCGCATGATGCTCTTCAACATGTTGATCATTCAATCCGGCGCAAGATGAACACTCAACAAACTTTTTTTCCTTGCATCCATCCCAGCTTTACTACTCGCAAACTTTCGGTTGCCAAGGGCAGCAAGAGTTTGCCATCGAAAAAGGCACGTTTGACGGCGTGAGCGACCTGTGCGGCTGCCAGTGCCCGGCTGGCGTCACGGGTACGGTGTGTCCCTGCGGCACGGTGCGGGACTGCGCTTGGTTGTGCGAGAACAGCGAAAACTGCAACGCGTTCATCACTCTGGGGAGTGCGGACCAGAGCCCAGCCAAGCATGCCAACACGACGAAGCTCCGGAGCACGGGGGGATCGAACACCACGACCTATCCGATTCCGGAGGACATCAACGTGGGCGGCTGCGTGCTGCTGCGGTACGAAGACCACACGGATGAATTCGATTTTCAGCAGATGCTCCAGGTGCACCAGCTGGGCGGGTACCCGAAAATCTGCGACCCCTACGACAAGCCCGGGGAGTGGGCGTGCTTGTTCAGTAGAAATGTTTTCTTTTGATGCTTTTGTACCTGAACTTGATGCGTCACAATAGACGAGCTGAAATGATGAATCTTCACGAGTGCAGCTGCTTTCCTCGGGCTGCATAAGCAGAACGAACCAAGCTTCGTGTGTTGAAGGTGATTTCATCCACTACGCAAAAATATTACCACACCAAAAACAAACAGAGCTGTATTCCGTCGAGACCTACCACGACGCGCTCTACAACCAAAGGTGCGGTAAGCACGGCAGCGCGCCCATCGTCACCCCCGGTCAGTGCGATATCGCGGGCCTGCGTATGAAGCTGTTTACGGGGAAAAATGACGTCACGAACCTGGCCGACGACATTCACCTGAACATGACGATGGTCTACGCGGAGGACTACCTGGAATTTTGCTCCGTTTTGGGCGATAAGGACGCGCCCCCGGAAGAGAGCCACATGATTTTTAACCCGCACTTCAAGTGGCCGGGCTCGAATGTCTTCTCCACGAATTTCGGATCCCGGCTGGTCTGCTACGACAACGACTACCAAATCGAATTTCTCGTGGTGCTATGCAATACAAATTTTCTGCACATGTACAAAATGCATCGCAATGAATTTCACCAACTTAGAAGAAGAAATGTGTCACGCTGGTGCTAAAGAGGTTTGAAGGAAAACATTGTCATGCGGAAGGTAATTGTGCCTGTGCGTGTACGGGAACTTTCCTGTGGATAGGTGCCACCGGTCACGACGACCACCACCACGACGACCACCACCACCACTACGACCACCACAACCACGACACTGGTCGTGCAGCCGATGCTGGATCAGCTGGTCAAGGAACGTGACCACTTGACCGCTTCCAGTGACTACGGCTTCAATTTCACGAGCAGCAACCACTCCATGACCCCCGGCCGGAATTTTTACATGCACCCGATCCCCCCGAGTCCAAACTCCTACAACAACATCACCTACCGCGAAGCGGTCACGAAAAAGCTGCACAAGCCGGTGCCCGTGCCCGCCGACGTGCTGTTGGCACTTACGAAGCACAAGATGAAACGCGAAGCGGAGCAAGACGGCTACGAGTTCGATGACGAAGCGGCGGACGAATCTTTAGGCCTGGAGGACCTGCCAGCTCCGGAGGAGGACAAACAGGATCAGCAACCGGATGTTGAGATGACGACTGCAACAAGAAGAACTACAGCTGCTGCAACAGACGAAGGCACTAGCGCAGTAGAGCCAGCCGCGCCCTCCTCCTCCCTTATGGAAAGTGAACGACAAACCACGACGAGAATAAAAGCGACTTCAGCGGCATCCACCGGGAAAAGTAAAAAGCGACAAAAGAAGATGAAAGTCCGCCAGAAGAAAGAAATGTCAAGAAGTGCGAAGGCCCGGGCCTACCAGAACGCGATTGATGCGTTCAATCAGCAGATGCATCGTATGGGAGTGTCAAAATCGAAATCGTCAAAGTTGAAATGATTTGCCATGCATAAAATGGATGCCAGTTGGAACCCAGTTTCCAAGTAGTGCATGACAAATTTTGGCGGTCCTTAAATCCAGTTTGTCACGCTGTTTAGGCAAAGACGGCTGATCTTCTCATGCTACTTTAGCAGCTCGAGCTCTAACCCCAACCAGGCTTACAATCGACCTCACTTGCCTGCTCTGCAACGCACGCGCCTCGCGTCATGCATTTTATGCATGACAAACTATTTAAACTTTGACGATTTCAATCCTGACAGCACTTCCATACATCGCATTCTGGAAGTCGACGGAAAAATCAGGCATCCGGGGAAGCGGGAAAAGCTGTTTGGATAAACGCGGATGTTCGTTGGTGTTGACCACGGTGATGTACATGTATTTTCAAAATCGGCTCCATGTCGTTCTCAAGTTGTCTCTTCTCTCTGCTCTCTTCTACTTTGCCGAGCAATTTTAATACCGGTGGAATTCGTATTAATGCCTTTTGCGCCGTCGGCTCGTGCAGGGCGACTACAACTGGAGTAAAGTAAGGAGGGATGCTGGACGAATGAGAAAGTAGTGGTGACAAAAAATACGAACAAGCACTTTGTACGATGAAGATCATCAATATGTTGATGTCCTCGTCGATGTCGAGTCAACATTGCTCGTGGAAGCAAGGAGACCACTGACGTACGATTCGAGGATTGATGGAAAAGCTGAATGATAGGAAAACGGCTGTAAGATTTTTGTTTCGCATTCGCTTGTAATGTTGAAGCACGCTCCGAAAAACAAAATCGATTTTCAAATGCATCAATTGTACCTACTAGCATGTGTGAAATGTATTTCACACAAAACAGATGCACGCTAGTAGCAGTGTCAATCGCTTTTGTGTTCACTTTTTTTTTTGGTAACGCCATTTCCAAAATCGTTCCGTATAGAAAACGAGCACACCCTCGTGAATGCGACAATTCTTGCGGTCTTTGCAGCCCGCACGCATAATCGCATTTTTTGGTTTGCAAATGCAGGTTTTTGTCCGGTAGGTTCAGACGAGTTTTTTCTTCGATCAGAGGAAGCAGATCGTGATTCGATAAGTTGTTACGCTAATGAAGATCAAAATACGATGTTATCACGCACACCAGATAGACTGGACGCAGCATATCACTGCAAAAGGAGTTTCTTTTTCTTGTAGTGATTCGCTGATGTGGATGAAAATGCCGTGAGGATTGTAAAACGAGGAAGTAGGACGACCACGACGGCCGCGTCGATCAAAAAAAATTATTGATCTTACCATTCCCGCCCCCTCGCTTAAACTTCTAGAGCGAATCTCAAGTCTAATGTTGTCATAAATGACGGTGATAGGCATAGGCATGGGGTGGGAGTGCAACTGCTTTATGGTTGCATAGTTCCCAACGAAGGTTGCAGCACCAAGCACGAAAATAAAACAAGTTTTTCACAATGTTGCTAACCACTAACCGCCGTGCCGTAGTGTCTCTGAGGATTGCATCGGCAATCTGGAGGTCTTCAAACACGGCTTATTTCCTGTGGCTGCTGATGTTGGGTCTTCTCCAGCATTCGGTTTCGTCGATGAGAGACCTACAAACGACGACAACCTCCGTCGACCACGACCCATTCTGTTGGACGGGGAATGAGCCGAACCCGAATGCTGCGGCTGATCATGCACCTGCGTCGACAGAGACAGTGCCCGCATCGACAGAAGAAGGTTCTACTAGCAAGGCACCCTTACCGCTCCTGGACGGCTTCACGCCCCACCGCCACGCCAACCGGTACAGCCGGCTGTACTGGACGAAGGAGCTGAAACTCCACCCGGAAAAAAACATCATCGTCCTCGACGTCGATAATGTGCTCGCTGACAGCATCTCTCGCATGCGCAAAGCGCGGAGATGGGAAGAAATTTATATGCAAGAGGACAACAGAGTTAGAGAAGATCAAAATTTTCCTTCGGCTGGTAGAAGTGTTTCGGCAACTGTTCTTGATACTATGCAAAAATACGACCGCTTCAACCCGGAGGAGTTTTTTAAAGACCCAGCTATTCACAACGCTGCAAAAGCGTTCCAGGCATTCTCGAGGCATCTGGGGAAGCAGAACGTCCAGATTTTGACGGCGAGAGGACAATTGGACAAGAAGTACGAGTGTAAATTCGTTCATTTCATTGAACGTCCGCCTGGCGAGTTTCAATCCGCATCCGCTGAAGATGTTGTACCGGCACAACCAGCAGCGCAGACTAGAATCCGCTGTGAGCGACGGGCGACGCCCCTCGAACAAGTTCAGGACACACGACAAGGCGGAAACGACGAGGAAGAAACCGGTGGTTCTCTTGGTGACCGTGTGGTGGACCAGGCACTGGTGTTACAGCTGTGGTTGAGGGAAAA
Organism: Amoebophrya sp. A120; assembly: GCA_905178155.1. Lineage (NCBI taxonomy): Eukaryota > Dinophyceae > Syndiniales > Amoebophryaceae > Amoebophrya > Amoebophrya sp. A120. Next base: position 2,643,850 of record CAJINV010000005.1, read on the forward strand.
CGGATTTCTGGATTTCGAAGAAGAACTTGGAGGCGATGACGTGGCCTCTCTAGCGGAAACTACAGCAGCACAAACACAATCACTGCGAGTATCGGATTCACATCATGTTCCACCGTCGATCAAGATTGTCGACCACGCCGCGGATAAGAAGGACTACTTGAAAAGATTATGCAATGTCGAAAAATCTTGCCTACTCATCGACGATTTCAGGATCAATTGGGAAGAGTACGGGCAGGAGGAAGGAGTTGTTGAACAAGGTCATCAAGGCGAAGTAGAAGCTGGCGAACGTGGTCGCACTCCTTACAGGTGGACATCAACGATTGCAAGTATCTTCACCGGCACCCACGTGAACAAAAAACTGATCTACGAGCTGCAACAAGACATTCCGAATCTGCACTCCGAAATTTTCGACGATGGGAGCTACGGAGGGGTGAAAAACGACTGGTGTATGATTATGGAAAGGTATTTGATTGGAGTAGATGTTGGGGAGCAGACACGTTTACCAGACGGTGGGGATGAAAAATTATCTGCCGATCATCTGCACGAAACCATTGTAGCAGACGGAGAAGATGACCGCCGCGTGGGTCTGCCTAGTACGAGCATGAAAGCAGCAAGAACACTAGGCTCCTGCAACGGTATCGATGTTGAAGTAGATTTGTGTCGACCGGATGTACACTTGTTGAGGCTATGTTTTCGTTTTAGTGATTGTTTGTGTACAACCAGTTCGTGTAAAAATCGTTTGATTCTACATAGTATTCATCAAAACAAAGCCCAGCTGACGTTGCCGCGATTCGGAGACGAGCGGAGAAGGTCAATGGCCTGTTTGATACCAGCACGACACCGACAGCTGAAAGTTCACATGGCATCCAGCTAAAAGTCGCGAGTCTGCAAATGCCAGCTCTTGATGTTGGGACGTCGATATCCACATCAAAGACGCCTGCAGCTCTTTCTGTGCAAGAGGGTACTGATGCTGATCCTACCGGGAAGAGGACCACCACCAGCAAGACTGTGCTGCCAGTGTCGTCGACGTTCCCGGAACAAGAAATAAACATCCCCACCTTTGCAGTCGTCTCTTCCTTCTTCGAGCCGGACGTGTTGTCCAGCTTGTTTTACGAGGGTGACGAAAGTTTCCGGTACGTGGAGGAACTTTTCCAAGGTCTCGCCACCCGCGTGTACGACCTGAGCCGGGCGGACCTGATCTGGGTTCAGTACCAGCGCTGCGGCCCGCATTTGAGTGTCTGGAAAGATTTGGAGGGGTTTTTCAAAGACCAAAAGATCAAGGAATCCGCCGTGATCTCCACGATCCCGGGCAGTTGCGAGGACCACTACTCGAAGGACCGGCTCTGTCACCACTACCGGCAATTCGCCACGCCGGCGGAGATGCTAGGAGATGAAACAACGAGTGGGCGGGCAGCGAACTACAGTGGAGGATCGCTATCGCTTTCCACCAGCCCAGCAGTAACTGCAGCGACTCGCCGTCTAAACCGCCAAGTTTTTTCATCTTCATCCGCGGAAACATCAACCCAGAGAACCACGTCGAATTTCGGCGGCCTGATTCCCTGCTGGGTGCTCGATTCCGAGGAAAGCTGGCTGGAGCTGATGGATTACATCAGCCAACACAAACACAAATGGTTCATCTTGAAGGAGCCGCGCTCGGCCGGCGCGAGCGGAACGGTCCTCGCGTCCGGGGAAGAGTTGAGAAGCGAGAGTTGGCAGGGGAAGATGCGGAGCTGGTTCTCCAGCCGGGCGAGGGAGTATGCGCAGCAAGAAGTGGCGAGCGCAATACAAATCGCAAACGCGGACGTCATCACGGTGCAGGAGTACTTCACGGATCCGTTTTTGGTGGAAGATCCGGGCAACAACGAGCAGATCTTGCGGAAGGACAAACTGCTGTGGAGTGTGCTGTCCGCGACGAAAAATCGGGACGAGGCGGGTAGTTTTCGCAGGGAACAAGACAGGGACAGACGAAAACAGCTGCGGAGGCCCGCTGCTACTACAGGATCATCTCCCAGTCTTCTCATCGAAAACAACGAGATGTTGAACCATGCTGAGGACGACATCAGTAGCCACGGCGAGCATACGAGCCATGCTACGCCTTCTCCTGCTCTAAAGCTCCACAAAGCCGATCTTCGCCTGTATGTAATCGTCCGTACCGACCCCCTCCGTATCTACATCCACCAGGACGGCTGGCTCTGGGTCGCGCAAAAACAGTGGCTGCACCCCAAGGAGGAAGTCGGGAAGAAGCCGGACTTCGACGCGTTCCGGCACACAACCAACCGCGGCGGGCTCACCCCACAGCCCGACGGGCTTCTCGGAGAAGCCTTTCTCCAGTCCGCGAATTCGACGAAGGCGATGCTGCAGCGCCGGTTGTTCAAGTGGCGCCGCGGGCGAAGGAGCAGCATCAAGGACTTTGTCGCGAGGCACAATGTGGACGGGAGCTTGATTTTGCGGAAATCATCTGGTGCCGACGAAACGCCGCACCATTCTGATGTTGATGATGCCCCACCGCCAGGCGATGGTCGTACTACCGCAGTTCCGCTAGCAGAGAAATGGCCCGAGGTTTGGGCAATGATCAAACAGAACACAGCGCGGTCGATTCTCACTTACATCCGGAAAGAGGAATGCATCGGAGGGGAACACATCGACCAAAGATTTCTGGTAGAGGACGGGGCTACCGCTATTTCAGCACGACCGCTGGCGACCTCATTGCCAAGCCCGGCCGGCAGCACCGGGAGCGAAGGCATTGGTAGCGCGACCAAGTCGAAGCCCTCAACAAAAGCGTCTGGTGCCGACGCTTCTCATATGAACCTGGACGAGGACGAAGCGGCGTTTCTGGATGAAGAAGGAGAAAACTACGCAAATAAGCACCACGGTGTGTCCTCCTCGGCGCACGAAACCAGCATTGCTTCCGGGGAACAAATGGAACAAGTACAAGGACGACTAGCACCAGCAGGACACGGTCAACCGCAAATAAAGCAAGAGAAACCCGACCGCCCGAATCCTTGCGGCCGGTACTTCAGTTTCTACGCCGTGGACGTGTTTCTTTCACAAGACCTGCAGCAAGCGCACGTGATGGAGATCAACAACGACCCGAGTTTGCTGGCGTACGGAGAACTGAAAGTGCGAGGGAGTCGTGGGGGTAGAAATGCTGCCAATGCCAAAGGCAAAAAGCACACCATAGACCTCGACGACGAGAACACTCGGCGAGATTTCGCCAAGCACAAAATGTACCACGCGGTGTACCGGGATGCGGTGCAGTTGGTGATGAGCGGCCATAGAAGTAAAAAAGACCGCCAGGTGGAGCCTCTCATCGTCGCAGAATACAATACCAGAGGCGGCTACGACCTCGCGTTTCCGCCCGAAGACGGAGATTTCCACACCGCCGGGTTTGGCTGGTTTTTCGACCGGTACTTGAGTCTGCAGCCAAGATGGAACGTAGACGGGACGGTCAATGTTGGAAGAGATGGGAAGTGTGTGGCGGGTGTGGCAGCTGTTTCCTCTCTGCAGAAGGAGTCTGAAGCAGCCGGAAATCCTGTCAGCTTCAGTTCCTGTCTACAGTCTGTGTCTGCGAAGCTACGACAGCGGGGTGATAAGTTCGAGAAGAATATGAATATTAAGATGCTCCCTGTAGTAGACCAGCTGTACGCGGAGACGACTGTGTGTACCTACGAGCCGTTGTGGGCCCATGTGAGACAGCACAAGAAAGCTACTGGTTTTGCAAGGATCGCTGCAACTTCAGTCACTAACAGTGAAGTAGACCACCCTGTCGCCACGGCAATGCGAGAGGGAACTGAACAAGAAGAACACGACCGCAGCGAGAACACCAGCAAAAACCCAGCCTTCCTCGACTACACGGACCTTCTTTCCCCTCCTGCAGAAGCGAAGACCTTGTTTCAAAACACCCACATCCTGATTTTCGGGCAGTCGGGCGAAGTGAAGCAAAATCAGCCGGTCGTCTACAAGCAGAAGACGAAGAGATTTGAGATCAGAACCTTCGCCACCGCCGCGTCCCGTGCCAACCGGAGAATGGGCAGTTTCGAGAAGGCGGCGCGGGAGAGACTCCCCTACCAAATTTCGCTTCTGCGGCTTTTCCCGCCCGAGAACGTCCATATTTTCACAAAACTGCCGAAGAGCATCGAAAACGACGTCCGCTTCGCTTGGCACCGGAACCACACGAGCGAGAGGGGCTTCGGCCACTGGTACTGGCGCCCGCTGCTGGTAAAACATTGCTTGCACAAGTTTGTGCCGAAGGGCAAGGGCGTTTTGCTCTACATCGACGCGGGGATGGAGGTTCGGGCGTCGAAAATGGCCCGCCGGAAGTGGGAACTGATGGTGCGCATGATGCATTTCGGGGTGGTGGGGAGCAGCAGCGGGTCGTATCATGCGGAAGGTCAGCTCGGTGATTCTCTAGCATCCGGTGCTCTTCTTGACGGCGGCGGAGGCGAGGCTGTACGAGCATTCAGTGCAAACGACCTGGAATTCGACGTCCTGTCGCGCTCGCGCCACCTCGAGCATTCACTATCGTTTGGTGCTGGAGATGGTGTTGATCACGGAGCTTTCAATGTGTCTGCCAGCTACGCGGCCTGGTACAGAAGGGTAAATTCGGCCCAGCTGGAAAGACAACTTCGCGAACATACTACAAGCAGCAGGAGAGAAGTAGACCGAGTCTGGACCACAAAGAAGAAGAAAACCGTTAACAATCATTCACTGAAACCTGTCGACGTGACTGTTTTTGGATCCCACTACCGAGAGCGCATGTTCACCCGCGGCCCGGTTTTTCGCGAATTTTTTCCAGAGCCTATTCCAGTCCTCCACAAGAGCTATCCAACAAAAGCAATAGGTGCGCAAGCGCAACAAGAAAACAACTACACAAAAACCCCCCAGCACTACGTCACCGCTAACCACGGTGTGTTTGGCAACTCCGACCACATCGCGGGTACCACTTTCGCGGTTCGACACTCAGAAGCCGGGTTGCTCTGGTTGGACAACCTCGGGAAGTTGCAATCCAAGCCCCACTTGATCGGCTACGACTCCAGTTTTCCGCCACGGACCAGGGACGTGCGGCTGCGCAACGGGCACGACTACCGCGAAACGAAGGTGCAGGGGGTGATGTCGCTGTTGGTCAAGGTGAACTCGCCCGAGTACCCAACCTGCAAACATCCCGAGACGCAGCTGGGAAATTTGACCCGAGGGGTGCGGTTTTTCGAAAATCGGGATCCGATCAGATTCGAGGAGGAGCATGCCGATGTTGGTTTTCAAGTAGCCCAAGCCTCATCTATCGGATTACCCGAAGTCGCTTCCGTGCGCGCGCTTTCCCAAACGTCGCCGTACCGGATGACAAAGGACTACTTCCAGGCGGGGAAAAGTGCAAGCCACCCGCGGATCCAGATCCTCCCTACCGCGATTTTTGAGGGCTTCAACGGCGGTCAAATCCTCGCCGCGACTCGGAACCAGGTGCACTTACAGTACGCCTACGCCCCGAGACGACAGGCCGCACTGATGAAGCAGAAGATGCTGTGGCGCTTGTCGGGGTTCTTACCAAAATTAATCACGCCTTCGCAGGAGATGCAAGAGGCCTGCGCGCAACTGGATCACGAAAGTCTGCAGGAGCAAAACGCAAGGAAATACAGGGGGGAAGCCGAAGACGAAAAAGCTTCGGTTGGTGGAGATGCAGCTAGTGCCGCTTCCGCTGGGACTTCAACAAAGTTGGACCATGAAGATCGGTCTCATGACCAGGCCCAGCACGACGAAAATGAAGCTGCAGGAGCGGCGCAGCAGCACATTAATGACCCTACTTCCGGAACAAGAAACAATGAGGAGGTCGCGACGACCGGCCCTTTTGTCACTTCCCCTGTTTCCGAGTGGCGCGACCCCGTGCAACTGGAGCGTTACGCGCGCCGCTGCCACTTCCGTCTGCACGGGTATTTTCTGAACGACGACCCGATCACCACGGGCGAGCGGGAGACCGGGATCCGCACACGCTTCCGCTACAACGTAGATCAGACGCTGCGGTTGGAACGAGCGCCGGCGCCGGTCGTGCCTGAAGTCGTGGTAGAAAGCGGTACAACTGGAGGCGATGGAGACGATGTACCGTCTATCGCATATCCTGGCGACCAGCAACCGTGCTGCGAATGGTGTCCGTTCCGGGAGTTAAAGCTGTTTCCGGAGCAGGATTACACACCGGTGGAGGAGTTGGACTTTGGTTGCGGATTTTTCTCGGAAATCCGCTTTCCCTTAAGTCTAAAGTTGGCCGTCACCGAGTTTTTGAAGAGGACGGCGTTTATCTCTAGCTACGGCTCCTCGGCTCTTGCAGCTACTAGGACAGCAGGAGCCTCCACGCAACAAGGTACAGCAAAAATTCCGCGCGTAGACTTCGCCGCCGAAGATTTTCCAGTGCCCGGTTTGGTGGTTCGGACGCTTCGCTTCCTCGTGACGCAGTACAAGCAGATCCAGGTGCAGATTATCCCGCTGATGGCGGCGCATATTGCGGTTGGGCGTACGAAAGCCGGTCGACGTGAGGGGACAAATAATACAAACGCCAAGGGCGACGAAACCTCTTCTGGATCCAGGACAGTGACGGGCAGTAGTAAGGAAAGCTCCCCTACAGGAAGGCGAAGACGGCCGTTAAGGGTATCTGACCTGATAGCGCTGCGAACCGGTAAAGGAGACACGGATCACGCGGAGCGAGTTTTGCGGGGACCGTTCCGGATAATCGACAGCGGTGAGATCGTAGTTTCGAAGTTAGAAAACGCGAAGAGCCCTGGTGACCACGCTCCGTCACCGCTAAATGACGATCGCAAGAACCACAACGAAGCCGCTTACCACCTCGCCGATGCACAAGCCGTAGTGCGTGACTGTCTGTGCGTGTCGCTGCATTTGCAGAACCAGGACCTGCATGATGATCTACAGGACCTCGCTGCCGCTCCAACAAGAGATCTAGAGCGATCTACAGCAGGCACAACAGCGACGCCTTCCTCTTCGTCGTGTGCCAAAACATCAGAACAAACCACCGCCACCCTCTGCGCCGAGGTACTCGCCTCTGTCTTTCACTGGGCGGACGCGCACGTGTACCTGTGGAAACGGGAGATGGCGACCCGGGCGTACCAATACGAGGATCGGTTCCAGAAGTACTGGGACTCGCGCGGCCGGTGGTTGTACCACTCTGAAACGATGCCGGAGGCACTGCGGCTGGATCCGGAAGATTTGGGCGGTATACCAAACTCGGAACATGTTATGAACGGACAGAGTTAGCTTAATTCCGAATTTGCTAGCGATAAAAATAGCTAGGTTTAACTATATATCTCCGAATCCCGATTTTTTGCATGGCAGTTCCGTCCCGTCAAATTTTGCTTTTTTCCGCCTTTCTTCCTTCCATCGTCGCCAAGGTTCGGTTAGTTCGGGCCTCGATAGCAAGAGAAGAAATTGCTCTGTGATCACTGCGTTTTGTGTTTGTTCGTCTTGGAGTACAAATAGAATTCGAAGCGTGTCCGCCTGTCGAAGGGTATAGAAACCGTCTGAAGTACAGGCAGACTGAAGGCCAGATGTATTTTGTGGTCCGTGGCTGCTGCGAAGATCTTGACCATTTGGATGGCGATTGCTGCTTGGTTCGCACAGTGCAACACAGCAAAAATGAGACGCAGGCTGCATAGATCCGCAAGCAGTTCTTCAGTTCGAAGCGCGGGCAGTGGATCAGCTCGATCCCAAAAAGAAAAATCAAAATTGGCTTTTCCATTTCTCTTGCCCGATCACAAACACCATGGTGCCAGAGTGCTACAGAATCGAATGCAGTCAGAACGTTGAGACTTTTTGTTTTCCATTTCCTTTGTAGCGCATCGCAAAAAATAAAAACAAAAAAAGAGACAAAGCTGAAGCTGCAGAATATGTTGCTGCTTTGCTCCGTCAGCCTTTATGGATGTAGTGCTACAGCTACTAGTAGAACTACTATTTTGAGTTCCGCTCTCGCATTCGCTCTTAGGTGTTCGGTATCGTTATCGTTTACAAGAGTTAAGCTGCAAGTCGAAGTTGATATGAGTGTCCGCGTAGCCGTGTAGCTGTAGGGGTGGGCCGGAGCGTGTGCGTGATGATCTAGAGAAGCAGCAATGCAGTCGCTCGATGAAGTTGTAGTGGTAGTTCTAGTCGTCGTAGTTGTGTTGCTAGTTGTAGTGCCGGGCTGTCGTATTTATCGTGGGTCGTAGTCGTACACACACACACGCATCCTGCGCAGTATTTTTCATCGTTCGGGCCGTTTACGTTTTGCTTTTCCTTTTTCGTTTTGCTTCTGGTAGATCTAGACGTAGATTAAGAATCTTCCGTCAAGGTATACGAGAGCAACCTCTTGCTCTTTGATTTTGTCTTTGCGTGTGTGAAGAGAAAAAGAAAAAGGAAAAAGTAAAAGGAGATGATCGGCGCGCACTTTGAGGCTTCTTGAAATTGGTCGTCGTCGCTGGGTCGTCATCGTTGTTGTGATCGTTCGCTGCTGGTGGGCATGCGGGTAGCCCGGCCTGGTGTTATTGTAGAAGAAGTATTAGTAAGTATTCAGATTCACGTTCACCCTCCCAACAAATACAAAATCTAAATCGTATTCAAATGATAGATAACAAATGCAGAAGTCAAAGGCAATGCAAATCGAAATCATAATCAACAACGAATACGCATAAGGTAAAACTAACAGCAGCCTTTAGCTCCTACTTAAACACCGATGAAACTGGAAGACAAAAAGCTGTAGCTGTGGTCTACTCCGTTTTGATTTTTTTTCCTCTATGAAAGCAACTACGCGCGCTGCACTTGTTTCACTAGTTTCCATCAGCCACGAAATCGCAACTACATCATCACCATCAGAGCAAAAGCAAAAAACAGTCTTACCGCTTCACTTTTGTGGCTGGTTGTGTAGTTTTTGTTTCTCGGATGGCGGCAGTGTCAGCAAGTCAGTGCGTGGCTACGCCCGCACGTAGTTCGCCTCGTTGAGGCCGTGTTGAGGTTTCTCTTTCTGCCTGGTTCGTCGGGCCTCATCCGGACGCAGTTTGCTCTCTTCGAAAAGTCCAGACGTGATACTGATTTCGGGATGCCGCCAGCAGCTGACGCTAATTCGCGGACTGGATGGCTTGGCGAGCAAATCGGCGTGTCGGGCAGACAGTGCAACAAGCTGCAGAAGTTTCTCCAGTTCTACCACGATCCGGAAAAGAGTAAAGATAACGGCGTCGTTTTGAAACGTAAAACAAGAGTCAAGAACTCCTGCTCTGTGCCATCATCGGACGTTCTCCGGAAGCGGTTCTCCTCGTACAAGGCAGAACATCTTAACCAGGGCGAAGAAGCTTGGCGGGAGTTTGTCAGGGAGCAGTGCTTGCGGTTTCGTGCGCCGTTCAGCTCGACGGACGCGTCCGCGCGTAACATCGCAGTAAAATCGAATCCGGATGAACAGCAAGTGGCTGTCGAAGCTCCAGAGGATGTTGGCGAGGCGGCAGGTAGTAGCAGTGCGGTTGTGCCTCCTAGCTCCGTCGATATGGCGATGAACCCCTTGAAATACTTCAACAACAGCGCGACTTCAGGTGGCAACTTCCAGCACCTAAAGGAAAACCGGAAGCAGGAGTACAAGTGGTTTGCATTGGGCAAGAGCTTAGGCGGAACCGCAAAGGCGCGAAACAAGACATACAAAGTCGCCACCAATGCCAGCCTGTATTCCCGGTTCAAAAAGATAACGCAGGGGGAGCGGGCACTTCGGCTGAATCATCACGCAAATGCGGCTAGTTCGAAGCTCTGTGGTGATCTGCCACGCCGCAAAAAGAAAAAAACCGTCGTCATCCACCGCACCGTCGAGGTCTCCGAATCTGAAGCAGAGGACGAGGAGGATGATCTACTGGAAGATGAGAACCAGGCAGCTCCGGTTGCCGGAAATAAGAACGTGCGGCCGAGTGGACGGGTGCTGGTCAGGAGGGAAGTTGCAGAAGAAGTGGAGGTAACGGACGAGGAGCTCTCCGGGGCTGATGACGTAAAAATGCAGCTTCCAGGCGGCGCTGAATATGATCCGGACTTCGATCTGGAAGCTGACGCCTTGCACCAATCTCGCAGCCGGTTGTTCGGGGATGACGTCAAAGTAGCGGCCGGTGGCATATCCAAGGAGCAGGCGAAGTCCATCGCAACAAACGACGACAAAAACAAAAACCGCGAAGCTGACCAGGAGAGGAAAGAGGCAGTTCGGGCGGAGCTCAGGTTCTTCGACGCCGGAAGGATTGGTGCCCGCGCACGGTTGATGGCGTTTCTAGAATCAGCCGGCATCTCTTCCGGCGGTACTGCGAATGGCGCCGACGCTTCTTCATCGTCGAATGCAACTAACCTGAAAACCAACGGCAGCAGCAAGACGAAAAATGATAACAACCTGATCGGAGTTGGAGCCGCTTCTGCTAGTTCTAATGGATTACTACGGGCGAGCCATGAGCGCGTTTTTCTTTCCGGAGAGCAACAGCATTCCGTCGGGGCGGGAGCGGAGATCGACAGTCAGCGCCTCACTTTTTCCGAGTTGTTAAAGTATCAGCAGTCCAAGTCCAACTCCATGGCGGCTGCAGAGCAAAGCACTCGAGCCAACGCTGCGGATTCGTCTGTCCTCAACCTCGCGGCAGATGGTGACGAGTTTGATTTTCCGGCTGAGTTTCTCCCCGGCCCGTCGACGGGTTCGAGTAGCGGGTCGAGCAGCAGTAGTGGCAGCGCGAGTAGTTGTGTCGCCCCAGCACCACGCGGCGTGCGCGCATCCAAATCCACGCTGCTCAAACAGGTTCCGAAGAGCAGCTCCGTCCTGAAAAACAAAACCTTCGAAAAAAAGTTTGGAAATGTGGTAGCGGGGAAGAAGAGCAGCAAGTTGGAAACGAAGCCGGAGACGCTACTGCCATCCTTGAGCGGTGCCTACGATGTTTTTGTTTTACGTTGAAGTTCGAAATCACATCTCGTTTCCACCTGAAAAAGCAAAACCAAAATCAAAGCCTCTAAGTCTAAAAGAAAAGCATAAGCTAGTAGTAGTACTAGTAGAACTAGAAGTAGCATTAGAAGTAGAAGATATGACCTTAGACGGGCTGCAGTTTTGTTTTTTGTTTTTCGAGGTCGAGGGCTAGGTCGCCGTCTGCTTCTCCGCGAAGCTGCGCCTCATCATCAAATCCGAAAACGAAAAACAAACACTCCAGATGAAGAGCAAGATCTTGGCCGAGCGGACACGCAGGAGCTAGCGGCGTCCGCTTCTGCAGCTGATGGCAATGCACAGCTCGACGCTTTTTCGGACTTCGGCTTCAGCAACTACGTGAAGAAAAACGACTTCCCATCTACTGCGGGTGAAGGAGATGTTGTTGACGCAAAAACGGGCAATCTGCTGCAGTCCGGGCACCGGTACGGGCCTGGGGTGAAGGAGGATTTGGGGTGGAAGGAAACAAGGCCGAAGGTGGGGATACGCATATCCCCGGACGCGACCCCATATGATGAAATCAAGGCCTTGAACTGCTGGGCCACGCTCTACAAAAGCGACTGGGCTGATCCCCTCGTCGTTTACTGCCACGATGCCGTCCTTCCTACCATATCCACCGGCTCCGGCCATGAGACCTTCCTCCAAGATCTCTACGAGTCCGCGTGGAGTATCGGCTTCCCGCTTCCCGGGATGTGGTCGCGATTGTGTCGCGCCGGCAACAAGATGTTGAAAATGCGGCCGTCGCTCATCGTCACCTCCGACTCCGCCTCCGACGTAAAAAAAGCAGTCAGGTGTTGGTCCCAGTATGCGGCCGGTCAGCGGTACTTCGACCCGGCGGAGCGGGACGATGAGCCGTGGCGGAATGTCACCTGGTTGCAGTGCCAGCTCCACTTGGCGCACATAGTGGCAGCAACTATGGTGACCTTGATCGGATCACTTCTGCGACTGGATTTCCGCCGAACAATAACGGCGGTCTCCAAGACGGTCAATCTCTGGATCGCTCCGCGGCGGGTAGCGAACGACCGGAAGAACTCGGCGCGGGGGCAAAAAACCGATGCGCAGTTGTTGCGGGAGCTGTACACTGTCGACGACGCAACGCAGGCCCGCTTGAACGGCATGACGTCGGTGGAGCAGGAGCAATTCCACAATGAACGCATCGCGCAGAGCGCACTTCTTCTCGCGAAGAAGAAGCTGCTGGAGACCAAGATGCGGGAGTCGCAGTCGGCCGTGAAGCGTGTAACCGGTTTTGTTCGGACGCGCTGGCTCTCGGTGGGCAAGTGCATCAGGGGGTTGTGGCAGCAGCAGGAGTTGATCACCAAGAAAGTGCTGGACAAAAGTGATGAGAAGCTGCAGAAAAAAAACCGCAAATTCTTGTCCCGGGCCCAGGCTGCTCTCCAGAAGCCTTTGTGGTGGGGCGGGCTTCGCGTTCTGAGCCTCGTCTTGACGGAGATAGATCGCGTTGCCGGTGTGGTGATGCACAGCTGCTCCAAAGAACTGGACGGCGCCAGCATCCCCACATTTGTTGATAGTTTGCCACGGTGCCACCAAGTCGACCTGTTTTCGCGTGTTACGGATTTCCTCTTCACCATTGGCGGCATGACGATTCGCGGTCTCTCCACCGAGGGCCTGGCTCCGGTTGCCGCGATAATGTTCTGGGCCATGGTGCAGGAGCTTAACCTCCGACACTCCCCACTACGCGCATGGCCATACAGATTGGCGTTTCTTTTCTCCAGCAACCGGGAGGAGCGGATGAAGACTATTGCTGATCTGTTGGCGGCGTGCGAAACCGAGAAGCAGCGGGTGCTGATGCCACAGGAGGCACTGGAGTGTTGGAAGTTGTTCCGCCTGGAGTTGCAGATGGTGTTGGAAAATCTGCGGAAGGGCGTCGACATCGGGTGGAGCAAACCATTCTGCAGGAACTTGTGCCCCGTCATCAGGGGCTTTCTCGCCAGCAGTCAGATCGCCGAAAGTTTGAACTCCACGACGTCGTGGGTGAAGCGTGAGGCCGGCGGTCTCATCGGCATCTTGTTGGGATCCGCGCGCACGTTCTGCAGACGGGGAGCTGGTCGAGATCTTATGCAATGAAAAATGAAAACAAAAACATGAGCATCGCACTTGTGCCTCTAGTTGTGTATGTACAACTCGCGGCCGTAGCAATAACAGAGGCAACTGCAATTCCAACTGCACCCAGCAACAGCATCTTCTTGCGAAAGGTGAGCGCTGGCACGTGCGCGAACGGCGCCCACAAATGCCTATCCCAATGAGTATCATTTGTCATGCTGAAAACGCAGCATGAGTATCGTTTGTCATGCTGAAAAAGTTTGTCATTATCATTTGTCATGCTGAAAAAGTTTGTAATGCGACCCCTCGACTTAGAGTCTCTACTTGATTTCACTAGTGCGATGCTCATGGTTTTATTTTTTGAAATGTATAGATCTGGACTTCGAGCAATTCCTCTTCATCTACGATAACTGCCTGTCACTCAGTGCAACCCTGAAGATCCGGAAGGGGCTGCGGGAGATGGGCATCTACTCTGATCCGCTGGTGTCGGATCGCAGCGACTTCTTGCTGCAAAACCGGGTCCGGCCAGATGAGAATCCGCGTCGTGTAGTCGCGGAGCTGTTTGATTTTCTTGCCCGGCCCGACTGTCCGGATCCACCACCTCTCGTCGGGGGTGATAAGGCGAGGGGGGGCGGCGGGCGTACAAACTTCGGTGGTCACCCACTCAACATGAAGTGCTTCGACTTTCGGGCTACTGACATCATCGGCATTCCCGTGTACAACCGCGATAACTCCGCCGCGAAGCGCATGCAGTACTACTTCATCATGAAGAAAACCAAACAGGACGCCCTTCTGGCCGAGGTTACAGAAATCGAGGACGGGGAAATGGAGCCTGGTCATCGGGTCCGTATGTCGATCGATTTGGACTGCAATCTATCCGGTGTTGAAAAATGTTTATCTGGTAGTAGTAGCACCAGTTCCAAGTTCAGTTTGTCATGCGTGTCATCCTAAGTATTTGCATTTGCGTTTGCCGTGCAAAGCGGTCAGGCGGACGGCCCGGGGCGGGGATGGTGACTAAATTCGCGCTATAATCCGGCTAAATTTTTCCGCAGGCCGCGCAGCTTTTCGGCCCCACATCGATGGGCCGCGCGCCTTTGCTCGGCCTGCACCCGCCTCGTGCGTGGGGCGGCCGGGCGCCGGGGGCGTTCCGCGGCTTCGCGCGAGGCCCTTTGTGCTCGTTTTTCGGCGGCGCTCCCCGTGGCGCCGCCCTCGGCCGATTTAAAATTTAAAAATTCGGAGTGGTTTCCATCCGAATTTTTAAATTTTGCAAAGGCCGGGCCGCGCCCCTGCCAGCTTCGCGGCCCCGCGCCACCGCCCGCCGGGCGAGTTCGCCGCGCTGCCGGACCCGCGGATCCGGAATTCGGGGAAGCTAAATCGGAAGGATAAATCTTCGCGATTTTCCGCAGAAATTTGGCTAACCGGCCGCCTAAAAGGCGGCTAAAAGTGCGCTAACTTCCCCGCTAAATATGTCGCTAAATATGTCGCTAAATATCGCGCTAAATGTGTTGCTAAATCCGACCACAGGGAAATCCCACTGGATTTGGATCTCCGGACCAAATTTAGAAGATTCCCGGTCGGAATTTAGAACAGATTTAAAACGATATTTAGAAACATATTTAGACACATATTTAGACACATATTTAGAAGCATTTCAGGCGGATTTCAGCCGCGCCTTCCACCCGCGATCCGATCGTGTGTGGAAGGTCCAGCTGACTCTCCGGGGGCGAAGGGCAAGGCGTTCTTCCGTCGCGTGTGGGACGTAAGCTCCGCGCGCAAGCTTGGGTAGGTCGGCGGGCGCTGACTTGAAGTTGCCCGGCCGCTCCCGGCAAACAAGGTCCGCAGCAAGGTTCCAAGCCCCCCGGGCGCGATGGCCGGGTGGCCGCGCCGCACGGCCCGGGCCGGGCGAAGGCCCCGGCGCCCGCTCTGCGGCGCTTGGCAGAACGGGGGCGGCGGTTGTTTTCCCGCGGGCTTTTTCTGCTTTGCCTCTTGGGCAGTTTCCTGTCTTTGGGGCCAAACAATTTAGCGGGAAAATAGAACAAATTTAGCGCTTTACACCGCCCCGCCTCGTCCGCCTGAAAGCGGGCCTCTCATGCAGGACAGATTGCGACTTCTTTTGGTCATGCAAGACAGACTCCTATTTGTGTCTGTCTTCGTCATGTTGTGCTTGTAGGTGTGAACAGCCTCTCACGCAAGACAGATTTCTATTTGTCACGTGGCTAGTCCTCGTGAACAGAAACAGATACAGACTTTCGCTTTTATTTGTGATGTCTAACAGCCCCGCAAGAAAAAGAATCAAGCAGCAATAAACTGTGATGCGCGACCTGTCGCGATGCCATGTAGAGCGCAGTAGTCTTTCACACTGCAGACCGGATAGGATAAAGCTTGAAACTGATGTAGGAGCAGGAACTGTTGCTATCTACTACCGCGATCATTTTGCCTGGCGTACTGCTGTTGGTTTTCCGATGCAATTAATGCGCGGCTCGAGGAGCAGCCGGCAAAGTATGCTAAAAACCAAAGAAATAAAAAAGAGGCGCAGCTTCGACCCGTCGTCTTGAACGGCGCGACGCAGTTGAAGTACTACCACATTGACACGGCGGCACGGCAGAAATTTTTCCACATGAAGCCGTCGTCGGAGCTTCGGAGCGACTTCTACTACCTGCACCGGGTCGACGATCGCGGTACGCCCGACACCGTAGAACTACATGCGAACTACAAGCCCCCAAAAACCCACCCTGCTCATGATCGCATCGTCGGAAAATACGTGGCAATGCCGTGGACCAGCGTCAGCATGTCGAAAGACATGGAGGGAGAACAAAAGCTGGCAAAGCGGGAGAAGCGGCTGCTGCGGAGCGCGCGCCTGGACTCGCCGACGAGGCGATCCCGCGAGGAGAAGTGGGGGAAGGTGTCGCAAGAAGTGCGGATGCCGGAAGTAGCCGCGAACGGCTTGCAGGGCAGGGTTTACGGTATCTGGCAGATCGAACAGAAACAGTGGTGGGGATACCTCGAAAACGCAGCTCCCTTCGACCGCAGAAACACGAATCAGGCGAGCAACAACGCGGCGCCAGGAGTAGCAGCTGCAGCCGACATTCAGCCACCAGAACTGACGGGCGCGGGCGCGGGTGCGCATGCGAGTGCGGGTGGGCGCGCACATGCGGGCGCGGGCGGGCACGCACATGCGGGTGCGGGCGGGCGCGAGCATGCGCACGCGGACGTACAGGCGCGCGCACGTGTGGGCGCAGACACGCGCGGGCACGCAGGCGGGCGTGCGCATGCAAGCGCGGGCACAGACGCGGGCGTGCAGGCGCAGGCGAGCGCACCCGCGGGCGCGGGCGCGGACGCACGAGCGGGCGCACGCGCAGGTACGGGCGCACAGGAGCGTGTGCGGGTGCAGCGCGCGGGAGAAGATGGAAATAATGCGCAGATGGGCGTGCGCGATGAGCAGGAGGCTTCTGATCACGAAGATTCCAAAGCGGAGGGCGCGGACGAAAGCGGACCACAAGAAGGAAGTAAGAAAGGGAAAACCATCGTGAAGAAGAAGTACTTCGTGGCGAAGACAAGACAGGAGTTCGTGAAAAGGATGGTGCAGTTTGAACAAGGAAAAGACGCTGCTCCGGCGGATGCCTCCCCGGAAGAAGAAGTAGCCGCGAGCGCGTCGCTTGCGCAATACGTGAAGGAAAACAAACAATTCGAGAAGAGGCAGAAGGGCTTGGACATAGAAGTCGAAACCGATGAGGAGAGTACTTTTGAAGCTTCCGACGACTCTTCTGACTTCGCCTCCTCCAGCGACGGCGGGGATTGAGATCAAAGAAAAGAAAAAGGCTAAATAGTGCCAGAGTAGAGAATAAAAGTTAGTACTATTCTTTTCTTGGTGCTAGTCTCAGCGTTTACGCTTCGCGTCATGAACTTTGTCTATACCTTTGGCTGGAAGCTTGCGTTGATGTTGATCATAGTTTGAATATTTAAATATAAACTTTTATTTCTAATACTAAAACTAATTCTATTTTTATTTGGATTTGCGTTTGCCACTGGCATTGGGCATTGGCATTGCGATTACCATCGTCGTCGTGCTTGACTTTTTGATTGCCTTTCCTTGAAGCTAGCAGTGAGCTTCGTCGGAAGGTGAAACTCATATACGCATGTTCATAAAAGTTTGATTTTAGGTATTGCATCTACATCTTGATCTGCGTTGTCACTTTCATCAGTTTTTCTTTTTGTTTTTCCGCTTGCAGTTGCGGCTTCAAGCGCAGCCTAAGCGTGTATCTACATCATCGAATTATCAACAATACCAATAGCATTAGCATTATCATACTCACCACCACGCTGCTGTTTTCCGTTTTGTTTTTGAGCTTTTTGTATACAAAGGAAAAGAGTGTAAAAGTGCTTGCCAATTCTAGATCTTATTGCAATCAGAGGCAAAAAAAAAACTCTCATTCTAATATCAAACCCCCAGCGCCGCGTCAGTTGAGTTCGAGCGGTAGTTACAGGAGCACGACGCGGCAGCTTCTTATCCATTAAAATTGTGAGCGTCGCTGGCGTTTTCAATTCTAATATCACAATATAAAACTAAAAGCTCAGGCTCACACATTCGCATGCGCATCCTAATGAGCATCACACATTTCTAATTCTAATGACGCGACGAAAAACACAGCTATCACTTGTTAGAGATTGCACTTATTTCCCATCTAGTTGTGGGCGTCGTTGTGCTTGCGCTACTACTAGAGGCTGCGAGTCCGCTTCTATTCAGTGCTTTTTCGAACCTTAAACGCAATGCAGAAAAGTTTGATAATGATAAAAAATACCCTGTCGCGACCACCCTGCTGTGACAAAATTAATCTCTTCAAGAAAAGAAAGTGACAAACTCCACTAGATTTTGCTGTATGTTTTTTCCTTTCATGCGTGACAAGTGGTTGTTTGGAAAGCACAGAAGTATTGCGAAATCAGAAGAAAATAGCCTATGTTGACTGTGTATAGTAGCACCACTGCGCAAAAAATCAAACAAAATATGTTGTAGTGGATTGTGCGCGGCATTGATTTTTAGCTATTTGTATTGCGTAAAGTGATGAGCTTGTGCCTGTGGCTGCGCGCAAAATCACCGCGAAAAGTGTTGAAGCAGATACCGGCGCTCACTGATCACGGACTCGTCAAGAAGCATTTCTACGAAGATCGAGGGTCGTTCTGGTCGAAGATCTTGAGGCTCGCATCATCCAAATCGTCGTCTTTTTCATTGATTTTACGTTGTGCGCAACCTCTTCGGCGATGAGTCCAAAAGTGGCGATTTTCAATTTAATTGATTTGCTAGTGCTCTCGAGCACTATGATAGGAGACCAGGTCTTCTAGTCTAGTGATGATGACTATGTATGCTAGTGACCAAAAGCACTAGGAAATCAATTAAATTGAAAATCGCCATTTTTGGATCATTGCGTTTTGTGCTCAAAATTGATGTTTTTGTCTGGTTCATGACACATTTTCACAATCAAATCCAATAGGAAAGTTGAGAGATTTAGCGAAAAACAACTGAGAAAAGATGAGTTTGTCCACTCTCCGGCACTTCAGCCGGCCCTCTGATGAGGAATGCCAGTCATTCCTCAACCTGGTTGACGCTGGGGAGGCAGGCGTCCCAGAGGCCGATCGTCTTTTGATGCGTTTTGCCAAAAACGGATATGATCCCGCTGATCCGGCGCGCAGCATCGAAAAGCTGAAGAAGCATCATGTCCAGAAATCCGGCCGCCACGACTGCAGCCGTCCGATTGTCCCCGACAACCTCGCCGTCATGCGGACCGCAGTCAAGGAGCGCGGGAAGGCGAACGGGTTGGATGGATCGAAGACGCGTGCCATATTTTTTTCTTCTAGTTAGCGCATTATAAGTATACTCTCAACCTCAAAAGCAACATCATTCACAAGAAAAAAGCTTGCGCGCAATCATATTCGTACGTGAAAAGCATGCTCGTGCGCTTGCGTTTTGATCTTTGTGTCATTCCCAAAAGCAGCACACTGAGCTGTCAAATCGTGCAAAATTCAACAACTTTTGTCGTACATGCATACACTTTTCGTTCACAAATCGTCTGATAAATCTTGTGTCATAGAAGCATGCTTTCGATTTCATACACACAAATACACATGTATACTCATGCATCAAATTCAAATAGAAATACTAAGATCTACACTTTCCCAGGTTTAATGGCCGTCGATTACTCCGGTGCGCACCAGGTCGGAAAAAGCTATGCCTATAGTTTTATTCATGGGGGACATACCTGCCTCGCATTCGAGTTAGAGGGCGTCGACCCGGAGCCCTTCAATGTCGAGATTGTACTACTCTCGCCGGAAGTGGACCGCCGTCCGGAGTTGATCCGCAAATACGTACTCTTGAAGAATAACACCCCCGAAGGTATGTGTAGCGGGTGGGTGGAAGCCTGTACTTTGGCGGGGGAGGTATTGAAAATTTTTTTTGTTCCAGTATTCATCTTAGTATGCGAAACCACGAGCCATGTCTTAGTCTTCACAACAAGCTTTCAATTTTTATCCAAGCGTGTAAGTGTAGCCATAGTGTCACCCACATAAACAAAGCTATGCTCGTTTTCGTTTCATTCTCTGCTGTATCATTAGCATTAAAATCAACAAACACAAATCATGATCGACACGGACATAGCATGAAAATCAAAATCATAATGATGCACTACGTAAAAAGTACAGAGCTGGCCCCTGTGCCAGCAGTACCGCGATACGATGGCCAAGTCCGGCCGCGTCCCGGCCGAGTTCCATGCGTGGATCGAGCTGCTTGCGGGCCCGAAATGGAAGGGACAGCTGCAATCGTATGGGAAGCATGCCGTGACCATGTTTAGTCGTGGTGTTGTCCATGAGTACACCCATTTTGGCCAGGCGGTCAACTCGCAGGTCCCCCGTCCGAAGCACAACGACCTGCGTTTAAAATTCTTCTCGTTCACAAACGTAAGCGCTTTTTGTTGTGGATTTGTATTTGTGCGTTGAAGCTCAAACTTCATTACAGCAAATCACGTTTCCCACTCTTCTAGTTCTACAGCTTCTATTTGTATTGCTATTCTTCAAATATTTGCTGAGATCATGCACTGGCGTTGTAGATTTAACTTGGAGTAGGACAAAATGTATGTAGGTCGTAAGTTTTTCTTTTTGACTTTTGAATTTGAATACATTAAAGCAAAACCAACTCTCAAACCCAACACAGAATGTGCTGGCGTCGATCAACCCGTACACGGACTCCCCCATTACGCCCGGTAGCTTGCAGCTTGACATGCACTACGCCGTGAGGACCATTTGCGGCTACGCTTCTGGTTGCCAAGCTGACCAGGTCCAATTCACCGAGAGCGAGGACATCATCCTGCAGAACTTATGCTCTGTAAAAGTATCGCCCTCAAACTCAAGGCAAAAGTTTTTGAAACTAACAGCGCATCAGAGATATTGATATTCTAATTTTTATCTTTCGCTTTTGTTCCCCCTTTTCAGAAGGGGGAGGACAAGGTGTCGAGCTCGAAGTTGCTGTATGCATTACAAATGTGATTGTCAGTCTTTGCGTGCATTACAAATATGAGCTTGCGTTTCGTTTTTGCAGTAAGAGTTAAAATTTAAATTTAAAGTTAAACTTGAGCCATAATCTGTCATGCAATAGTACGAGGGCGATGCTTTTATGTTTCATAAGACTTGATCAAAAGCAACATCCCGCCGCAGAAAATTCCGGATCGTTCCGCCGAGTCCAAAAAGTGCCGCCAGCAGAGCGAGATGGAGATGATCACCCCCATCAAAGAGCGGAACATCAAGAGCAGCATCGTGTCGCTCTTCCGGGCGATGAAAAAGGTGAAGGAATTTTATGCCAGCAAGAAGGACACCGGCCTCAGCGAAGCGACCGACATCGCGGAAGCGGCCGCGTTGGAGAAGAAGGCGAGTCCGGCGTTCTGGGGTTTGAAGTACGACGGTGCCTGGAAACTGGCCAAGGAGTTCAAGCGCACGAAGCAACAGCAGGACGATGAGCAGTTCTTGTTGAACAACATCGCAGCCATGATCAAGACCAAGTACAAGTTCGTTGCCGGGAACCTGGGATCTCAGGTCCAGGTCCATGTGGTCCCGTTCGACAAGGAAGTTCCGAAATCCACCATGATGGAGAGGC
Source organism: Amoebophrya sp. A120 (assembly GCA_905178155.1). Lineage (NCBI taxonomy): Eukaryota > Dinophyceae > Syndiniales > Amoebophryaceae > Amoebophrya > Amoebophrya sp. A120. The sequence continues at coordinate 2,664,987 of CAJINV010000005.1, forward strand.
GCATGTACGTGAAAGGAAGCAAAGGCGAAAAGCTTTTCGTCCACCAGTTGAAGAACGCCTGCCCGAGCGACCACATCGAGCGGCTGACGGAGTGCGTCGAGGAAGGGTCGCTGCTGCTCCCCCTCGTCGCCACGACCGCCGACCCGACGATGGAAATTGGCTGCTTCGAGATCGACGAAAGCGTGGACGTGGCGCTGAACTGGAAAGGAAAAGCCGCCGCGGCTGCCGCGAACAACAACAAGCCGGGCGGGAAGAGGAAAGGTAAAGCCGCTGGTAAGGCGGAGGCGAAGGCTGGTGCCCCAGCTCCGGCGGAGGCGAAGGCTGGTGCCCCGGCAGCTTCGTCTGCGGTTGCGGCCGCCGCTCCGGCCCCGGCTGCCGGTGCCAACGGATCTTCGAGTGGAGCGAGCAATGTATTCTTTGATACGAGTTTCAAATCGCAGTTGCAACTTGAATCCGAGTAACAGTAAAAGTAAACGAAAATGTCAAAGAGATATTAAGATTTTAGATTTAGTTTAAAAGTAAAACCGCGGAGGTGGAAGTCAGCTTGTTGAAGCTGTAGGGAAAAAATAGGCGCGTGCGCGCGCGCACGCACACAGACATGTGCGCGCGCGAGCACGTGCGCGTGCGCACGCGTGTATATGCGTGCGCATGCGGGCGTGCGCACGTGTGCGCGCGCACGTGTGCGTGCGCACGTGTGCGTGCGCACGTGTGCATGCGTGCGTGTGCACGTGTGCGTGCGCACGTGTGCATGCGTGCGTGCGCACGTGTGCGTGTGCATGCGTGCGTGCGCACGTGTGCGTGCGCACGGGTGCGTGCGCACGGGCGCGTGCGCACGTGTGCGTGCGCACGTGTGCGTGCGCACGGGTGCGCGCCCGCACACATGCATGCGCGCGCACATACACGCGCGGGCGCGGGCGCACACTCTTGCACATTGAAAACTTGAATCGAGTTCAGATCTACCTTCGCCCTTCCACTTCTACGTTTACAGTGAGTGCTCAGATTGAGCTTGATTTCGAATTTGGATTTGACTTTGGTACCAAAGTCAAAATACAAAACGCAACTACCGATGTAATAAAACTGAAATTAAAAACCCCTCCCAGATACAGGCCGCCCCGGTTCTGCTGCCGGAGCCGATCCCGGAGAACCAGCTGGGCTTGGAGATCGAGACCGAGCAGGAGAAGCGCAACCGTGAAGCCAACAAGGCGAGGCTGGAAAAGGACCCCAAGAAGTGCTGTCTCGAATACTTATCGGACAAAAACTGTCAACCGTTGCGCTGGTGTATGTGCATTCCGTCCCAGTACAGTCACCTCTCCGACCAGGAACTCGATAAGCGTCGCGAGTTACTCAACAAGTTGAGAATTTTAGTGAAACCAGATGAAGAAATGTATGACGCACACACGATTGATGAGATGGTGGACTTCCAGTGCGACAAGCTCTTCTACAACGCCGGTGAGCGGCGCTTCAGCGGAGACTGGACCTTTCCCGTCGGCGACGGGCATCAGCTGTCGCTCTCGTACTTTAATTTGATGATGATCTGACTCTGACTGTAAATCTAAAAGTAAAACCAAAAAGTAAAGAGTTTTAGTTTTTTGAAAATCGACACTGGAGTTTCAATTTCATGCATGGCAGAGTATGAGTGAGATTCTCAGAATGAGGCTTCGACTTGAAATTGACATCAAAAATAAATCAGGCATGTGAAGTACTACTGGAAAGTCTGTGACCCCGCCAAATGTGACCGCGCCAAAGCCATTTTTTGGCGGGTCATAGAGGAGAAGATGCCGTGCTCCGCGGAGAAGAACGCCCCGATGAAGACCACCTCGTTCGTGATCCCGGTGATGTCCGGGGTCAAGGCCCTCGGCAACGCAAAAAAACAGAAATCCCGCTGCTGATTCTCTTCGTGCGAAAAAAAAGGAAAAAGTAAAAGAGGTGAAAGAAAAGAAAAAGTAAAAGAGAAGAAGAAGAAGAGGAGGAAGTGCTTTTTTATTTGATTGATTTTGTGTTTGTTATTCTAATTCTTATTTGATTATGATTTTCATTTTGATCTCTATTTGAGTTTTGACTTTGAGTTTGTAATTGTATTTGTTGCCTTCTTGCTACTTGCTGCTTCAGCAGCATGGTTCTTTCTCAGTAGTGCTACTTCGGCCGTGAATGAGAGTTGAGATTACTGATAGAACTAGAAGAGTAGGGATAGACTGAAATGACACGCAGTATCAAAATGGTAGTACGCAACCAATGCAAACGTCCATACCTCCAACAAAAAAAAACTCAGGCTTTTTGCTAGTCCGCTGCTCCGGGCAAGGGCTACTGTTTCGCGAAGCTGTATTTCAAGTCACAAGACCTCCGAGTCCGAGAACCAGCGCCAACTTGTTGTCCAACCTGTTGTAGTGAGGAGCTCCAATGTGGCAAAGACAAAGCGCGACTGAATGCGAAAACTGTTTTGTACTACGATTGTTTCACTTTTCCTTTCGTATTTGTTCTAGTTTCGGTTTCCCTTTCCAAGAAAAAGAAAACAAGAATAACGTCCCTGCGAATCCGCATAGAGGTAGACCTCCTTCTAGAATTAAACGCAGAAGCAAAAGTACAGCGAAAATTAGAATTACAGCGTGACTACAGCTTTGACCTCGGCAATTGCCACGAAGAATATCTCGCTCTTCAGATTCTGTGCCCTCGGATATTACGTACAACGATAGTAGGCCACCCCTATGCTTACTCATCTGATAACGTAATAGATTTTCGGCTCGTTCGTCCTGTGCCTGTAGTCCTTTCGTGCTGCGTGTCGTAGACGTAGACGCGGGCCTGCAGTATGTTCGTAACCGTTTCCGTAGTCATATGAAAAAGCACGCGTGCAGTTCTAACTCCGTGTTGAACTACAACTATCTTTGTTGTTTCATGCCGCACTAGTCGTACAACAACAACTAGAGCTACTACTTTTGGTCTTCCGTTTCGTGTCCATTTCCACCCTGCTTCTAGATGAGACGCATCGCAACTAGATCGGGCGGATGGAGAGACGTCGGATAGATAGAGCCTTGCGATGAAACAGAGCTTTTTTTGTCACTACAATTATTTGTGTTGCTGTTTTCCTTTTCGGTTTCGCTTCATGTTCTTGCTTCACTTTACACTTCGACAGACGTAGCCTGCAGAAGAGTAAGAAAAACTAAAACAAAGAAATCGAAGAAGAGAACAAGTAAGATGTTTCCGTCTGAGCTTGCACTTATCTGGAGCTACATTTGGGTTTCGCTTCTTTAGTTCGACGTGCATCAAAATTTCTACAATTTCAGAAGTCTCCGCGTCGTGATCAAAACGCCTGCGAGCGCATCCTTTAGCTTGTGCGCTGTGCTGTCTGTAGTGGCCAGAAAGTAGAAGATCGCACTCCCTGCCACTACTGCTACTAATGTTTTTCTTCTTGTTTTTGGCAAAAACGAAATCGAAACTTGCCGGCACTGTTTCTTACTTCAGGATAGTAGTTTGCTCGTGTTTTATGTCGGTCGTCCTGGTCGCGCAATGTTGCAAATCCGCCGGAGCTGCAGCGTTGTTGGACCTAGGCCAATTGTGATTATTTCTACCTCCACACGTATAATAACAAGCTCAAGTAGAAGTGCCAGAAATCGAAGCTGTTTTCTTTTTTCTTTCGACTGGAAGATAGCAAGAAAGTAATTTCCGCCACAACCGAAAGCAGAGCTTGTTTGCCTTCGAGTGGAAGCACGTATCTCTTCCGTAGAATAAAAGAACTCAGCTTCGAATCACTTCATGGTTGTTGTGTCGCGCGTATCTGCAGCTACTTCCTTCCGGTCGTATTGCAGTGCCGCGATTTTACGTATCTCTGCACAGTTAGCTGCCTGCTTGAATGTAGCAGCGAAAATTTCGATCTCTACACATAGACTACCCAGCTTTAAAATTAAAAATAGCGTTGAAATTATCACATTCTTTTTTCGGCCAACGCGAAGTTGTCGCTTGCCCCCATCTAATCATGCGGCATTGCTGCGTCTCCGTTTCTGAGCCAGCATAAACATCAACATTTCGCTGACTGGCATCAAGGTCTCACCTGTCCGGTGCGGTCCTTTTTGCACTTTCGGCAGCAACGTTTCGTTACCTAGTCCTGCTTGTATGTTGCTCGCATGCTACGCGGCATCCGCATTCCAAGAAACAGAGCCAGCACTTGAGCTACAGTGTGAACATCTGCCCCCGTTGAAATGAATTCGGGCGCATTGGCAGTGCTAACTCTAAGACGCGAGCAAATACAGCGTTTCTACAGTGACTATGCTTCTACTTCATGCGTGATCCGATTTTGATTTTCATAATCGCTTCGCTTGAGTACATGCGTTAGCGCCAGTAGTCGCGGCAGTGTGGGAGATATTGCGCGCTGGTCTCCACCTGGATCGCGATCCATGGTGAGGCCGTCACGTTGCGTTGATGTCGCAATCTCACCGAAGTGCAGTAGGATAAGGTGACGCTAACAATTATACTAGCACTACCCTAGACGTTGACGCTTTCGACTATCAAAGAATAACAAATGCTCCCCCGCGTTTTAGATACCACTCTGACACTTGTGTGCCACGCTGCGAGTGGTGTTGATGAATGGAAGCTGAGTCTGAAACTGATTTCGAATTGCACTACCCGAGCAAACGTTTCTTATTGCACAGAATGCGCGAGCGTCTGTGTCTGTAAAAATGCATCTCCTTGTGAATCAAAATCAAAAACAGAAAACAGCTGCTCGCTGCGAACGAGGCAGCAGACTGAATAGAATGCGTTAAGGGTGGCGGTCGCCCCCCTAAGATGTTCCAACTCGGGCGCATCTCCCTGCGTTGTCCTTGAGCCACATATCGTGAGCCTCAGCTTCACGCTCGCAGAGAAAGGCAAGCGCAAAAGTGAAGCAGAGTGATCGATTAGTGTGAGCGCTCTGAGGGAGTTGGGCGCTTCTTGCACTTGAGGGCTCCAAGGCTTTTGTGTTTTAGTATTTATGATTGTGCTTTTCATTTTCGTTTGCCTTTTTGTGGATATGAGTATGTGTACGACTATGAGGGTGAGGCGCGTTTTAGTTCCAGTGGGATTTACTTTTGGCTTTTGGACTGTGCGCGTGCTTCCCACCAACGAGTCTGATCCCCGCACGACCACAAAGACAAAACTAAAAGCAAAAGACGGGAGTGCTCTACATCTAGATCTAGAACTAAAGCCGAGTCGTAGTGTAAAGATAAAAAGCAGAATCTGCACCAAGATGGCTGAGAATGACTGAGATGCATCAGTCCCGTTTTGCGAGCCGCAGCATCCAGGTGAGAGGGAAGGACCGCGAGACCAAGCACTACTTCGGGGAGCCGCTCGGCAGCATGGTGCTGCAATACACTTGTGGGAATCGCCGGACATTGTTGCGTCGCTTATTCTCGCCTTGGTCTTATTCTTAACGTAAGCTAAAGCTTCCACTTCGTGGTGGTTTAGGATTAGGCTTCAAAGTGAAAACTCAGAGAGGAAGTCATGTGCCAACTCAAAACGAATGCGAAAGCTGAGACACAAGCTCGCTGTACTCTAGACATGGACTTCGCTCAAGAGTTAGACTTGCGACACAACTGCGTCTGTGATTCAGCATCAACAACAACGACAGCGCAGTCGCATTCGCTTTCAGTTTCACACCAAATAAGACGAGAATAAGCGCGATGGCAATGAATGCCCGGCGTTTTTGTTTCTGATACACTGTCCCGGCATGGTCTGTCGTACTACACGAAGGTCGCGACTCCTTTCTCTTCTCGGCCAAACCGGTACAAGGGCGAGGACTACACCACCTGGACTCTGCGCGACGGCGACACTCACTGGGAGAGTTTCCGCATCTTGCCCGCCCCCAACGAGAAGTGCTTTAGCATCGAGCGCGTGACGCGGGTATAGCAGTAATTTCAGTTTTTGTTTTTCTTATTCTTTTTCGCTTCTTTTTTTAACTGCGTCCTTTTCTATTTCTTTATCATTAACATTAGCATTTGCATCATCTCTAAGGGCCTTCCCCTTCGCCTTAATCGGAACAACGGCAGCACAGATGAAAAAGAAAACCACGCAGCATTGTGCCTGTTCCTGTTGCTGTGTCTTGGCGAAGACGCAAACTGATTGCAATTCTAAAACCAAACCCCATTGACACAGATCCCCAAGGAAGAGTGGGAGGGCACCGCGGATGGATTGATTACGCCGTGGGCCACGAACCCGGAGAAGAAGAGAAAAAAGGTAGCCGGAGTGTTCTAGTCCGACGAATCAAACACGGACCAGTCTTCTCTGTCGCGGCTCTGTCGCGCGTCGACTGGTGAAAAAGAAAACGGATGTGGCGAAGAGGGCGTTGCGACTGATGAAGAAATAAAAACAGCCACAGACACGAGCCTGATGTAGATGAGGAGCAAGACAAACACAGAGTTTGAAACTTCAAAGATAGGCGGCTTTACTTGATTAGGCTTTCCGCTTTGACAACCTAGATGATGCCATGCGATCAAAGAATGAAAAGCAACAGACGTCCTATCCGGATCAAAGATCAAAAAAAGAAGATGGGCAGAGCCACAAAGTCAAAGCCAGAATGTAAATGGGCATGATGATGAAGAAGGTGTCCGTAACCACATAGATCAACGCCACGCAGTGCCTGCTCCTGCTGCAGATGCAGTGCAATTTGAATTCCATTTCCGTCAGGCGGACACCTGCCGCCGGATTTTTCCGCTTAAATCAGGCTAAAGAATTGCTAAAAGCAAAAGACTAGGCCCCCGGCGGCGTTTCGCCAGTGCGCGCGCCGGGCCCTTGTTTTGTCCAATGCCTTGCGCCGTGGCCGCGCAGGCATTGGGCCGGCCACCTAGCACCCCCCGGGCTTTGTTTGCCCTCCCTCTTTCAGTTTTGCTCGTCGGTGGCGCTTGGGTTCTCCCTGTGGAGTTTCTGCTTTCTCATGGCTTGGCCGGGGCGTCGCCAAAGCAGTCCCGTTCCATCCGTTGGGGCCGCCGCTACGTCCGTTTCATGGTGGATCGCCAGCTGCGGCATTTGCCAGCCGCCCGGAGCAAGGAAAGTGCTCCAAGCAGAACAACGCCTGGGTGCGGCCCGGGGCGACCTTCTTTGGCGGTGGAGACGTCGTCTGGGGTGAAGGTGTTTGTTGTTCTGCTCGGGTTGTTTTCTTGCTTCGGACGGCAAGGTTGCGGCCCCTCCGGAAAGGGCCGGAGTTGGGTCCGGAGTTGGTAGTTTTCGGCACTGCTAAAATCGGGATTTGGACTGCTAAAGCGATTGCTAATTTGAATGCTAAAATGCCTGACCCTTGAAAATCGGAACGATTTTCAAGTTTTGGCATTTTAGCACAAAATTAGCAATTTTTTAGCAGACACTTTAGCACGGATTTTAGCAGACGAAAACTACCGCGGCGGGATGTGGTTCCAGGGGATTTAGCAGTGAATTAGCACTGAATTAGCAGACTTTTAGCAGAATTTTAGCAGACCGGCCGCCCCCCCAACATCTTGCGAAACGGGGGGAATCGTTGGTGTTGGGGGGCCGTTCGCAGGATCGGGTGTTCGGGAAGGTTCTGTGGGGAGAACCGCTGCTCAAGTCTGACTGGTCATTCGGGGTGCGAATGGCTGCCGCGCAAGTCCGCCGTCGGGGAGGTGTTTCGCTTTCTCCCGCCCCAGCCCGTCGTCCTTCCGCCGGCCGGCGCGCTTGCGAGGCCCGCAGGGGGGCCGGCGCGCAAGCAGGTCTGACCGGGTTTTTCTGAAGGGGCGCCTGCCTTCGCCTCCTTCTTCCGCCTCGCCTGTCTTCGGGCCCGGGACAAGGCGGCCATCTTCCCTTTTTTCCGGTTGTCGCGCGTGCTTCCCGTGTTGCTTTGGGGAAAAAATTTGTTTAGCACTTTTTCAGCAGCTTTTTAACGAAAAAGCCCGGCGCCCTTTGTCCGCCTGATTTCCGCGCGCGCGCTTAGAGTTAGATGCGTTCGCGTCCGCACCCGCAGTTCAACGCTCAGGCTCCACGTTGATGCTACACCTAGACCTAACGCGAAATGTCATCCCAATCTACAACCGGATCCCCTTCACATAACAAATGAATCAAAATTCAAATGGTCCCGGCGTTTTTGGCGGGGGATGCGAAAGCTTTTTTTACCAACTGCCGCCGTGTCTACGTCTCGCGGATCATAACTTTCATGCCCATTGATCAAAATGCTTCGCGATCATGGACCAGCTAACTCGTAGTCGCTAGATCCAAAGCAATCCATGCAAATGCTTCTTTTTTTTTTACGGGGGCGTGGGCATCCCATGTATTTCAACACCCACTGACTCGCATGCGTTCAATCAAAAAAATCGGGATTCGGAGATAGTATCTAGATTAGAAAACAAAGATTTGCAGTCGTTGAGCACAGCGGAGTCGGTGTTCCACCAAATTTGAAATCGTTAATTAATTGTTAAACCTAGCTATTTTTATCGCTAGCAAATTCGGAATTAAGCAACTCTGTCCGACCATAGAACATGTGTACAGAAAGTCAGAGGCTGATGAAACGACGAAAACTCCTATTACGCAGTTTAGTGTGCGACCATCAAGCAGCACTTATTCGGCGACGTCGAACAATATCCACGTATCCCCTTCTACGAAGTCCTCCTCCTCCCGCCGCCCTGCACAAGATAAAGACTCATCCTCTGGTGGCACTTCCACAGCTACTAGACCACTTTCACCGCAGCGAAAGCTCCAAAATGAAGATCCCTCGTCAACATCATCCCCCTTTCCCTTTCCCGCCGAAAAAAACTTTCCCCGGTCTCTCCCCACGGTATTCGACAGTGCGAGCGGTCACGACTTTGCACCAACCGCAGCCTTATCAAATGCAAAAATGTCTGGGTCTGGAAGGATGCAACTTGTGATGCATGTTGCGCATCATACAAAAATCTGTGTTGCGTGACTTGCAAAAGGTGCTCATTTCTGGCCATGCTGAGGGGGCATTTCTCATGCAGAACAGGCATCACAAAGGGGCTGCAGATCCTGTGATGCTAGGCCCTGCATTCCAGACTTGGTGGAGCTTGGACAAACTGCATGACAAATCTCGGAATCTTCCAGACCCAGACACTTTTCCATTTGATAAGCCTTTTCAGAAAGCGAAGTCTTCCGGGAAAAACGGCCACTGAACAATTCGGAGTTGCTCGCACACTTCCGGAGGAGGAAACGAAAACAGACCGCAGACAAGAGCAAACCCTCGCTTTCATCGCAAGAACGTAGTGCTCCAGGGATAGAACGACCACCTCGCCTGGAAGAAGATGCTTCTACTAGAACGGAGCTACAGGTGGAGCAGGAAACGACCGGCGCAAGAAGTACAACCTATCGCGATGTTGATGACCACACACCCACCGCTAGCACGAGTGCAACCACCGAGTCCTCCTTTTCCGAGCAGGAAGTGTGGCTCCCGGACGGCCTTCCCCTCTGCCTCTTCTTTCACCGGGCGGATTCCTGCCTCTTTGAGTATCAAAGTGTAACCTGGGAAGAGTTCTTCGAAAGCATGGAGTCCTGTTCCGGGATGAGCCTGTTTCCGCATTTGCCCCTCGTCCTGTTGCGGTTCGGCTACACAGAGGAGGTGAAGACGGGGGGTGGTCGCGAAGAAGATGGGCGTGTGCTGGTAAAGGCAGAGAGCAGCAACAGCCGGAACAGAAGAACGGAAGAAAGCGCTGATGTGACAGCTCGTTCCGCGGGGTACTTTGATTCTAACAAGTGGATGAGGTACATGGTGGAGGTTCTGAACATAGCCTTGGCATGAAGCATAGAGCCTGTCATCTAGATGTTCAATGCAGAGCAGACACGACACGGTCGGCGTTCTCGGCGAGCTTGAGTGACGTTGCCTCATCTTGCTTTAAAAATACTCGAAGTCGAACCATGGTGGCGGCCTTGGTGGTCGTTGTAGCTGAGTACTCTAGTACTGTTGCCAGCAGCTACATTGCTGTCTCGATGATCCGACTAGGAAAAGGTGTGCTGTCGAATTATTCCTAGTAATTGAAGCAGCAATCCCGGCAAAGAAGAACCGCTCTCGTAGTTGCTGCGCTGCATTTCACGGGCAGGAAGTGGAGTCTCTTTTTCTTCTTGTTAGATAGTGTATCAAATATCACATGGACGTAGTTAAGCTCCTTCAATTATCCGCGTGCCCATCTTTATGTATGGTGTTCTTCTGCTCCAGAGCCCATTAGTGCATCAGTAGGACACACAAAGCTCTTTAGTACTAGTACACACTCACATCAAGAGAGAAAAGCTATGGTGGACGATGCGACTCAGCAATGAGAAGGAGCTCGTCCTGAAAAGTTACATATGCGAGGTTGCTTTTGCATCAATTTTCCAAGAAGCTTCACGAAATTGCAACTTCCACCTACTGAGTAGCCACGTTGAGAGGATGAAGAAGAAGAAGCATAAATGTCGCCCAGCGGGGGGTGAATACCCCCAGCAAAAACTTTTCCACGAATCTTCAAAACTATGTGTCGCTTCTTCGAAAACTGATCAACAAAATCGTAATCGATCTGAATTATCTCCGTTGCAGAAGGGTCCGCTTGTTGTCGACCATCTTCATCGCGCCCCTGTGCCGCCCGCGACGGTGCTCATGGCGTCTCGCACGGCGGGTAAGGAATGCTGTAGTGTGGCTGCAGAAGAGGAACCAGAAATGCAGGGAGCACAGACAGATGATGTATGCGAAGTTGTTGTAGATGCTGCAACAGCTGCTGCAACCACAACTCGTGCGCGCCTTGCAGATGCAAAGGAGTCGGGACAGGAGACGCGGTGCGATGCGCAAGCTGACCAAAAAATGCGGAAGCGGAACCTGGAACAAAAGCGATATTTTCTCTGTAGCGGCACTGTCAGGCTCCGTGCTGCAAAAGTAAAGAAAAAAGATATCTATCCAAAGCATTTTGTTCCACTTACCCATGAATTTCTATTGTCCTCGCACGCAATCGCAAGTGCAACAACATGTCGCACGCCGCGCATAATCACAATCATTTCTGAATAAATGGCGCCAGCTTGTTCCTCTAAAATGCATTTTACTTGCATATGGACATCATCACGGCAGAAGTAGATGATGAAGGTGTTGTTACATGTGATGATGGTAATATAATTCATTTTCAGGCGGAGGTCAAGCGCAGCAAGACCGGTATCCTATCACCAGTGGTCTTTTTCCAGGACCTGTACCGACGCATCTTCCCATCAGGACAAGGGATTTTGAATAGAACTAGATTCTGTCCTGTCCGATTTTTACGTCGCCGCGAACAAGCTGAAGCTGGCACAAGCCACACTCTTGCAGGACGAGTGGGCCAAGAAGGTCATGCTCATGACCTGATGGTGGAGCTGGTGCCACAACACGACGCGAGTACTACAACCACGACACGCGACGCACCCAGTCCGTCTCGTCGTACAACTTGCTGTACGCGTGATCGCCGCGAGGAGCCCGAGGTGGGAAAAAGCGTACCAGTGGACTCCAAGAAGGTGCGTTCTATCATCAAGGACACGATGTTGAAGAAGAGAATCAAGAATAAGAAACAGCAAAACGGCAACTCCGCGGCGGCAGCGGCGAACACTGCTACCACGGCTTTCACGCTGCTCCTCGAGAGTGTCTGTGCCGTGTTTCGCCGCGTGATCTGGAAACCATCCGTGGCTGTGGTGATGTACTTATCCTTGCAGGTGCGAACGTCACAACCCCACCATCTGGTTGTATCCTGTGTGGAATCTTCGCCATCAGCAGCTGCATCTGCATGCGATCACTTTGCAGTGTGCGAATAGAAACATCAAGAGCGATCCTATTGATCTTGACCGACTTATTTGCAGAGATATTTCATGGGGAAGTAAACATGTAATTGCATGCACCAGTACAAATTGCCTCAGGAGATCAGCTTGCTGAGGATCGTGTTACACATGATATCATAGTCATACGACCTTCTGGCTCTTTGTAGGCTCCTTAACCGAGGAGCAGTTCCTACCCGGCTCGCTCGCTTACCGACGCAGCATATCCGAGATGCTACGAGCCTCACGAAGCGAGGGCAGTAGTGCCATGCGACAAGAGGGGTCTGTACTTATGCGGGGGATCGCTTTCACTGGCGCGCAGGCGCACCTCTTCACCACAGGAACAAAGTCACCGCCTGCAAGGCTAGTCATGCTCCTAATGCTGTAAATTCAGGAATGCAAAAGGCGAAAACGCATCGAGACATAACGCATGATGTCCTGTTTCTGTTGTTATGCCTCTTCGTGAGTTTCCGCGTTCGGATCCGATTTGAAAAAAAAGCTTCACAGCTGCAGGTGCGACCTGTCATCTGTACTTATGTGCGCGGGTACTTCGTAAATCGTTTTGCACCGAACAGGCAGTACTAGAACAAGATAATTAGAAAATATTAGAGGCATTCATAATTATATATGTGCAGTTTAACGAGCAACGAAGACTCTTGTGTAATTTTCGAAGAGTATTTGCGTCTACCTCTACCCTTTGTAAGTGGAAACCTGTTTCTCGCTACTTCTGCCTTGCTACTCAAAACCGCGCGGTGGTCATCTACTTCGTGACCTGTTCCCATAATGGTCGGTGCGGTTGACTTTTCCTTGGCGCGCCGGTGGTTTCTTTTCGCCCTCGATGCTGCAGCTAGATCCCGATGGGGCTGTGAAAAAGTCGCGAGAGTTATTTCATACATCATGCGTTTTCTTTTATAACCACTGGGCTTCGGCGGGCTGCTCAATTTGTATTGCGGAAAATGCCACAAACCACAATCAACTATTTCTATCATAAAAAAATGCTGTGAAAAAATGCAGATTGAGTTTATGTACAAAAATGCATCCTCGTCCATAAATCCTGGCTTAGCTGCCTCGACGACGCTGTAGCCAGGCATTTATATCTCTAAGCCGCAGCAAAGCCATGCGCATGATGATGAAGTAGTTTGTAGTGTATCCACACGCGGCTGAGCAGCGATGAGGTGCAGTGCGTATGAAGTTTGTAGGTAGAAGTGGAGTTTCGTGTGTCCTCACCGATGACCAAAGCTCACGGTCACGAAAAGGTCAGCTCAGATGACTACTGACAAGTTCAAGCTGTATTGAAGATTCGAAGACGTATGTACGTGTTGGTCTGATCTTGGCAGTCTTGCATGATTTCACCGAGCACCCTGAGCGGCCGCTAGACGACTACACGAGCGCTCCCTTTACACTGAAGGTGCACCACCTTGAGCACCTCCATGAAGGTTGTCAGAAACTACGCAAATTGAGCCCGACACTCGTCCTGTAGCTATCCTTATCCAACCACGCATGATGTTGAAATGCTTGCAACTGGATCCAAGTGGGAGGAGGATTTTCGGAAGCTGTATGGTCTCATCAAGTGTCGAGTTTTCATGTGTTGCTGTTTTTGCAACAATTTGGCAGACAATTTGAATTTCTCACTTCACGTTCACCTGCATGACCCTTTCAAACAACGCGGCTGCTCTGCAATACAAATGGTCATAGGAAGTGTGCGTGTGTCTAGCCGCATTTCTCACATTCTTGACCTGAAATTCTATACTTGTGATGGTTTTTCATGAACACGTAAGACAAAGATTGACATATTTATATAAAATTGAAATGCAAACTTAGAAATATAAAAATTTCCTGACGTTTATTCCCCTTTTCTTGCAGCAGAGTCACACAGACGCACGAACAGAAAGCGTATTTTTTTCCTTTACGCGCCGCATTGAAACGTCAGCCTGAGGAGCTACAATTGGTAACGTAACACTTGAGGAGGCCATAGAGTCGAGCCGTACATGATCAAATCAAAGGAGGGCCAACATCTGGTGGGCGAAAAGCAAACTACCCCCGCCGCGGCGCGGACCACGGGTACGCTGGAAGGACACACGATGGCGGACGAGATGAACGCGAATGGGAAAACGACAAACCAGAAGACTGCCCGGGGCCGCAAAAGCGGTCAGGATGCGCGCGGCGGAGGTGGCACCACCAACACTCCCGTGGCTGGTTCACCCCGTCGTGGCTCGAGAACAAGTTCTTCTACTAGCTCTACTGCCTCAAAAGTGCAGCTGGAGCGCTCCTCGTTGGAAGAAACGACGGATGAAACATCTGCCATTCAGATGAAACCCACTATCACCTCCGACGCCGCCTTGGGTGAGACGTCGCAGAAACCCAGAACTACGACGGGCTCTACAGCGGACAGCAAGGGAGCGGCGAGTGGCGAAACCGAAAACGGCGTTGAGAAAAAATATGAAATGCGAGAAAGAAACGAGAACAGCGAGCAATGTCATCCTTTTGCTTTTTTACTCCTTTGCATGTTTTTTCCAAAGTAGATCTGTCTCTTTTGTGATGACGAGAAAAAGTAGAACAATCTAGAACATCAAACATTCGCGCACGCCGGAACAGCACATTTGGGAGCGGTGCTCTCTTGGTTTTGCGTTTGCCGTCTTGGTATGACATGGAAAATAAGTAACCAAGAAGACCAATTGACACTGTAATTCCCGCCCCTGGAGGGAAGGGAAGTCGTGATAAGGGCCTGGCGCCCAGATGCGCTACCTACCTGAGGTAGACGCGTCAAGTCTCGCAAACTAAGCGGCAGCACGCCGCTGCTCCTGGTGAGTAATGTAGGGCGGCGCCCGCAGTCCAGCGCGCGCCCCCTCGACCCTGGTGGGCGTTCTCTTCTTGAGGACGAGCCCAGCTCTGGAAGCTGGTGCGCCCTGTACTATGCTCCTGGCGAGTGAGACGGCGGAGGGCCGTCCGCGTGCTTAACCTGAGCAGCACAGCGCCACACCGCGCCCGACCAGTCCGAGGCGGGCCCTTTAGTGTGTTGCCGCGTCGTGTGCAAGGAGGCCCGGCATGGCGTGCCCCTCCCGGCGGCCTTGTGCCGTATTGGTGGTTGGAGGCGCGCCGTCGTAAACCCTACTGCCCCACGTAGTGCGCAGCACGCAGCCGGCGGCACTTGCCGAAGATTGGCGAAAACGGTGGGGCCTGCGCTATTCTGGAAAGCCTCGGCTGGCACCTTACCCCCCTGGCGGGGCCGCAAGACCGTTCCCGGGAGGCGGCGCAAGAGGCGGCGGTGGCTCCGCCTGCGTGAGCCGCCACCGCCACAGCTTGCGCCCTACATTCTCCCCGTCCGGCAATTGCCGGATGTCCGTGGAGCCGCTCTGGAAGCGCACCTCCCTACGCACGTAGTGCAATTATTCTGTGTTAGTGCGCCCGGTGTGCACCCTCTGAATAATGCTGCTATAAGGAGCGAGTGCTCGAAGCAGGGCAGCACAGCGCGCCCATTTCCCTTCATGCGCGTTGCTCTCCTTCTGCTTCCACGACTTGAGGCCGTGTGTCGCGTTGAAGGGTTTTCGCACGTCCTGCTCCCACAGCCGTGTTGTCAGACGGATCATCGCAAGTATAGCCTGGTCAAAGAGCGAGCACCGCTTCTGTTTGAAACAAGAGCGGGTCAAATACAATACAATACAATTGACACTGTAATTTACCTTTGGTAGTCGCTCGCAACTTCACGGCTCTTTATAATTTCCGTTTGCGTACACAATGAACAAGTTTGGAGTTGTCACAACTGGACACACGCACAGTTGACAGCTTGTGTAGTGTAGTTTTGTCCTTTCTACTATCACCAAATCAAGCACAAAGTGCCACACCATGAAGAGCAGAGCGTGAGGTTGCTTCCCAGGTGATTGTCATGTCTACAGCTTCTGCCTGTGCAGTTCTACTTACAACGGGACGCACATTTCAAGGTTCGGAATCAAGAGCGTTAAGCGGCAAATTTGCATTTACAAAAATCGCGCACATCGAGAATCAGAACAGAGTAAATGAGCGCACATGTTTCTTTCTCGTACGAGGTACGTCCGTGCATAGTTAGACTCAGAGCTCGACGACGAGCACGGGCGGCGACGGGCAGCTAACACCAGCCGCTGAAACCGAGATAACGGCGCGCAATGGTGGGGTTGGTTCCTCCTCCACCCTGGAAGACGGTAGCAGGAGCGCAACGGATGGTGTGACGACGGATGGAAAAATGGATCTTGGTCCCCTTGGTGCACTGCATGACGTTGGTGACGGTATCTCATCTACAACGGGACGCGCCTCATCTACCACAAACGCTGGAACAACTTCTCCGTCAGGCACTGGACCTGGCGGCGTGACGCTGGAACATGAAGATGGTGCTGGTGCGCGGACCGCAGAGTCACAGGATACTGCAGCTGCAGATCGCTCCGTGACCGGGGACCGTGACCAGCATATGACGGACGCCGGCGCAGCGGAGGGTGCAAGAAGTGAAAAAGTTACAGGGCAAGGAAAGTCGAAGTCGTCAGAACCTAAAGCTGCATCTGCGACTCCTACAGATTTGCCGCGGATGGAAGCGAAAGGAGAAGAACAGGATAATCAGCACCAAAGCAGGTCCACGACAGAAAGCAGGAGTGCGTCGGGGGATAGTGGGCACGTAGCTCCTGCAGACAGCACCTCGTCTCACAGCACCGAAGAAGTAGCTGGCGCAGCATCTGAAAGAGGAGGTGGAGAGGCGAAGCTGGTGAGGCCGAGCCGGGGCTACTCGGCTGGTGGCGTTTCTACTTCCGCAACTGGTCGCGCGGCACCACCAGCGGTCGTAGATCCGAAAACGAAGAAAGTTAAATTCCCTGATCAAGATGCGGACCAAAGTGGTGGAGCTCCTTTGCAGGCAACTCCTGAAGAGCGCGAGCAACGCGAGCAGTTCGAGGCGGACGGAGGCTTGAGTTTCCTTTCCGAGGAGGATGTAGACGAAGCGTCGCTGCGTCGACCTTCTACGTCTACGTCTGCAGCTGCTTCCGTAACCTCCTCTACTCCAAGAAAGACCTCGCACGGGTATCACCAGGTGGAGCAGCAGGAGGAAGTAACTCCACCCTTTCCACTCACAGAAAAATTACCGGCCGCAAAAGCAGGGGAAAACCCGGGCCAGGGGTTGCCACGCGATCATGAAAATGATCACAACCATGCTGAGAATGATGAAGTCTTCGCGAGCACTTTCGAGGGTGGCACAGGTAGCCCGGCGGCGACCACCGCGACAAGAAGCAAATCGAAATCTTCTGAGTTTGATACAATTGCCGAAGATTTCGAACTCGAAGCGAAAGCAACAAGCCAAACACATGCCCCACAGCTGGCAGAAATTGCGACTCCTTCTTCGGCAATGGCGCTGCGAGACGAGCAGGTTGATCAGAAAACCCTCGCAAGCGGCAATGATCTTCATCACGCAACAGGAACTAGCACACGCCCCAGCGGTCCTGCAAACGGGTTGACGGACTTTCTTGAAGGTGATTCGCCTGCAACGACTGAAATAGTGGAAACCGGCGACATCGGTGGGCGCATGTCTAGTGAGGTTGCTGGCGGTGCGACGAGTGCAGGTGAGGAGCGGTCGCCGCACGTAGTGGAGGACAACGCTCTGAAGACGGATGCTGACGACGACGAAAACCAGCAGGAGGGACCTCCATGCACGTCGTCGCGGCATCTCGAGATTGCTACTCCTGCGCCAAAGGCTACACAAAAGCCACGGGGTGCTGCAGCGACTCCTGTGCCCTTAATGTCTCAAGATGTGGAACCGCCGGAAGCGATTTCCGCCACGGAATCGGGCGCCGCTGCGCAACCCGAAGCTCCCAGCAATCTTGATCCTGGCGCGTCGGTTTCTGCTCTTCCAGGAGGAGAGCCGCCACCGCAGCAAATTAGCGCAAAGGACGAAGAGAAGGGCCGGCCGGCTGTACTCGTAGGTTACAAGGACAGATACCCAACGAAATACAATGCTGGAGATATTGCAGCGGACGCGACGTGGAAAAAGCAAGCGACGTGGGATCTCATCAACGGCGCCTACGTCACAACGTTGGACCCGTGTACGGAAATGGATTTTCTTCGCTGTAGCGGCAGTGTCGAGCTGGGGCCTGCTTCGGTTCATTCCTCAGGCACCCCTGTGCCGGGAAAAGAAGGTGCGTCTGCACTGCCCATATCTGTGCGGCATACTTTTAGCAGTGCGGAACTAGTATCAGACATAGGGGAGCCGTCAATGACATGCGCGGTACTAACGAAAGATTGCGCGGCCGAAGAAACCGATGCAGGAATAGCACGCTTTCTCGCAGGGAGAAATAGGGAGTGGTACCATGACACACAGTGGATGTGCCAAGGTGAAAGTGGCGGTCTTGTTGCCTATTGCGGCGGGCTGCCACAAGAACCAGCCCAAGCGGCGTGGTGGTCGTGCTTGTCTTGTTCTCCCTTGACGAAGCCGGCGGTTGACGGTGGAGAAGATGCGGAGAGGGGAACTTGCCTGTGGAAGGAGACGCTCGTTGTACCACCAGGCCAGACGTCGACCCCGGCCACGAGGAGGTATTGTGGCCATGTCGCTAACGTTGAGCCGAGTGCCAAATTGCAGAACATCCCGGACTGTTTGGAATTGTCGCCCCAAACCCGGAGCATCATGCTGACGCTTCGGCCATCGGACGGAAGCAGCCAGAGCCCCCCAGCAGCAACTGATGCCAGCGCCAGGCAAGAATGCACCTCACCAGCAGAAGGCAGCAGCGGAGGTCAGGTCGATGTCATAAACCACTACAAAAAATCGGCACCGGGCGGCGGGCATGCGCGGGTATCGTTTGGGGCTTTTGAGGTAGCTGAAGCTGCGCACTTTTCTACACAAGAAGCCCCCGCGCGCGCGGCCGAGGCTGCCTCGGTACAACAAATAAAAGGAAGTGCCGCGGGCGCGGCGACGTCGCTCTTCTGCAAAATACTCCTTGACGGGGTTCAGTTCAAGCCCCCCGACCTCCCTTTGGGTTTGACCGACGTCGCGCGGGGGATCATCTTCCAACAGTCGAATACCGGCGAGTGCGAAGTTGGGAACTTTGTGCATGGATACCCCCCGCAAAATGGGAGAGTTTACTACCAGTTTTGCTGCGACGGGGGCTTTAGTGTGCGCGAGCCAATGATGCAGACACGGCACGAAAATGCCGACGCCGAGACGAGGACGCTCGGCCCCTTTGCTTGTCTCGCCGCTAGAGATGTTCTGGGCAAGGAGCGGATCGCCAGGCTCTTCTCGAAGCCCGACACCGCAAACTGGCGCGCCCTGTGTGGTGTCAAAATGCGTGGGGACCTGCTTGACTTCCTCCCGAGCTCTGCCTCGATCACTATCTCGAAAAGCCCAACAAGTGCGGGAGAGCAGGCTGTACGTGTACTGAATCTTTTGCTGGGAATCATGTTGCAGGTCTATTTGCAGTTGCTGAAGATGCATAGAGCTGGCCTGATGCACAGGGACGTGAAGGCCGAGAACATCCTTCTGTATTTCACGGAGGATGGCGTTTCGAACTTGTTCCAAATGGCGTCTGCATTTGCGCAGGAAAAAGGTGGTCGCGCCCCAACCTCAGTGACCGCAGTTCTGATGGATTTTGGCTTCGTGTGTCGTGCCTCTCAAAAAGCGTTTGTCGACAAAAGTTTGGCAACCAAGGTAAGGGAGTGCTCAGCAACCGGGGGTGACGTGGGGTCGGAGTTATCCGTGTCTCCGGATCATTGGTGGAACATCCGCCCTATAGGTTCTCCCATCGCAGGGGCGATCTGCTTTCCTGGGCAAGAACGACGGCAAGCCTCGTCCGCCTCATCTTTCTGCAGACGGATCCGTCGAGTGCTCCAAAGAACACAGAAAAGGTACAAGTGGGCGAACAAAGCTCGTTTGCCTGGCCAAGAAGCACTGAAAAATCTTTCAGGGATATTTTTCAACTGCGCAACAAGGATCTGGCGATGCTTCAAAATAAAGTACGATTGATCCCGGAGACCGAGACCGAGCAGAGGAAAATTATTTGGAGTGAAAAGACCGTGGTCGACCTCTGCAAGTCCCCAGAGCTGGCTTTTCTGAACGAGTCGGGCTGCAAGAAGGTTGCCAAGCTGAAATTTGACATGGAGCAATTCAGGGCAGAGGCTCGCAAGTTCAACATCAACATCCAGACGCTTGAGGATTTTGAGGGAACCGCGGTCGCCGAAAAGTCTCTTCTGCAGATCGTGTTCGAAGCCTTACTCGGGAAGCTCGACCGGAACTCGGACATCAAACCTGCGCCGAAAGATAGCTACGCGGATTACGATGAGTACGACTGGGGGCAGGAAAATCCAAAGAACTGATGAGTCGGGACGGAAATCATCATCTCGGCTACCTTTGCCTATCCACCAGGAGCTGACCAAAAGATCAGCACACTATGCCCCCGCACGCACATTTGATAACCATCTTATTGATCTTGAAAACAATACGGTTCTGTTTGGGTTGCAATAAAGATGAAAGTATCTGTAAGTTTGAGGTGTCTGTAAGTACAAGATGGATTGTCCCCGAGTGTTCTAACGTCCGGTCTTGTTAAGACGTGTCCTGTCGCTCCTCAGCGCGACTCTCTTGTCTTTCGTTCGCCCAGTCCCGACATCTCGTCAACATCTTCCCGTTGCGGATTTGCTCGTTCGTTGCGGCGTTGTGGAGAACATCGAACCCACGGGCAGCAGCATTGCGAAGTAAACGCATACGGAGGCGGGCTGGGGCAGACGCGGGCTGAGAGGATCACGCACTAAGCGGCCCGCACGTGACAGAACCGCCCAGTACCACGCGGCCACCGGTATCGCGACAAAGGAATACAACCAGGGATCCAGAGCAGGCCGTCATAGTCCGAGCAACCAGGATAGGGAGCTTGGGGACTGCTACTGGTGATTTTATGCACTTTCCTTTGAGTCGCAGCGACGTAGTGCTTGTCACGCGACCACGCGAGGAAGCCCCTCAGACAGACCACAACAATACCGCACACCACCGCGACAACGAGCAGTGCGACAAAAGAGTACGAGCAGGGATCCAAAGCAGGCCGACATAGTCCGGGTGACCGTGGCAAAGGAACCCGGGGCCTGCTTCTGGTGATTTTCCTCTGGGATCGCGACGGGCTGCTGTATTTGACGCACCCACACCAACAACACCTCCAAACAAACAGTAGCAACGAACCTTGACCAAGATCCGCCTGCGCCAGCCCCTCAGCGAAACCATCCATGAGCAACTTCCGCTGCAACTACTTACCGTTCCCCCAGACCCCAAGGAAACGATAAAAGGCCAGTACAGCTACGACGCGACGCGCCGAACAACACCGCACGACCACCAAACGCACCAGTGAGACCGCCAAGGCCGGTCGTCATAGTCCGGGCGCCCCTGGCAAGGACGCTCGGGACCAGCGGGCAGCACTCCTGACGGCGGGTCGGCAGCCGTGGAAGAAGCAGGTGGCTTCATCGAGGTGCAAATAGCACGTTGCAACTAGCAAGCAAGACCCCCACTTACAAGATCCCAAAAAAGTAAAAGACGGCAAAAAGGGACATCTATACACATAGCCGCAAATAAAAGACCCCGGAAAAAAGTAGAAGAGTGGCAAAGGGGCAAAATAAGAGAAAAGAACAGCCACCGGGGGTCTTGTATAAATATTTTTCTGGTTCTTAACCCTCGCCTCCGGGACGAGTCGCGGCACCGGTTTAGCCGGAAACCCCGCCCCGTCTGAAGACGAGCAGTAGTGTCGTTGCTCTTCAGACACGAGCGGAAGCCGATTTTTTCGAGACCGCAGCGGTGTCTTTTCCGGCTCCGGACGACCATGCCGTCGCGTCTGAAGACGAACAGTGGTGACGTTGCTCTCCAGACACGAGCGGAGACCGGCTTTTTCGAGTCCGCAGCGGCGCCTTTTCCGACTCCAGACGACCACACCGTCGCGTCTGAAGACGAACACTGTGCTTTTCAGGCTTGCAGCGCGGACACTTTGCCCTTCTGGTGATAAAGCTGCAGTGTCCGGATTCCCATCCTGTTTTGCGCCTCGCAGGAGCAGACTCCACAAAGGACCCGGCTGATAGCTCTACCCCCCCGATCCTGTAGTATCGCCGCGCTAGCCGGCGCGATGCACCGACGAGATGCCTGTTGTGATCCCGAGAAGGTGGCGACCGGCACTCACGCTTCTTGACGAACTGGAGCAGAAAGGCGTCGTCAGTGCCCGAGAACTTGCTGAACACCGAGAAAACACGACGGAGACCCGCGCTGCGTTAACCAACCTGGCCCACGTAGCAGTGCTGCTCCGGTACCTCTATTGCCCGACGGTCATCCTTCGAAAGGAGTTAGACGAGCAAGGTAGCTGGCAAACCTACATCTGCCAGTACTACAGGACCAGCGCAGTGCTGGAGCTCGCACACACGGCCCCGACTCCGCGTTTTACTGTGGGGGGACGAAAACTCCGCGACAGGCTCGCGGAATTGCTCGAGGAGCTGGACGAGAAGTGTGAGAGCTTCTTCATCCGCGTCGACCTGGTGCACGCCGCCTGGGCGGACATTCCGAAGCGGTTCGCCTGGGCGGACATTCCGAAGCGGTTCATCGTGTCGATCATCTACGATCCCTTCGGCGGTGATAACGACGCAGTGCGCCACCTGGTGGCGTCGTTAGCGCCACCTGGTGGAACAAGCAGAGAGGAAGGCGGCGGCCGCAGTGCGCGACCGCATCTTTGACGTCGAGGAAGAAAACAGGCAGCTCCGCGCGGAGAGCCAGCGCTTACGTTTCGAGAGCGACCTCCTGCGACACGTCGGGGACACTGGTGGCACGGCGAGACGGGTGGTGGACGAAGAGTAGGAACCGTAACTACGAATGAAAGGTGGAGGAAAAGGAGGCGCCGGCGACGCCCCAGCATGGGGCCACACAACTGGCCAGCTCCAGCATTGGGGGCAGTATCCCGCGAACCAACAGTACAGACCGGTAGCGGCGCAGACGGGGATGAGAACAGAGCAAGGACAACCCCCGCAGCACTGGCAGAACGGGAACAGCAGCTGGCAACCTGCGCAACAGCCCTCCAACGCTGCTGTGGCCCAATTTGGGACACAGCTAAGCAGTGCAACAGCTGAACAGCAAGCCGGCAACCTGTGCGGCTTTGGGAGCGCGATGAGAGCGGGAAACAGCAGTAGTCTTGGTGGGGGCGGGGGAAGCAGCAGCAGCTTCGGCGACATGGCCACGACGGCGTATGCCAGCTCCCACGCTGGCCCTAGCCTGAGCGCGCATTTCAACAACCCGATCCCGCGCCAGCAGTACAGCGGCCCCCCAGGCGGGGGCATGACCGGCTTCGGGGGGATGGGGAGCTACCACGCTGCGAACGGGGCGGGGCCGCCAACCATTGCAGACCACCTGCTCCTCCAAAACTTGCAACAGCAAAACAACCCAGCATACCACCAGCCCAGCAGCCCAGCCATACCTGTTCAACAACCACAGTTCCCTGCCGGAGGACCAGCGCCTCCGCTTTTCGGCCTCCCGGTGCAACAAACGCTCTTCGGGTGCCCGCAGCAACACCATGCTCTCCCAGCGCAACAAACGTTCACCGCGGAGGAAGTCCAGCGACTCCTCGCGGCGCAGCAGCAACAACTCCAGCCAATGAGACCAAGCGCGCCCATGCCTGTCAACATAGGCGGGCCCATGTCACAGCTTGCACAGTCAGGCGCCGACGCTTTGGGGGGTGCTGGAGGTGTTGTCCCCGCCCTCCAGCAAAACCACAAAGACATCTGCCAGCTCCTGGGCCAGCTGCAGGGCAGGGAGATAGCAGTGCCGCTGATCACCAGGAACGCGCTGACCGGGGAGGGGACTGACGTTGAACACCTGTTGACATTGTCGGAGCAGCTGCGGGAAGTCCGCAAGGCAGTAGAAGATCTTGCCAAGGCACGCGACGAAGCCGCACAGAACAGCACTGACACGTGCCTGCGGCAAGTTGTGCAGCAGAGCCACCCACAGTGCCCGGACGAACACCAGCAGCAGCAGCAGCGCCAGCAAGCTGCTGTACGAGCGTCCACGATCCCGACTTGTGCCCAACACCTGCCTACGCAGACGCAGCCGGCGAAAGCGCAAACAGGCGCGGAGGCACTTGCACCACAGCGGCCGGTCGTAGAACAGCAGAACCCCACCCCCAGGCAACATCCCGCGCTCGGACACCCCCCGCTCCCGCCGAGCCATCTTGCGCAGCCGATCCCGAATTGGCCCGCCACCGTAGAGCAACGTCCCACCCATCCCCGGACGGACACGTACTCACCGTGCGTCCGTGATGGAGCAGTCGCACTGGCCGCGGACGCCGGGAACTTCCTCTGGGAGCTGATCACGCAGCGCTGGGTGCTGGTGTTGTTTGGAGCAGTGCTGCTTGTGGCGCTCGGCATTGCGAACACGCAAGTGCACAGCCCGGGAGCCCTGGAGGTCGGTCCGAGCCCCTTCGCCGAAGTCGCCGCGATCCCCAACACCGCCTTGCTGCTACAGGAAGGAAACGCCGCTGCTTTTCGAACAATAAACACGGGCCGCGCGACGAAGGCGCGACGCGGTCTTGTGCCGCAAGATGAAGATGATGATCAAAATATTTTCACCTTTCCCAACGGGGAACCGCTCGACCTCCGCATCGAGCAGGCAAGGCGGCAGCGCCAGGCGTGCCGCCGGTGGTTGTCGGACCGGCACGACATAGAGCTGTCGCTGCCGATGGTAGTTCTAGGGGTGGCGCTCCTCTTCGCGGGGATAGCGGTGTGCCACAGCGCAGTGAGCACCGCCCTCAGCACGGCAGCGGACGCCTTGCGCAATGCGGCGGTGCGCAGGTACGGGGCGCTAGGGGCGAGGAAGGCGGGGGCGCACGAAAGCAAACCGCAACCGCAGCCCGGAGCACACCAAGGCAGAACGCCGGGAACACACCTAGACCAGGCGCAGCTGCAGGCACGCGCCCTGCCGCTGGGGAGCGACACACCAAGCGCCCAAAACGGGGCGGCACCACACCCCCCCGAACCGCCGCTAGCAGCACAGCCGGCGGGAACGAGCGGCGCGGGAGGTCAGGGCGGTGGAGAAGGGGAAAAAACACGAACCGGGCCCGGCGAGTCCGGGCGCGGCCCGACGGACGCGAGCCTACGCGAGCAGCTAGGCGCAGCACACGACAGACAGGTCGCACAAGTGCGGCGACGCACAATCCGCCCGCCCCCAGGTCTAGCGCCAACGCCACAGGCGAAGACATTCGCAGGATTTCCACCCTAACGCAAAAAGTTTCGGAAAATCCACATAGCGCAAAAACAAAATCCAAAAAAAAGCCAAAAAAAATTTTTTGAATTTTTTTGCTTCCCCGACGGTCTGGCCTATGTGAGGCATTTCCCGAGTCTGTTCTCGCCCCTGTTTGTCAGAGGAGGGCCGGGCGCAGGTGTCGCATACTTGCCCGCTTGGGTGGTCCACATCTCTTGGCCTCCACTGCTGGCGATGAGAACCCAGAGTGGCAAACCCGTGTGGGGTTGCGCCTTCTTCTGTCGGGGAGCAGAGGCGCCCTTGTGGCGCATTGCCGCCGTAGAAGATTTTTCTTTGGGTTTGGCAAGGAAAAATCGCAGAAAAAATTTGAAAAAAGTCCGGGAAAAATCAAGAGGCGCGCAAAAAAAATTTGAAAAAAATTCTAGAAAGTGGCCAATTTGCAAAAACCAATGGGATTTTGCTAATGTGGCCGATTTTCCGAAATTTTTTTTGGCCATTTTTCGCACCTCTTGAAATTTTATCCGGCCAAATTCAAATTTTTTTTGGGCAAATCGAAATTTTTTTAAAATTTTTCTTGGCCACACGCAAAGGAAATTCTGCACTTCAATTCGAACGCATCCGAGCGCCCGCGTTGTCGAGCAGCCACGTCCATCATGCCTGCGCGCCGCCTCCCGCGCGCTCCTGAGGCATACCGAGCCCGTGTGGCGTGGCGCCTTTGTGTTTTGCTTCATCCCATTGCGAAGCACCGAAGGCAGCGACCCAAATCCCGCCAGCCTTCTTGTGCAGCCTGCAGGACGGGCCCCAACCCGCCCCCGGCCCAAGAGCCACCCCGCTACCCTTCTCGGAAATTTTAAAAAATTTCAGGAAAAAAGTGGACTTTTCGGCCCAAAAGCGTTAGGGGCAAAATCCGGCAAAAAGACAGCTCCGAACACGCAAGAAAGAGGCGCTGCGAGTAGCAGTAACAGTAGTAGGAGCGGGGCACAAGACGCGGGCTCCCTGGCCCCCGCGTCACAGGAGCCACCGAGCCAGACCTGCGCACAGGAGTGCGAGATCGTGCCGGTGAACGAAGGACGCGGTCGACCACGTCAGCGACCTGTGCGTCCTGGCAGACGTGAAGGATACGTTGAAGAAAAACGCAAACGAAAGGCGCTTCAAGTGCACGGCGCCGGGGTGTGACTGGGCGAGCGGCTACCAGCACCGGGTGGACTCGTTTGGCAAGCACCTAGCGAAAGCTCACCCCGAGTGCACGCATTTCCTGATGCCGGAAATCAACCGGCAGAAGGAGATCACGCGCTACCAGAAACACCCGGCCCCGAAAAAGCCCCAACCAGAGGCAAGCCAGTACGACGCAAACCACAGGCGTCCACTGGTGCAGGGCGCGACGCGCGTTCTGCAGTGGAACGCGCAGTCGCTCAACGCGAGCAACGAAGAAGCAGCAGCGGCAAAGGGCGCCGCTTTGAGGGAGACGCTAGAATTCCAAGATGCGACGCTCTGCCATCTCCAGGAAATCTGGTGCGACGCGGAGTACCTGAAGTCGTTCGTAGATCGGCACCTTCCGGAGTGGGAGGTAGTAGATGTCTTCCCGTCGGACGGAGTAGGAGGTGGCGCCGCCACGATAAAGCACGAGAGCCTGCGGGGCGCCATGCGGTCGAACGAGGGCTGCAGGGTAACGGTCACCTCCGGAAGGAATGTCGCAGCAACGTGCGCGACAATCTTCGACTGCGAAACCGGAGAAGAGTGGGCAGTGTCCGCGGGAGTGTACACGCCCCCGGGGATCCCCGCGCTCCCGTACGTAGAGGCCCCGGCGAACGTAGAAGTAGCAATCTCCTGGGATGCGAACCACACCCAGGAGCCAAGAACCAGCGCAGTGCAGCACTGGGCAAGGGCGGAGGCGTTGGAGTTCTACACCGCGGCGGCGGCAACGCGGCCGTGCTCCCAAACGTCGCCAGATGTAGTCCTGCTCTCAGCAGGCCTGCACACCGCGGCGTCCGAGGTCGATCCGACCGGACCCAATGTTGTCCTCATAGGGGGGGACCACGCAGCACTGGTGTTCGACCTGATCCGCCCGGCGACAAAAGAGCACCAAGCAAAGGGCAAGACCTCCGTAGCGGTGGTAAAGGAGCACGAAGAAAGGGCGGCAAAAAAGGACGGAAACGCGACAAAAGCAGCGGGGACAAAGGACGACCCAAAAGCACCGAAAGAGACCCCCGAAGGTGGGGTGAAGCTGACAGGCAGTCAGAAAAGGGCGTTGCGAAAAGAAAAGCTCCAGCGGATCCGGGAGCTGCGCGCGGCCAAACACAGGCAAGCACGCGCCGCCGCCGAGGGGACAACGACGCCGCCAGCAAAGCAAGACCGACTCCGCTCGCTACCCGGCCTAGGGGCGGTGCTGTGCCTAGCGTCCGGCGCAGTAGCGGCACTGTGCGCAACAGCAACACAGGACACAGGCCTTCCGGGGGCCGTGGAGAGCACCAGCACAGAGAAGGGGACGAAGGCGGAGGTCGCGCGAGAGGCGAACAGCACCGGCGCCGCACAAGAGGGGGCGCCCCTACCGGAAGACCCGACGCGACTACCCTGGGACCCCGCGCTGTGGCGCGACCCCGCGCCGGTCGTGCAAAGACGCACACGACTGAACCTGAAGCGGGCGGACTGGACGTTATACCGGGAAGACCTCGGGCGCTTCCTAGCACAAAACGCACCCCCAGCAACCGTCGAGGGGAAGGTGGAGTACGTGAGGGCCGCGATCTTCGAAGCAGCACGCAGAAGCATTCCGCGCACAAACGTCGCGCGGAAAAGACACAAGCGCCCAAGGGGGTCGGCGCCCGGCGTCGGCACGGAGCTAGACCTCGCCTTGAGAGAGCGAGGGGAGTGCATGCGCAGGCTAGCACTCTGCCCGCCGGGACAGAAGCTGTTGTGGCGCACCGCGCTACGGCAAGCCACAAAGAGGGTCGCGCAGGCGGAGTACAGCAGGCAGGACGAACGCTTCGCGGACAAACTCGCGGAAGCAGAACAGAGCACAAGCGGCGCCTTCAAGCTCTTGCGCGAGCTGGAGGGGCGGCCCCCACCGAAACAGCACACCGGTGCGCTGCGCTACGCGGGGGGCTACGCGTTTAAGAAGCTCGCGTGTGTACCCGCGCACTTCTACGGCTCAAACCCAGCTCTCGACCCAGCATCAGAGCAAGGGGCGTGGGCAACGTACAGCAGCACCCTCGCGGCAGAGCTCGCACCGGGCACGGCGATGCGGCTGGACCTAGACGACGTGGAGTTCGCTCGACGGGGACAAAAACCAGCGGGGGCCGCGGGGCCGGACGACATCCTGGGCGGGCGCGATGTTGAAGAACTTCACACAGGACGGGAAGAAGCTCTTGCGGGACACGTTCTCACAGGGCATCACGGAAGGCGTCACGCCCGAAGCGTTGCGCCTGGAAGTGTGCGCGCCGGTGCCAAAACCCGGACGCCCCGGGGACTTACCCAAGTCGCTAAGGCCGGTAGCACTAACGTCCTGTCTCGCAAAAGTGTGGGAGCGCGCGGCGCTCCGGAGGCTGCGAGCAGTGTTCCAGGCCGAGGACCTATCCCTGTACGCACGAAACCAGTGTGGGGACACCCCGGGGAGGAGCGCGACCGACCACACGGCGACCCTAGCGGCGGCAGCCGCGGACTCGCTGCGGATGGAAGGGCAAGAGGCGCGCAGCGTGCTTCCTGGACTTGAGCTCTGCATTCGAAAGGGTGCCGATCCCGCTGTTCCTCAATGGGCTGCTACGCAGGAGCGCCGAGTTCAAAAACGCAGCGAGAAGGCAGGAGCTTCTGCTGCTCACGCGGTGGGTCCGCTCCTTTGTCACCGGGCGTTCGAGGGTCGTGCGGTTCAGCGAAGAAGTGTCGCAAGCGGTGCCACTCCGGCAAGGGGTGCCCCAGGGCACGTGCCTAGGGCCGTTCGTCTGGTGTAGTTTTGTAGACGTGCTACTCCAGGAACTGGCAGAGCGGTGCCCGAAGGTGCAGGTGCTGGCGTACGTGGACGACCTCGCGCTGACCTGCGAGTACGAAGAGAACACAAAGAGCGAAGCACAGGCACAGCTCCAGCACGCGTCGGACATCGTCTCAGACTTCTGCAAAGCGAGCAATGTGGAGCTCTCCCCCGGGAAGTGCGCGTATACGGTCTTCCAGACGGAGTTCGCGTGCGAACTCGACGAGTTGCGCCTCACAGGCTCCGGCGAATCACTGGTCTATGAGGCCTGCCCCAGATTCCTGGGAGTGTGGTTCGACCGGCGGCTTACCTTCAGCAAGCACTACCAGGTGATGAGCGAAACAATCACCAAGCGAATGGCTGCCGTGCGGATCCTCAGCAGATCCACGCACGCAGGAACCAAATCCGTGAGGATGTTCTATCAGCTTTTCGCCGAAAGTGTGCTGACCTATGGCTTGCCGACGTATTGGCATGGCCTCGGCGCGAAGGAAAAGGCGGCGCTCAACAGCGTGCAGCTGGAGGGGGCGACGGAGATCCTCGGGCTTCCCAAGTTCCGGCGGGTCAACCGCAGCTGCGCGTTGATGACCGCGGGGCTTTTGCCGTTGGAAGCACTGTACAAAGTCGAGTCCGTAGCACTGGCAGCGAGAGCGTTCGCCCGGCCCCCGGCGGATGGGCTGAGGCAAATCGCGGAAAGCACCGAAGCGGACTGGTTGACGACTGCGCTGGAGGTCATCGAGGCTTCAAACGCGGCGACGGCCACAGTCCTACCCGAAACCGGAGCCCTGCCGGGCATCGGCGCCAGCCTCCTCCACGAGGCGGAGGAACAGGGCCGGCTCCGCGCGGTCTGGCAGAGCGAGGGGCTGCCTTCGCTGGTGGACGCATTACAGCCCTCGGACCTGGTGTTCTATTGCGACGGCTCAGTGCGCGAGTTTCAAGGAGCGGCCGGAGTCTTTGTCCACGGCTTCGGCATCCAGGGCGGGGCAGCCTGGCCCGTGGGAGTGCACACGGACTCGCTCGAGACCGAGCGCATTGCGCTGATCGCAGCCCTCCGGGGGGTGGCAACCAAAGCACTGCGAACAGAGTGCGCCACCATCTGCGCCGACAGTCAGCCCAATGTGCGCGCACTACTCAGCCCGCGGCTGCGGGACGACCTGGGCACGGAGCTCTACACCGCGACACGCGACGCGCTCGCGTCCTGCAGGATGCTGGTAGTCCGGTACGTGCCCGGCCACGCAGGAATTGCGGGAAACGTGGTGGCCGACCACCTCGCAGGGTTGGTACGCCAACGAGCCAGACCTGCAGGAAGAAGGGGAGCCAATCACACACCGCCAGTGCAAAACCGAGGCCAGGAGAGTGGTGCGGAACGCATTGCGCCAGGACCTGGAGGACAAACAACACCAAGCAGAAACCCGGAGCAAAACCGCGACCACCCTCGCAACAGCAGGGGGGTGGGGTCAGGACCTCACCGCGGACGGAGTGGGCCGAACCGGCCAAGCGCTGTACTACGCTCTCCGCTTCGGCCTGTTAGCCGCGGAGGCATCGGGGGAGGACATGCCGCGCGCCCTGTGCGGGGCACCCTGCGCAACGACCGCGCACTTCGTCCAATCCTGCCCAGTAACCCGCCCACTCTTCGAAGCCTCCGGGGTGCAGGGTTTAGAAGAGTGCAAAAAGAAATGGAGCGGCGCAGCCCGCGCGCTAACGCAGGCCAGCGAACTCCTCACGCCCCTCGTGGGCCCGTTCCCGGCGGTGCGGCACCTCTGCTGGGCAGGAGGCCGGTCAGACAGCGCGGAGGCGTAGCACACAACAGAATCAAAACACAAGACAACTCTCTGACCATCAGAAACCCGCTGGCGCTGTAACAAATTAGTGATCCACCCTGCAGAAGCAACCAGACGCAGGCCATGGCGGTGATTTTACATTCGCGAAGTTCTATCGGACGTTGAAGGAGTACGAGCCTGCTGCTATGCTCCTGCACCACGCGCGAAATTTCGGAGCAGGGTTGCGCCCTCCTTCGGGGAGGCGTTGAAGGGGGCGCACCCCTCAGGTACTCTGTTATGCGTTCCGCTAAGTTTACGCCATGCTTCAGTAGTGGTCCGAAGTTGCAACCTCAAGATTCTTGCAGTAAGTGCGGCCCCGTTCCTGTTCTTTCCCTGCCGTTACAACGCAGGTTTTTCCCCGCCCACGACCGCTGCCCCGCGTAGCACACGCTGCTCCACACCCTCCCGTCCCCTACCGGCAACAACGACGCACTCTGCTCTACGACCTCCACTCCGTACCCAGCACACCAGGCCAGATGCGGGAGCCAGTACACCGTCGTGACCACACCCCACAGAAGACACCCGCACAAGCAAGGGGAGCGGGACCGGGTTGCATCTTTCCCCTGAGGGCGGGGAGAGGTGCACCCCTCAGGTACTCTGTTACGCGTTCCGGTTTCTCATCATGATGCGGTGTGAAAGATGTTACGACGATACTAGCGACATCCTGCATTACTCTCTCTGCCCGGTCTGCCCCCGCCCACACACAACCCACAGGTATGTGGGCCCAGAGCTGTCAAGCCCCCTGCAGTCGCTCGTGGAGATCCCAACATGCCCGGCGAGGCAACAGAAAGAAAGCTGATTGGGCTTGAAGTTGAAAGAAGAAAATTTGAAATGCGTAACTTTTTGATCTTTCGCAAAAAACTCTAATTCAGACCTTGAACCTTCTCCAGACATGTAGTTGACTTTCACGGAAAATCCAGAAACAGAAACACTCGATGCGAAAGATAGGAAATTAAGTTTTTATTTTGAAGACAAGCTCGTGCTCCGTATTTTGAAGATCGAAAGCTCAAAAACAGAAAACGATCAAAGCATCGTGATTCTCGGGGTAGCCAGACGCAATTTATTTCTTTTTACCAACGTAGTAGTAGTCGCAAGCAGGTGCAATTTTTCAGCGAAATCGCAAAGAGGCGTTTTTCAAAAAGTTTTTCTGTAGCGAAAAGTAGAAGTAGTCTAGGGCGTCTGTAGTTGTCTTTTTTTCAGAGCAAGCTCTCAAAGCAAGAGGTTTTTTGTTGAAATAGCTCTAGAGAAAAAGGTGCGTAAACGCGTTCCCACCTTCTCGCATGAACACAAACAAACAAACAGCAAGTCGATGACCTGTTGTTGCAAGTGGAAGTCTTATGATCGACGTATTTCATACAACAAAAAAAGATATGCAAAAAGAGCATCTGAACTCACTTCAGTGACGGCTGCTTGTTCGGTTCCCTAGTTTAGTCAGGGAGGCAGGTAATATCTTCCCACATTCATATCGCGAGCCATTTCAACAAAAGCGTGCTCAGCAGTTCCACGTCGCGAAGCACGCTGGCCCCACCTGGGGTTGGGAGACGTAATTTCGGTGAAGACCCGTTTGTCAAACTACATGCCTCCCTAGCTAGCTAGTGGAAGATAAAACTGAAGCAGCCGCTAGCTAGCTGCGTGTGCCTTGCCTGAAACATTCATCAGCCAAAGAATAAGCTTTCACAACCTTCACATCGAAAAACTTCTTTCTGCGCGATGCATCACAACATCAAACGTTATTTCCTTTGCAATGTGTAGCTGTAGCTGCAGCACTTTTTTTCTTCGATGCTTCTAGTTGTTTTTTTTTTCAAATCAACAACATTTTTTTTAGTTGTGATGGAGTATCACTTTTTTATTTTTCAAGTTCATGTTCAATCAAAAGAAAGTACGAATAATATGTACTAGACTACTACGCCGGCGTCCTTTCAAGTTCAAAAGAAAGTACGAATGATATGTAGAATGTTGATCTGGATAAAGGAAGGAACCTGTTAGTTTGTCGTCAAAGGAACACTTTGTAAATTGAAATTTGACAACTTGAGACTGGGGGAGCGTAATGACCGCCGCCGCTGTTGCTTTCAAAAGTTGTAAATGAAACCGAACATTTGGAACGAAAGAGAGAAGCACTTCCGTGATGTTGATGTGTCCAAAGAAAATCAAGGCGGTTCCCGAACCGACTGGAGCGGTTGTTTCTTCCGGGTGATGCGTCGGCTTCACCCACATCACCATAATCTTGAGCAGTTGGAAATAGAAGCGGTGCCATTATTTGGTGTGAGGAGAGGCAAACTGATTTCGAAGTCGAACGTCGAAAGACGACCAAAAGAAAGAGTAACGGACGCAAGCAACCCCGTGTGCGGTTTTTTTGCAGCCTAGCAAACTGGTGATGCTGAAGGTGCATTGATTTGTATTTTCTAGACTGTATGGTTGCCAGTATACCATGACGAGTGATGCCGCTTCACTCATGCGTCAGCAGCTTGTATGTGAACTCGCTCTCACTGGTGATCCGATAAACGTTTATCATTGATCATGCACTCGACTACGGCTGCTGGGGCTGCCGGCTCTATTGGCATCTTGTTTCCTTGTTCATGACTAGCGTGGAAGGGATACCCATTTTGCTCAGAAAGTCAGTAAACACAAAGTACTTATCATGGCGGGCTACAACTCCTATGCAGCGCAGCGTCGTATTGGCACGAGCGGCGCACCACCTGACAGAGGGTCTTTCCCCCTCGACCACTGGAACGATTGCACGTTTTTGAAAGACGACTATTTGTCCTGCCTCCGACGCAATAAAATGGACAACCTGTCCTGCCGATATTTGACGAAGCAATACCTGCAATGCCGCATGGAGCACAACCTCATGTCGCAAGAGGAGTATTGTTATACTTGGTGTTTTTGATGAACAAGGTCAAGAAGAAAAGACTGCATAGTCCAGATTTCACTTTGATTTTCGCCACCAGCGATACAGTGTAGAAATGTTTTTCACTGGAGACGATTTCTTCATGCTCCTCCTGCTGCGTTACTAGTGTTAGACTTTACACTT
The DNA here is from genome assembly GCA_905178155.1 of Amoebophrya sp. A120. Taxonomy (NCBI): domain Eukaryota; class Dinophyceae; order Syndiniales; family Amoebophryaceae; genus Amoebophrya; species Amoebophrya sp. A120. Next base: position 2,698,706 of record CAJINV010000005.1, read on the forward strand.
TTTTTAGATGATCTGTTTCCCACTTTCAGCCTTCCCTCCCTCGGTTTCCGGGAAAACGCGCAGGAAGTCGAGAGAGAGCCCCGTAGCCAGGAATCCGATGCGCAGAGACGACAACGAGACGGCTACATGCCAGGATACAACGCACTGGTGCTCGAGGATCGGGATAAGTGGCGAATTCTTCGGATTTTCAGCATGCCAGACGTCACGACAGCGAGGCAGTGGCTACAAGCGATGTTTCTGCTGGAGCCAGAAAGGCGGGATAAGGAGTTGTCTTCGGGGAAACCAAAAACATGACAGCCATTCGCATGATAGATAAGATTAAAACGTCATCAAGCGCTGGAATTTAATCCAACAGATACAGATAGCTTCATTCACTTCGCACGGACTTCAAAACCTCTGAACCGTGGCACGGACAGCGCCGCGTTTTCGTTTTCCTGTTCATGAGGAGCAGTGAGAGAGGACAATTACCATACTTAAAATTTACACTGTGACTGTGCGAGGAGAGGTATTGAACTGAACGGCACTCGACGTTCTTGTTGTGACGAGATGATCACGATTGCTGTTTACTTCTTGGCGAGCTAAGAAGAAGACCCGGACTAAATATACCAAAAACATCATCATCATCAAAATGTCCTCGTCCTCCAGTTCCTCCGGTCAGTCCCTGCAGTCCCGGCTGCTCGCCGGTGCGGGCGGTGGTTTTATTGCGGAGTCGATCACTTTACCCACTGATGTCATCAAGGTCCGCCTCCAGCTGCAGCAAGCCACGTCGAGCGCAGGCGCGAGCACGGCGGGCGGTGCGCCAGCAAACGGCGTGTACTACAATGGAATGTTGGATTGCGGGATGAAAATTGCCAAGGCCGAGGGCGTGGCGGGGTTATGGAAGGGCTACACGCCGGCGATTCTGCGCCAGGTGTCCTATTCCAGTTTGATGATGGTGCTGTATGAGCCGGTTCGCAACGGCTTGTCCAAAATGTCCGAGTACGCTTGCCCGTGTACTAGTGGTGGAGGGACAACAAGTGCAAAAAATGGTGCTCCGCAGAACTCATCGTCAAGAAACACCTCTTCGACATCCGGGTCAAGTTCGTCATCCTCTAATGCAACAGCAAACACCACCGCAAGAACCGGCGTTCAGTCATCCCCGCCCGCAACAGCAAAGCCATCGTTTCTTTTCCGCCTCTGTGCCGGGGGCATTGCCGGCGGCACCAGCATCGCCATTTTCAATCCCTTCGAGGTTGCGAAAACGAAAATCCAGGGGCACCTCGGCGGGCGGCTGTCGATTTTTTCCGTCTTCCGTGACGTGTACAAAGTGGACGGGATTCCGGGCTTCTGGAGCGGGGTGAAGCCGAATGTGATGCGGACCTTTCTCGTGAACGCGGCCGAGCTGGGAACCTACGACCAAGCCAAAACCGAGTACTTCGTCCCCTATTGTGGGGACGGCCTCGCGGCGCACGTGGGCGCGTCGGGCGTAGCGGTATGAAAGCCTCAGAATGGAAGTCCTCAGAGTGGAAATGATTTGCGATGCATGAAATGCGACGCAAAAAAGACTGCATTGCAGAGGACGCAACGGAGGCCGACTATTGTCCTCCTAGGGGTGAAAAATTGGAGTGCTGCTTAGCACGAGAGAAGGACACCACTTTGCCATAACCTGCATGACAGACATGCTTTGAGTGCCCGGAAAATTTGTCATGCGCCGACGACAAATGGCGCTTCAACTGGAGTCGTTTTTTTGCATTACAAATCATTTCCACATTGAGGATTTCCAACCTGAGGCCTTTATAAGCGGGATTCGTGTCGGCCTGTGTCAGTACGCCGGTAGACGTAGTGAAGACCAGGTTGATGAACTCGGCAGGTAGATCTTGATCTGCTACTTTCTTCATCATGTGTCATCATTACATACATGAACATCAACAGTCACAATTCGTATCGCATACGGAAAATAAGGCTGTTTGTGCTTCTGCTTCCCATGCTGTTTATCATCGTGCTGCAATAGGACTAAATCATATCGAAATGAACCACAGGTCTCGCCACGAAACAGTACTCCGGTGTCATTGACGCCACCGTGTCAATTGTGAAGGAAGAGGGCCTCGGAGCGCTGTACAAGGGCTTCACCCCGATCTGCGTGCGCAAGCTGATTTGGGTGACGGCGTTCTTCGTCTCGTACGAGAGGATACGGCTATTGGTTTGATCTTGGTAAAGATGGTGTAGGGTTGCTACGTCTAACTTAAGTATCCCGGCTGGTAGAACCGCTGACCGAAACTTTTAGTGCGTGATGAAGGACAAACAGCCGAGACAAACACGACCGCTCCGCGCTGGAAGTAGCGATCGCAAAGGAGGTGGAAGCAAACCTTGATTTGCTTTCGCTTTTGTCAATATTTGAGCGTGCACAGCAGATTCCCCATCGGATATGAATTCTTCGCAGGAGCATCTTGTGATCTACATGCTGCCCTTGATGAATGTTTCATGCCAGAACAAAACATGTAACATAAGCACTCGCCGACCTGACAAAGATATATCGTAATTGTAGGCGTATTAAAACTTCTTGTTGAAGTCTTTGTGACAGTCGATCGTCTGTCACTGTTCCTGTTGCTGTTCAGTAGTTTTGAATAAAGTGTCCTTCGACGAGGAGTAGCTACAGGCACTTACTTTACAAGAATGAAACAACGAGCGCATGAGAATGAGAGGACAGTACAGAGCGAGCGCGTATGTCTGTTTTTCTAGCACCCACCACCTGCAATTAACGTAAACGTACTTATCTTGAAAATTATTGGATTACCTGGTGCCCGAAAAAGGATCCGAAGAAAGTAAAAATTGTAAATACCAAAGATCATGTTGCAGCGAGCGCCATCTTCCCCCAAGCCCGGTGCAGTCAGCTCTCTCAGTGCGGGGGAGCGGCATCTGTTTACGTTGGCTGCACTGTGCCTGATTCTTTTCATTGTCTTGTTTTCGTTGTTCCGGCTTTCCTCCATCTTCATCCCTTTCCTCGTCGCGTTTTTCCTCGCCCAACTACTAGAGCCCGTCGCGCTTTACTTGGCGACGCCGCGGGGGTGGCTGGCAAAGTGGATCTGGAAGCGTGAGTACGACGAGCGAGTAGCCGCGAAGGAATTCTTGGCATTGCGGGACGCAGTGGAAGAACGACGCAGAAGTAGTACAACACACGACGCCGATAGTGATGGTCTTGGCAGTTGCGCGCAAGGAACTCGAAGAACATCAGAACCGCCAGGACCAAGACACGCTGCTCAAGATCGCGCCAGGAAGAACGGCGACCATTGCAGCTTGGCGATAATAGAGGATGCAGAAGGTGGGTGTGATCTCGGTAAGGTAAACACTCGCGACGGAGGTGTCGCAAATCCTGGTAATACGACGAGAAGGACATCATCTTCTACCTCTTCCTCCTCCACCAGTAGGCGCTCAAGAAGGAGTCTTCGAGGAAGCGGTGAGATAGCAAGACGAGAAGCTGCAAGTGCACACGACGAGGAAGATGCTGCGAGAAATAGCGATGTGGAGAAGGTGGAATACGACCGTGTAGTTCCGGACGTGCTTGCAGACACCCAAGATCATCTGCAGGAGGTGAACCTCGAACTACATGCTGGCAGAAAAGAGCAAAGTCGAAGAGGCAGAGCCTCTGCCCGCCCCCGACGTGCATCCAATACAACAAACCTAACGTACCAAGACCTCGATCCTGAGCGGTGCTGGGTGTGCCGGGAGGTGGGGCGCAAAACCTTTCTCGTCTTCACGGACGCACTGATCCTCATCTTCTGTCTGGGTCTGCTGTTCGGGTGCGTTATCTTCCTCTATGCATTGCAAAAGTATCGTACTCGTATAAATGCAATACAAATTTCCTAAGCAACAGCATGAGAAATACAATTTGTAATGCGGATTTGACTTGGAAACAAGATTTGTAAATGCATGACTGCAATACAACGAGTAAGATACTTTTGCACAGGATATCCTCGTCATGGGATTGACGAACGCGTTGCACGACGCCCCTGCGGTATGTTGGAAGCGTCAGGTTTGAAATCGTCAGAGTTGAAATGATTTGCCATGCATAAAATGCAAGGCATGAAGTGCCTGTCTTGCCGGGATGGCAAGTGAGGCCGCGCGTCAGCCTGTTTAGGGTTTGAAGTAGAGCTGCTAAAGGAGCATGACAAAAGCAGTCGCCTGTGCCGAAACAGCATGACAAATTGGATTCCGGTGCTCGGAAAATTTGTCATGCGCCGCTTGGAAATTGGGCTTCCAACTGGTATCCATTTTATGCATGACAAATCATTTCAACTTTGTCGATTTCAAAACTGACGCTTCCATACGCGGTGTTTCAGGAGTATCTGAAGGGCGAGAAACTGAAGTCTCTCATCGACTTCCTTGACAAGCACGGAATTCACAACATCACGCCGGAAACCATCATCCAGAAGATCGAGGGCCCGCTGGAAAACATCATCGGCGGACTGCTCAGCTTTCTCACCACCAGCATCTTGGCCATCATGATGCTGTGCTTTTTTCTGGTGGCGAGCCTCAGCGAGGCCCACCCGCCGTTGGCGGCGAGCTACGTGCAACTGGTGTCGCTGAAGTATGGCGCTCTCAACTGTTACATTCTCAACTGTTACATGATTTGTCATGCAAATTCACCACCAAGATCGCCACGATTAAGCTGCTTCGCATGACAAACATCCGAAGGGCTAAACAGGATCTAAATCTGTGCCAAATCTGTAATGCAAAAGGCGCATCCTTCCTCCTTTCACTTTCGCCGTTCTTGCATTACAAATCCATGTAACAGTTGAGAATGTAACGTTTGAGAACGCCATATGGAGCGGAAACTCTGCGAAGAGTGGAACTACCGCACTTCTTCGTCCTCTGGCGGAGGTGGGGACGGGTCGTATAGTTCATCTGGTGGAGCCGCAACGAGAACAAATAGAGGTGCCGGGGGCTTCGGCGTTGCCGGAGCCGCAAGTGGATTCATCCCCTTGGAACTGCGGCGTGGCCCCGGAAGCACGCCTCTGTTCGATTTGTACAACATGGCTGGGCGCAGCGACTGCTCTACCACCTCCCTCCCGCCGTTAGCCCGTGGCTCCTCGCTCTCCTCCGGCCGGAAAAGTGCGCCGCCGGTGCTCGCGGCGGCGGACGAAAATTTACAGGAATTGCAATTCATGGCCGAGCAACAGAAACAAGGTTCAAATTGTCCTCGGAAAAGCAATTTTGTGTCCGGCACTGGCGCAACCGCGTACTCACAACACGAACTCCAATCTGGAACAGCATCTGCTGGAGGAGTCTTTGCGCAGGATTATTTTGAAAAAACGACCATATCAACCGACGACGATTCCTCCACTGTTGCACCCTCAACGCTGGTTGAACAGCAGGGGGAGCTTCTGGACCACCAGCTACAGGTAATCACGTTGGAGGAAGTTGCTGGTGGTGCAGTTGCTGGCCCACCTTGTTATGCTCCTGCAGAACAACTCGGCTGCACCGCAGCCGGCGGGAACTGCAACGCTACAAAAGACCCTGCCGCGACGACCTTGCAGATGCATTCTAAGAATCGGGACCCGCCCGGCGCTACCACGACCAATAGCAAGCAGACGACCGCCCCTGCGAACAAGTCCTCTGCATCTTCTAGCGAAGAGGCCGCAAAGGTTTTCGCTGGCCAGTTTCTGAAGCAGGCCCGGCACACGATTCAGCTTTTTGTCGTGCTGAAAACCTTTCTCTCCGTGCTCGAGGGCGTGCTCGTCGGGATGCTGCTAGCCGCAGTGAAGGTCGATTTCTGGTTTGTCTTCAGCGTGATCACCTTTCTCATGAACTACATCCCTGCCATCGGTGGAGCCATTTCGCTGATCGGCCCCGGTGTGTTCTGCTTTTTGGATCCCAAAAAGACGTTCGCGGACCTAGTCTTAATCACCGCCGGCGGGGGCGTGTTGCACACCTTCGTCGGGAATATCATCGAGCCGATATGCACTGCAAAAGTATCGTACTAGTATAAATTGGATTACAAATTTTCCCAGGAACAAAAATGCAATTTGTCATGCTATCTCAGGTAGAAAGTTGGATTTGTCATGCATGTCTGCAATTAGTACGAGTGCGATACTTTTGCACAGGATAGCCGAGCATTTTTGGCAATGCGTTCGAGTTGGATCCGGTACGAAATGATGGTTTTGCTTTTCACGAGAACAGGAACGCCAACACATCAGTTTTGTATCGACCGCGAATCGTCCTGGTCTTAGAAATGAGTAAACCTGGAATGTAGTCGAGCGAAGATTCACTTAAAGTTGAAACACACGGCGACTGCTCACACATGATGAGTAATGCAAGATATAGAATTTCAAATCTTATCAGATCGTCGTCCTATTCGCTCTCGTAGTCTGGGGCGCCTTGTGGGGCGTGGTTGGTGCGATTCTCAGCGTGCCGCTGACCTGCTGCATCAAACTGGCGCTCGCGCCCTTCATCGACCGGCACGCGTACGCCCTGGTGTGTTTTTACGCCTTGGAATTCTCTTTGCCGCCACCCGCGGCGTGGAAAAGATTGGAGGACCGACAGAGAAGGGCGGAAATGGCGATAGGGTCTTGCAAGGTGTGACGACTGTGTTTTCTTTTCTCACCAACTACTGGCGAGTTAAGTACTTACTTTCTAATGGAGAAATACAAGTAAGCATGTCATCGTGTATACATAAATGGAAAATTCTTCCGAGACCAAGAGCTGATGTAGTCCGGTCTATGTTTTGCAACGACATTTTGCACCAACACCTAAGAAATGCAATTTTTTGCGTCTGGTAGATCCTCCTCTCCTGGAAATGAATGTGTAGAAGAAAGAGAAACAAAAGCAACGAGTGATAAAAGAGAAATAAGCAGACGAGGACATCTGCTACGCCACCAATTACTTTATATTACTTCTGTCTCGACAAGTAGTCAAATCTTGTGGTTGGCCACCGGATTTCGAATGTTGACCACATAAACTCGCTATCGCTTCTTCTTACCCGCCCAAGCATTGCAAACACCGTCCGAAACGTTCGACTTAAGTCTGGTTTTGCAAACACCTCAACGTGGATGCTTTGTGGTACTGAAAATCAAACACAAGCACATTTGACGCAGCTGCACTCGACGCGGCAGCAATATCCGTTGTTGCAATTCGTCTTTCGATACGTTGTCTGCTCGTGACTCCTGCTCTAGTACCTCGCAGTTTCGATAAGCTGGCCTCTTCTATCTGCCAATCGTGCCTAGTGCTTTCGTCCGTGCAGAGTGTTATATATGATCCGACTCCGAGTGAGTAGTACGACGCTTGGATAAGACAGATGAAGCGTGACGAGGACCACGAGCGAAGTTTCCCGAAGGGGGATCGCAGCTGCTTCGATGTTAATGTTGCGCTCTTTATTGAGATTGAGTGGCAGATGATATGATGAAGGAATTACTACTTCTACGCGACCTTATGATCCCGATACAAAAGCGCGAAGGCCCGGACTTCTTCTTTTCGGACAGAAGTAGAATCGCAAAGTTCGCCGGAAAACTGCCACAAAGTTAGAACACAAGTAAAACCAAACTTCCACAATGTCGAGCTCCTCTTCCTCCTCCGGCGGCAAAAAAGTGCCGCGCAGGGGGCGGCAGCGGCGGTCTCAAATCAACAAACCGCCCGAGCAGCGCTGCTTGAATTGCGATGAGGTCATCCCCGACCCGGATGCCTGTGCCCTGTACCGGGGCCGCCCCTGCTGTGTCCGCTGCTGGCAGCGCATCGAGAAACTCGCGGAACGCAACGACCCGGCGTTGCTCAAGTTGTCCGCGAACTTGCAGCAGACCGGAATGTTCAAGAATCACCAGGGTGGTCAACAACACGCCGGACCCTCGCGGTACTACAGCAGTCTGGTCGTGAGAGCCCCTCTGTACCTGGGTGGCACGTACTTTCTCTTCGCGACGGTTTTCCGCAACGCCTCAGACGCCTTCCAGCTCTTTATCCTCCGTGCCTACCTGGACTTGTCGGATTACTGGCTCGACAAGGGGAGCTGGATCCGCTTCCTCGGAATCGACGACTTTCGGAAGTGGTGGCTTGACATCCCCCCTCCGCCCAGCAACGAAAGAATCTACCGCGAGTTAACCGGTGAAGAACCGCCCTGGTCCCCGTACTTCAATAGCGCCGACGGGCGGGCGGTTACTGGAGAGCAAGAAGAAGGGGCTGGTCCGAGCAGTAGTACAACGTCGCCGGACGAGTACAGCAGCAACAGTACCAGCATCGGAACACAATTCCCACCGGCGTATCCACGTGCAGTGTAAAATGTTTTTGCGTGGTCTGTCGTGCTCGCGCTCAACGCAGCTGCTGTTCGACGATTTTTGTGTTACTAATTTGCGTCAGAATTATTGTTTGTTGTCATGATCTGATCATCTCGGCGCCTGGGTCTGGTGGCATGCTGTTTAATAGTACTTCTATCTAAATTCGAGACGAACCGACCTTCGCAAAACACGCAAAAACTCTTTTCCACCCTCCATATTCAAAACGCCATTCCAAACTTGAACCTCGGGGGTGGCGGACGGTACCCGTACGAGACCAACACTGGTCCGAAGTACTACCCGCCTGGCAACGCGCCGGCGAACATTTTCGACCTGCTCCCCAAGATGCCGCCGCCGCTGACGCCGCCGGGAATGAAGGCCGAAGCGAACAACGACGCCGCAGGACTGCTCAACACGGGAGATGCAACTGCAAATGCCGCTTCTGCAAAGGGCGTGGTGTCTTCGTTTGGGAGTTACGTATCGGGTTTGCTGAGTGGGGACATCACTGTGGAAGACACGCTGTCGCCCGTTTTGGATCAGGTGAAGGAGTTTATGTCAGGCTTCTCCGGAACATCCCGAAAAATGATGTACGCGTGATCGGGAAGACAGTAGAGTTCGAGGACTTAGAAAGTCGTGTGTCGTCGATCGCTTTCTGGTCTCGGGCGTTCCAGTTCTTGAAGGATGCGGGGTGATGCTCAAATTCGAGTTGTTCCTCTTCTATACAACTGTCTATAGCGTTTACGTTGGTAAAAACGCGTCGTGATGCAGAACTGCTTTTTGTTTCGAAGAAATTAGTGACTCATTCTGAAGTTGTGTGCGTGCCGTGCCATCAGCTCAGTGTCACTTCTTAGCTGTGATGAACAAAGTGTTTATGTTTGAAAATGACGAGAATGCGTTTCGTAGTGCCCGCAAGTAGCACCTCGACCTCCAGCAGTACGTACTTCTTCAGCAGTCAGGCTGATGAAGATGAAGACGATGAATATGCTTCATAACCGTAGGTACTTACTGCGACGAAAAGTATAGCTTGCTTCTACTTCCAGATCAAAGGGAAAGCAACCAATGGGACTGTTACCATGCCTGGGGGCCTGTTTCCACCGTTTCTTCGTTGATATCGAAGGGCGGATGATCCAAGTCCCCGTCTTCCTAGAAGTTGTTCCCTTCGTCTGATGTCCTGCGTTGTTTGATGGCCTGGATGAAGATCAAGATTCTACTCGGTTGGAATGTTGAAGTTGATAGGACGACTGTCGATGAACTCGAATATGCTGTTCGAAGTCAAGAAGTGTACACGCTCATCTCTTCTCGGTTGTTTCTCACATCAACATCATAAATATCCGAGTGGTTTATTTTCAGCACCACGGTCGTCCCTCCTCATGTAGTTCCTGTGAATCCCCATTGATGTTGGTCCGTATGGGACGCTTGCAAAGCAAAGCAATGTGTCACTCAAAAATCCTCGTAATGTAGCGAGGATCGACTACGTCTTCGTCGTGGACACCATAAATGAAAATCGAGGATCGTCTGCATATCACAAAGGAAAAATGAAATCTTCTCGCACCAAGATTCATTGTTTTTTGTCTCCATATTAGGACAGCATTGCTTAAATGTGATGATCATGTAAAAACAGTAGCTTTGCAAGGGAAAGAAAAAAAACCTTCTTCACGTAGTTCTCACTATCCACAGTTGCAATTTTGTATAAACGAAGAACAAATAATACAAAGTTGGATGACACAAGAAGGCCACTGCTGGAAGAACGAGTGAGGTAATGCTAATGTGCACCAAGCACCATACAAAAATTCTAAAGCAAAACAAAATCAAAAGTCTTCTACCAAGTTAGAAGCAAACACACACCTCCAATGCATGGTCGGTGGAACCGGTGCGGGCGGTGGCAGTAAAAAGCCCCTAAACAACAAGCAGCACCAGCGACACACAACTACTACTGCTTTCAAACCCGGCGACAAGTCACCTTCGTCCCCCCAAGGCAGTAGTACAGCAAGTGGAGTACTATCTCCAAGCCACCTGAACAAGGCGAAACACCGACCGTCAGCCATGCCTAGCTCCTCCACCTCCTCCACCAAGTTACCACTAAACTCCTCCACGGCCGCAAGTGCCACTTCGGCCACGACACCCAATAAAGCAGCGACAAGCAGCTCCTCCACCATGCCGCCTTCGCCGTCTAAAAACCGGCTGCGGGCCGTGGCGGCTACCTCCCAGGCGACGTACATTGGCGGCGGGGCAAGTTCGGACGAAGATGAAACAACCGCGAACAGCAAAAGAATGCCGGTAAAGCTGAAAAGACTGCTGCTCGGCGCCCTGGTGTTCGCCTCCGTTTTCGGCCAGATCTGGTTTGCCTACTACCTCAAGCGACGCTACCGGGCGGCGGCAATGGTAGCTGCCGCGGCGAAAAATGGAGCGGCAGCGACAACTTCTGATGGTACCAAAGCGATCCTACCAGAAGAAGAGGATGACACGAGCTTGCTCGCGCGGCCACCCCCAGGCTACACGGACGGCTACGCGTTCATCTACGATCTCGCCAAGTGGAGCTTGTTTTACACTGTAGTGCAAGTTCTGTTTTCCTACGTCGTCCGCCCGTTATTTTTCGCCATCATCCAGAAACAACGACACTGGTCGGAGGAAAGCTACGAGATGCGGGTCTCGCGGGCGACCTCGGCGTGCTTCAAATTCTTCTACCACTTGGCCTGCGTCACCTACTGGGTGTACCTGCTGACCAAAGAGTCCTGGAGTACGGACTGGCCAATGATCGCGTGCTTTCGGCAGAGCGACCCGCGCTGCTTCGTGACCGACGTGGCGCGGGGCATGTGGCGTTCGAACGGAAAGACGGGTAGGAACGAGCTGGAGGAGAGATTCTGGGCAAATTTTTGGAAGGAACCTGCCATGGTCGGGGACGAAGTGAAGTGGTAAATAGGTTGTGTTTTTTGTCGATTTGGAGGAAGCATCAGAAGAAGACTGTGCTTCTTCGCTCATTGATTTTGATGGTTTTTTTTGCTCATGGAAATGGTAATTTGGATTGTGGGATGGCGGAGAGTAATATCGTCCTGACCATTCTTCATCATGTTTATAATGATTTATGTCAACCTCAACATGAGCCTTAGTCAGTGACAACACAAATCTCAAATCATGAAACCATTTTTTCAGGTTTTACGTAGCGGCGACGGGCTATCTGATTTCAGAGATGATTCTCATTTTTCCGGAGCGTGCAAGATCAGACTTCCTCGAAATGTGTCTGCACCACACCATTGCTATCGGTCTGTCGCTCTTCAGCTACGGATGCGGGTATAGAAAGAAGACTTGTTTTGTTGAAAGTCTAGATCTAGTACGTACTTGTGCTTTTTTGCAAATCTAGTTGGCGCTGGAAACAGCTTCTGAGGAGGCCTTGTTGAAATTATTGTCGGCGATGAAGATTTTTTGATTTGCTTTTATCCCACAGAGTTGTAAGCCAGTACGTGACAATGATCGAATTATCCTTTTTTTATGTAGTATTTTATCTCGACGACAGCTTCATCCGAATCGGAAGCCTGGTGATGTTTGTGCACACCCTCTCCGACGTGTCCATTTACCTGAGCCGAACAACCGTTGACGTCCGGTCGACCGGCGTGGTCGCGGTCTGCTTTGTCGCCTTGTGCCTGTCCTTTTTCTGGCTCCGGCTCTGCGTCTTTCCGCTGGTGCTAGTCAGGAGTGCGTTTTTGGACGGCCCGAGGTATCTGGTGAACCCCGTGGACTCAGGTACGTACCTTCTGATGGAATGTTTGCTCTTCGGGAATGTGATGATGTTGCAGCTGTTTTTTCTTGTACTTGAAGATTTATTTACCACGCTGTTTATACTATGCTGCAAAGCACAAAGATATGATAAAATCTACGAAAATCATTATCATATCTCAAAACAGAACTGATCCGGCCATTTTGCCTGATGCTCTCGGTCCTCGTCATGCTACACTGGTACTGGTGGTGCATGATAGTCCGCTCAGGGTGGAACTTTGCCAGAACGGGGCAAGCCAGAGATCTGGCCTCGCAACTGTCCGTCTTCAACCTGAAACGACTTTCCTCCGCCCAGTTGCACGGCAGTAGCACGCGGAAAGGCAGCTACCCTTTTGCCGGCAGTGGCGGTGCAGGAGGAGGCGCCAGCAGTCCGGGCTCCCTCGCTGGCAGGAAGGTGAAGAGTAACTAGTTCTCTTGGGGCTAGCAGGGGTGTAGTCGAGGGCGGCAGCGCCGAAATTTATAACTAAAACCTTGTGAAGAAAAGTAGATGCTGCATCGTCTACACTTGCAGCTCTTTGTGTAACCAACGTGTCGACGTCCGCAACATCCGAATGCGAGTAGTTCTTGTTTTACCAGCAAACATAGTCACGACCTCCAGGTGGATCATCATCATGTGTGTCATACTCAAAGTACTGATGAGCATGCGAGCATTGGCACTCGGCAAAGCGAAAGCTGAGCAGGAGGATGCGGCTGTCATACCCCGACCGCATGAAGCAGCTGCGTCTTCCCGCGACTGGAGATCCAAATGACCGCGAAACGGTGGTGGAAAGCACGACTTTCTTTCCGCAGCTGGCATGAAAGCGGTGTTCTCGTTCCTAAACCCGCTCCAAGATATTTTTGTGTTCGATCGGATAATTATATGCCGACCTACAGAAAATGATACGGCATATGCCAGATTCGCCGCACCACTATCCACAAAGCGGGAGTAGAACAACATTATGTTTTCGAGACTTTCACTTGACACCTGCAGTCCAAGGCGTACGGTAGTAACAGTCTAGAGTAGAAAAGGAAGCACAGATCATCATCCCTAGATCACGTTCACATTTTTGATCGTCTTACTCGAAAGTGACAACTCGCAAAGTCGTAGTTTTTACCGCGCGCCCAGTAGGGCAACTTGCTTTACCAGCTTTTGATATGTGAAGTAAATTTTTGAGTTTATCAGTTTAGAATTTTTTGAAAAAAGCATGATCTTCGAACTCCAGCTTTTCTATTCCCTTTCCTGTCGCAAACAAAACCTCCAATTGGAGCAATGACCACCCGCCGTAAGTCAGCCAGCTTCTTTGGTTTCTTCTCGTGCAGCAGTGCAGCATAGCCCGACGCACACGGCACCTTCTACAACTAGGAGTTTCCACGACCCTGTCTGAAGCAAACACTCCGACGGAGACGACAATATAGGAAACGGAGCGTCGCAGCAAGAAGTACTACCTAGGAGCAAGGCCGGAGCGAGCTGTTGTGGGCGCTGTTTTCGACAAGAACACGAACGAACTGCCAAGTAGAAAGCTGTTTTCAGCACCAGGTCAATAAACTGAGCAGGGTTGCTCCGCAGATTCCGCGACTGAGCAGGGTTGCTCCGCACTAGAGCGCTGTTTTCATCACCAGGTCAAATTTAGCAGGGTTGCTCCGCAGATTCCGCGACTTCTTTTCGCGTCGAGATTGCGTCGAGCCGTTAGTACTCTGCAGTTTGGTGTAGTTAGAAGTTGTGGTGGGATTTTAAAACCGGTAGACGACGAAGATCAAGGACATCAATTTACTTTCGTCGAACACTATACTACCATAACCACCGACATTCTCGACCGCGACTACCCGACGAGGACTACACCGTTTTTCTACACGACAAAAACGCACGGACGAGGGCCTGGCTCGGTGTGTAAAATCTACCAGCAACGGTGGACGAGGCCCACACGACGTTGCGAGTGAACATAATCCATCCCAAAGGAGCCGCGCCCAAAACACGACAAGATGGTGGTCCTCTCCGCGGCAATATTGTCGAAAAAGAAGACCCTGCTTGCCAGGCAATTCGTCGACATGACCAGACTACGGGTCGACGGCTTGCTGTCGGCCTTCCCAAAATTAGTCGACTCAGGTACAGCGACCTTCTGGAGATATATGAACATGAACTTTTCATTTTCTTTTGTTCCTCACTCTTTTCGGTTGTTTAATCCCCCACTGCTTCTGCTGCATTTTCGAAAACAATAGGTCGAAGACTTTCCTCTCGAAGTTCTTCTGATGTGTGGAGACATTTGTGAATCTTTGTTTTTTCAAATAAATTATGATCATCCATGCATACCTAAAACAGAGAAGGGCAAGGACCATACGTACATCGAGACGGAGTCCGTTCGGTACGTTTACCAGCCCATGGAGAAGCTGTTTCTCCTTCTGATCACGAACAAAACCTCCAACATTCTCGAAGACATCGAGACCCTGCGACTCCTGGCAAAAACCGTGCAGGACGGGTGCAAAAACGTGGCGGTCAGCGAAGAAAGCGTGTTGCAGAATGCTTTCGACATCATCTTCGCCTTCGATGAAGTTATTTCCTTCGGGTACTATTTATCATACAGTTACAGACAGGATTCTGAAAACCTTTGAACAAGAAGATCAAGATGATACAACTGATGCGACTCGTGCATGTAGTACAAGGTCATGGCGCGGGGACAGAGTCCCCGCGCTGCGACCTTGCAGCGAAGAAGAGCCGCACGCGGTGGCTTTTCTTGTCCATGATGCAGAAGGTTTTTCTGTCCTGTGAGACAGAAAGGGGTGGGCCTGGCGCCCGTGGAGCCGGCGCCCTCAGTAGGGTAAGCGTGCGCCCCGTGGGCTCCGGCCCTATAGGCCATGGCCCGCCCGCCGGCGCTGTAGGCCACGGCCCGCACATAGGCTACGGCCCGCCATAGGCTACGCCCCGTAGGCTGCGGCCCGTCCATTGGCTGCGACTGGTAGCTCGGCAGGCTACGGCGCGGCCCCGTAGGCCCTTCGTTCTCCTGTGCCCCGTTGGCGGCCATACAGGAAAGGACCCACCCCGGCGGGGCTGGCGTGCGTACAGGAAAAGCAAGAGCCGACGCTTCTCGGGCTCCCTCGTCTTTTTGTTTTCTCCTCCCTGTGCCCCGTTGGCGGCCATACAGGAAAGGACCCTCCCCGGCGGGGCTTGTGAGTGTGGGCGCGCACAGGAAAACAACTGATGCGACTCGTGCATGTAGTATCTGCCATGCAGGACGAGCCAATGTATCAAATGCAAAAATGTCTGGGTCTGGAATGTTGCCGGCTTTGTCATGCATATTCTGCATGACCCAGGATGTCTGTAATGCACGACCTAGCATCACAGATTTTTGGCGGGCTTCCTGATGCCTACTCCGCATGACAAATGCCCTCCCCGCGTAGCACAAACTAGCCTCCTTCTGCTGGTCATGCAATACAGATTTTTTTAGAATCCAAAGTTAGCATCACAAGTTCCAACCTTCCAGACCCAGACACTTTTACACTTGATACAATGCCAAAGAGAGAAACTCACATCTCATCTCGCTGACCCTTCCTCAGGTACCGGGAGAGCGTCACTTTGTCGCAGATCAAGCAGTATTTGGAGATGGAATCAAACGATGAAATATCCAGAAAAAAACACCCATCCACATCCAATTTGTCATGCAAAACATACAGAAAGTTCTGTGTTTGTCATGCAAAAGATGGATGTGGATGGGTTTTTTTCTGTGGATATGAAAAGCTGGCGCAACGAATCGAACAGAGCAAGATAAACGAGGCGAAAGAGCTCGCAAAGAAGAAAGCGCTGGAGCTCAGCCCGGACAGGAAAGGCTTCGGCTCAGCCAACATGCCAAAACCCGTGGAAAACGAAATTCACAGTATAGCATCATGGAATTAATAAATGATGTTTTGTATCTCGAAGCCCTTGATTTGCGTTTGCGTCTTCTCGATTGTAGTTTTTGTGATACGCAATCACAAGATTCTTGGATGCTGCCAAGAAGCTTGATGATCTTCTACTTGTCATTTACAAACCTGAACTTTCTTTTGCCAACTTCTCGTCAGCGCAATTGGAGCAGATGAAGCCACCAGTGCAGGAGGTGGAGACAAATTTCGCTGCCGCTGCCGCCGCGGCAACACCAGGAGCGACGAACGCCATTCAGGCAAGCCTGCCAAAACGAGGTACTAGAAAAGAACTTAACAATTCGAAAAACTACCTGGATTTCATCAATTTCATCTGTTGAGTCACGTGCTCATTTGATGGCCTGTATTTTGGTTGTCTGGTGTTGCGTCGTGTGTCCAGCGTAAGAAAACGAAAAGCGTATGAATGCGTTAATAAAGTTCTTATTGCGCCGCAAAAAAATCTAGGTATGCAGCTCGGCCGAAAAAAGCCAGCACCCGCGGCAGACGCCTTCTCAACAGCAATGGCAACGAACGAGGTACCTGCGCAAGTCGCGGGAAATATGCCAGTTGCACCAGCAGGCGGGGCGGCAGCTGCGATGGCACCAGGTACACTGATCCCTCAGTACTTGATTTTATTGTGCGTGTTTACCCCCGTGTATAGGTAGATTCGCCTTGCTTAAGACAAGCACGTGAAAGCAAAACTGCTCGGCAAAAAAATGCATAAAAATTCCAGTTGAGCCACCAAGAGCGCCAGTAAACCCACTCCAAGAGCCAGTTTCCATTCTTGTGGAAGAAACAGTAGAAGCTGCGCTTGGGGCAGAAGGCGGCCTGCTCGGCGATTTGACGCTGCAAGGAAAGTTCGAGGTACAGGTTTTGTCTTGCAAAAAAAAATTTTCATGTCGTATCCAAAACTACGATTTATTTGACTTTCATCAAGCGATTGCGTAAGAACTTTCATTCAAGTACAACTGGATAGCATCTTCGCACCTCTTGCTCTTCGCAGCAAAACAATATTGTCTCCTCAACACTCAGATAACCGTCCACGACGACGCTAAGGCGGACCTTGCGTCCTTTAAACTGAAGCAGCTCAGTCCCAAGTTCAAGTACCGGCTGCATCCGAATCTCAACAAGGCGGCACAAGGGAACAATCTGCTGGAGATCCGCGACCCCACAAAGAAATACCGCCCCAACGCGGCAGCGGCGCTACTGAAGTGGCAATACAAAGCGGAAGAAGAGGACCTCGTGCCACTTTCGGTACGAAAAGTTTTTTTACGACGTAGCCAGCACCCCCCGCTGTCGCACCGATGGATCTGAGTAGCAAAAGCGAATCTGTAGTTAAGCGTGGCTTTCTTGCTGTATCATGCGAGAAAGCCTTGCTGTTTCGCAATTTTTCCATCAAACGAAACTCAGGTAACCTGTTGGCCAAGTCCAGAAGCCGATGGAGTGCAAATGATCATCCAGTACGAACTTACGGATGATAACGCCAAACTCGAGAACATTGTCATGCGAATCCCGACGTCAGGTGGTGTTCCGCAAATAAAGTCCGTCGAAACAGGCGAGGCGTCAATGGTCGGGGCGGAGTGGCTGCAGTGGTATATGACATACGATGTTGTTTGTTCTTCTATGTGCTTCTATCACAGGACAGTCGATGTGAAGAACACCGTCATGTGGTGGAGTTTCAACCGGTCATGCTCATGCAGTGGCTACACGACATTCCTTTTTTCTTTTGCGCGCACAGCATGAGAAATCGATACTTCAAGCTCGTAAATTATTCCATCCTCCCCCACATCAGGGCCATCCCCAGCATCGACGCGTCCTCGAACGCGGGCACGCTGGAGTTTTTCGCCCGCGTCGACGCCGCCAACATGCTCCCGGTGCAGGTCCGAGCGTACGCGAGCAAGAGCGTCTGCCCCATGGACATCGAGTCGGTGTACCACCAGTCCTCGCAAGAGGTACTGAAGTACGCGATGACGCAGCGCTGCGAGTACCAGCTCACCATTGGATAACGAACCGCGTACGCAGCTCCTGCTTGTGCAGCTTCCTGGTGGCAGTGATGGTGTTGCCTGTGCGCAGCACGACGAAGAATTGAATCGTGACGCGACAAATAAACAAGCGCTCATCAAAATGATGACTGGGATTCCAAGAAAGTTCCAACATAAAGGTACGAGTAACTGACCTCAGCGCGACCACGGTCTGTGTATCCCACAAGAAGTGTGCTGAAACTTCCCGCCATAGTTTCAGGTCTACCCCGCGACAAAAACGACCAATTGTGCTGCTCGTTCTCATGATGATCTGTAAGCAGCATCAGCATGGGTTGAGAAGTAGAAAACTACGAGCACCACCAGTGCCGAATGATCGCCCAGCACGATGAGAGCCACCGTGAGTGTCTATGTGGGCGCAGCTCTGCGACTTGCGCAGTGGTTGTCGAGGCAAGTTTCTTTTGTGTTCCTTCGCAGCTCTTTGGTTTTGTCCGCCTGATCAGGCTCTTCACCTTTTGCATGTGCCCACTTTCTGTTATTGGCGTCGGTCTCAATCGCATTTCGCTCTGGTCTATCAATTTACTCGTCATCTTCAACAACGCGAAGCGGCGGTGGAGAAGATTAGTTTATCTTTCCACCTACATCTTCATTTGTTCCTACTTTGTTTCATGAGCACGATTGTGGAGCACCTTGCAGGGGTGACGCCGAGGAACTTCTGCACCGTATTTAATTTTTTGAAGTTATCCAGATCCAGAATTTATTTAAGTCGACGTAACTTCTAAGAAGTTGAAGTGGTAGTACTAGTAGTTGTATTTGCATTACTGAATTTCGTCCCGCACCAGAGTTTTCATCTCCGTCGCAGCCCAGTATGTTACCGCTCCACCTGGAGGACCGCGAGCCGCCGGACTTCGGCGGCAGCCGCAATCTCACCGAGTATTTGAAGATGGCACTCCGGTACGCCCAACTAGACATCGAGTACACGTTCGCGCAGATGTGGTACATCCTCGCGAACCCGCGGAAAGTCTACCAGTTGACGAGTTACAGGTACAGGTCGCAGTTATCAGTGGGTGTGTGTGTGTCTTGATGATGTCGCTTTTTTCCTTACTCAAGAAATCTTTTCCGTCATTCCGAAATAGGTGGTGTCGTGTTATTGTTTTTCACTGATAAAGGTAAATAAAAATAAGCTGCAGAGAGGTGCAACAAAAATCCATCCTGAAAAAAATTATCAGGAAGCAAACGAAAAACCACTGGAGCCGGGACGACCCAGCTTTTGTGGTTCTCACCGTGCTTTTTCTCTTCGTCGCAAGCGTCGCCTACGCGTTGGCGTTTCGCGCAAACCTGTTTCGCGTTTTGTTCTACACCATCGGGGTGCACTACGTGCTGCTTGGGCTCGCAATCGCCTCGGCCTACACTTACGTCTGCAACAACCATTTGCGGGAAAGGGGCTACAGCCACCACGGCTCCATGGGGGGGCATTACGTAAGGCAGGTAAGGGAGGAGTCGGTTGTATTTTGAACATATCATCTACATCAATATGATTGGCGCCCTTGATCGAAATGTCTTTTCGTTACCATGAACAATGGCTGCGCCTGCGTAAGCGTAAGCGCATTCTTGAAATTCAAATTTCGTCATACCACAGAACTACGAGAGCCTGTTCTTATTTGTCTGTCTACATCACAGGAACTCGAATGGCAGTACGCGTGGGACGTGCATTGCAACGGATTCATTCACGTCCTGTTGATGGTCTATGTGTTGCAATTTCTGCTCCTCCCGATACTCTACGACGACCAGGGAATAGGCAGTTTGCTAGACGAGGCCCAGGAGCTCGCCGCAACGGGAACAGCTTCTGCGGTAGCAGGCGGCGCTGCAGCTGCCGGGGTCTCTAATAGTCCCGACGCGGCAGCAGCCGCGTCTTCCCCCGATCTCGCCGCCGCCGGGATTGGAGCACCAGCAGCCGCATCTGGGGGGACCGGCGCCACGCTGCGTGTTCTGTCTGCAGCTTCGTCCTCGGCCGTGCAGGCTGCTGCTGGATCGGCGATGGTGGTCGCGCAGAACTATTTCAAAACAGGAGATGGCGGTGCTAGCAGAAGCAGCAGCAGCTCAGTGCAATCCTCATCTGCTCGCGAAGCACCTTTATCTTCCGGCGATAGAAGCACACTTCAGAGCGAGTCCGGCGCCGGGATTGAACCAGGCACGGATTACCTCGTCGATTCTGAGGGCGGCATACCGAGAGAAGTTGGCGAATCTGCAGCGACGACGAAAGACGTAGCTGCTGCGTCCTCACGTGCAGGAGTCGGATCCTTTGCTACAATAGCAGCAAGTATCCGCAATCGCATATACCCCGAGGAAAGAATATCAAGACCACGTCGGAGATTACAAGAAGGAGCGGCAAGTAGTGGCGGAACTGTGCTCGTGGATGCAAGAAGCGATGCAGCTGCGCATTTCGACCCTACTAAGATACGGTCACCGTCCCTGGTATTGATCTGTTAGGTTTCTGCTAAATGGTTGCATCCAAAAAATATTGAGTGCTGTTTAGCTGAATCGTACTATTAAAAGTGTTGTCATCTTCTCCATCGTGCTCAGAGATTCAATATTTGGAAGCAGGCAACTTGATCGATGCGTGAAGATCGAATTTTTCATTTTCATGATCAGACCTCCTGTTTCCTCTCGAACCTGCTCTTCGGCTGCTCGCTGCTGGCGTATTTCTACGTGACAAGCATGGGGTACGCGATGCTGCCCTTCCTCGAGAAGACCGAAGTGCTGCTGTATCCCTGCATCCTATTAGCGCTCCTCATCGTGCTCTGCGTCTTTCTGCGGATAAACCTCACCGTCTGGTTCGTGTGGATGATATGCGGCTGAACAGCACAGCGGGACGAGGACGACGAGCTGTCCCCGAGAATAGAAGTTACTTAGACCAGGCATGCATCATGAAGCTGCTGCTGCTGCTGGGCAATGAAACAGCAATAAGGACAACGCAATCGCCGCAGCCGCTACTCCATGCGAGGTCCTCGTGCTGTCTGCTCCGTAGCTGCCCTTGGTCACGGACGCTGATCAGACCGCTTGCGCTTGTCGATCGCCAGGCAAGGATAAGAGATGCGGTTCGAGAATCATGCTGGCGTTCGAGGAAACCAAAACGGGAAACCGCCGCGCGACCAGGCCGAGACTCCGCGCAGCGCATAAAGCAGAAATCGCAGTTCGGTCACTTCTTGCCACGACAATTTCCTGCTTCCGAGAAGATGGTGATCGATGGCGCAAGCGAGAGGCGGTTGCTCGGGTCGGTGCGCTTCTCAACTTACTTAGTTGTATCTGTCTATGTAGTAATTGACCGCAAAAGCGCCGCAGTGGTCACACACACGCTCGATGGGACTACAGGTACGGAGAGTGGTCAATTGTTTGCGGCTGAGTGCAGGACCATATCATAATCATGCACGCACGACAGCTGAATATACCTATTTCTTCAACTTGAACTTCTGCAGCGGCATGCGCTTCTTTCACGTTCACCCCTGGCTGTAGTACTGCAGCTGCTGTTCCTTAGAGTAAACGTAGGCTGTATTGAATCATGAGACCATTTTCCTTCATTTTCATCTTTTTCTCGAGCGACAACGTTAACGACGAGGAAGTAAAACCAATGGACGGGGGCAAGAAAAGAAGCTAAAGCCCGGTTTGCGTCGGCGCGTTTTTCGACGGTGAACAGTTCGCACAAATAAATGCTGAAGATCATTATGATCAAGAGCCCCCAGTGCGCTGATCTAGGGACGGCGATGAATCCTTTTAGCGGAGTAGAGTGAAGAGAAATATTTCCAAGAAATAATACGAAGAGCTCAATCTCGTCGTCGTCCAGAAAATCCATTTCGTCACAGCCGAGACAGCGCGACAACTTCGACTTCCTCGCCAAACGACATGGCCGGCGCTGCAGGAGTAGTTGCAACGACAACGAAAATCGGTTGGGTCGGGCTCGGCCGCATGGGGCACCCAATGGCCGCGCATGTCGGTCGGAAAATTGGATGGGACCGGCTGAAGGTGTTCGACCCGTCTGAAGCAGCAAGGAAGCTGTTTCACGAGAAGCAGAGCGCTGCTCGCATAGAAGGCGGAGCTCCTGGTGGTGAAACAAACAGTGAAGCAGGAGGTGCGAGTAGAGCGTGTAGTTCTAGTTATGCTCCTGCATCATCGCCGTCTTCGTCGGGTTCCTCTTTTCAGCAGCACTGCAAAACGGTCATTGCAGATTCGTTGAAGGAGTTGGACGACTGCAAGGTCGTGTTTCTCTCCGTCCCTACCTCGAAAGAGGTCGCCCAAGTCGCCGCCGCACTCTACGGGTTGGGAAATAAAGAAGGTGGAGCGAATGCTTCTGGTGCATTCGACGGGCAAAAAGTCCCATCACGATCAGCGGGACAGCAGGAGTTACAGTCTGAAGCAGCCGACATTAATACCACAGGCAGCCACAAGATTCAGACTCTTCCCCCGCCAGACGCAAATACCAGATTTCTGATCGACTGTTCCTCGGGGGATTTCGCGGCTACCTGCCAGCTCGGCGCGCTTCTGAAAACTTCCAGAAACGTTCAGCTGATTGATTGCGCGGTGTCCGGGGGGCCGCGGGGCGCGGAGGCCGGAGAGCTGGCGTCAATGATCGGGGCACCGCGGTTTTCCACTGAGGACGAAAATTCCATCGTGGACGAACTGATTTCGTCTTTTTCGCCCGAGGCCAAAAAGCACTACTTGAACTGCCTCGGCGCCGGGCACGCGGTCAAATCGGTCAACAACGCGATGAACGCGACCAAACTCGTCATGGCCATGGAGGGTTTGGTTGCGCTCCAGAAGATTGGCGTCCCGTACGAAACCGCGGTGACGAGCATCAACAAGTCGAGCGGCCGATCGCTGCAGTCGGAAGTGCGAATCCCGGAGGAAGTCCTGACAAAGCGCTACAACTACGGCTTCGCGGCGGAGCTGATGCACAAAGACTGCCGGCAAGCCCGGTATCTATTTGAGAAAGCGGGGATGAGAAGTTACGACGTGTCTTTTCCGGTTGTAAAAACACCAGCGACTACTAGCGGCGAACATGTTGTTGACTGTGAAAAAACGACAGCAGCTGCAGCTTCGGAGCACGAAGAAGATGTGAAAAGTGTCAAGTTGAGAAGAGAGTACGTTTTACCGCAGATCGAGAAAGTCTACGATTCAGCGGTGGAAAAAACGAACGGGGAGATTTGCAAACAAGACTACACGAAGATCTGCGAATTTGTGGAAACGGAAGCTGCGGGCGAGAGGGATAAGTTTCAACAAAATCTTCAAAAGATGGCGAACAGTACTACCCGAGTTGCTCCTGCTGACAATACCGCTTGTGGTGTCAACAGAAACACTGACAGAATCGCGTCCTCCTCTGCTCAGGTGGCGTTGTGATTAAATGCAAGAGGCGAATTTGGACCTAAAAAGTGCCTAAAGACATCACGCAGCTGTTTGGACATGATATTAGAATCACTAGGATGTTAGCTTGTGCTCTGTAGAGCCTGTTCTGAAAGAACCGGCAACTGTTCATGTTCAACTTCAACAGACGATCCCGCATTACCATTGGAAGATCCAGCTGTGAAGAACGAATTGCAGGCAAACGCGCGGCCAATAGAATTAGTTGAGATTGAGCAGGGTTCGGGCTCCTAGAATTGGTTCTCAAAGATCTTTGCTGTTTTACTACTGCTCAACGCGGTGGTTTATACTTGATTTTTGTCTTTGAAATTTTGCACCCGTAAGTACAATGGTGAGATCCTCCCGATCTTCGCACACAGTTTCAGGGTCCTCAACATCACGACCAGCCGCAAATTATCGAATCAAAATAACATCCGTTCTTTTTTTAAAATCTCTTGGGCTTGTGTCATGTGGCTGTATTTCTATTTGATCCTTGTTTCTATCCAAATTGGTAGCTCGTCGAAATCGATTCATTAGATTCTCCTCTACGTTTTCAAGTTCCACAGAAGTAGATTGATCCGAGATACAAAAATGAAGTTGAAAACCGAAAACGATATAACAGGCACGAGCGCGACGGTATTAGGTTCTGTAGTTCCAAGAACATGATCATGAAGATTTAGTGAGATCTTAGATGTGTCATCGTCATGTATGAGCCCAAATAGTATCGTCCAACACCAACTAAACCGGGCCTGGAGTTGTACGACGTTGCCGTCGCTTGCAACAAGCACGACAGGTACGACGACGAGGACGACCACGACGACGCTCATACTACAAGAATTTGGTATCTTGACCGCTACTGACCATTCCAAATCTTCTATGCGACATTGCCTCATGTACATTCATGAATGCAGCGACAGCCACGAGCACGCGAAAAGCTCCCATGCGCCGCCGTCTACCGGGGAACACGAAGAACAACCGCCGACACACGACACGACAGCTGCGTCCCGATTGTACTACATGCTCCCTCGTGCAGTACGAGAATTAGGGGAAATTGCACTTCTACCTTGGAACAATTCAGAACCACACCACTGTGACTTCATCACCTACATTTTGCAGTAAACGACCACTTCTGCGACGAGGACCGTCTACCATCGCGTCACCATGGCGTCCTCTTCTTCCTCCTCCTCCTCTACGTCCTACCAGGCCAACCGGTTTGCCAATCTGCACGGGCGGCTGGCAAAGGTGTTGGCCGACGGGGAACAGGTAGACGACGACTTGCTGAGCGATTTGAAGCAGGCGCGCAGCTACTTCCTGAACGGGGTTCGGAACCAGAGGTCGCGGGAGTCCGCGCTGTCGCTCGAGAATTTGTACGAGCACGTGAAAAGCGCGAAAAGCCACGAACTACTCCACGCCCAAGTGCAGACCGGCGGGCAGGCGTTCGTGAAACGTATACATAGATTTATTTGTTGTAACTGCTTCTGCTTGAGGCTGAACCAGCCAGCGGCGCCCCTGTGCTTTACAACCTCTACCACATGGTATGGCGAGGATGAAAGATCGCGCCAACGATACTGTAGTTTTGATGTCCTGCAGCTGCAAGCGTGCTGAGCAAGAAGGAACAAATATAGGAAAACCGAAAGCGACCAACTTGTCTCTGGGTTCCGCAAGAGAGGCTTTATATTTCTATCTGTTTACCGCCTCTGGAATGGATATGCATGAGCATACTGCATCAAAAGATCCGAAATTATCTCCTTCCACAGGTCTCGTGTCCCAGATTGACGAACTAAGTCAAAAGCTGCGGCTGCACCAGCACGAGTGTTGCTTTCTGGTGGAAGAGTACCTGCAGAACTACCACCAGGGTGGTGCTTCTTCTAGTGCAGGATCCAATGCCGCAGCAACGAAAGATTTGGTGAAGGACTGCCAGAACCTGTTTTACAATGAGCAGCAGCACGCCGCCTGTGTCTTGCTCGACCTGGCGCAGCAGCTCTCGAGCTACATGCGCGCCAGGACCGCAGGGAACAGCTACAAGGGTGGTGCGAGCAGCTCCAGTTCGGGCAATATCAACAACTACCGCGACATATCCTCCGCGGTTTCTTCCCACGCTGGGGATTTTCCCGTCTACGGAACAGCGCACCCTTCCGGGGCCAGCACCGCCCGAGGCGGCGGTGCGCACAGCACCACCATGGCGCAGCAGCAACACGAGCTTGCAATGCAGCGGCAACAGGAGCTGTTTACCGAAGAGGTGAAGCTCGCGGCGACATTTTTCGACCATTTGGGTTCGCAGTTTGCGGCGAACCTGGTGGAGGGGCTGCGGTTGCAGCTGTTGTACCTGAGCGGGCAGGCGGAGGAAGTGGACCACGTCCGGAAAATCTTGCGCTTTTCCGTCGACACGCTGTTGCACTATTTTTCCTTCTACCAAGCAACCAGCGCGACATTGGATTTGTTCTTCTCGCTCGTGCCACAGGTATTAATATAATTGAGGATCTACTACTTCTTTTCAGCTTATTTCGCTGTGATTCTAGCCCACGACGCCTTGAGGTGTTTCCCGCACGCGTTCTTGCGCCTTTCATAGTCATACGCATGATTGTTCGCTGCATATCATGATGCAAGAACCGCACGATGAGTCACTCGTCTCGTCACTATGTCTGACAAAACATTGTACCAGGTCGTCATGCCCGCCGCCCTTGCGGAGCTCCTCCCAGCGGACGGAATACCGAATCGCTCCGTCACGCTCCAGGATTTCGACGTATACTTCCGGGAGGACACAGCCGACCTAACCTTCCGCATGGTGCTGCTCATCATTCTGGCCCTCCAGGACGAACACCACTTGAAGCGGCAAATCGGCACCGGGGCGGCAATCGCAAACAGCTTCGGCGAACTCGCCCCGACCTCACCAAGACCCATGGACAGTTCCGGTGGTGCAGCTTCGCAAGGCGTGCATCTCAGTGCCTCAGCCGGCGGAAGCAAGAAAGCTATACGTATAAATATGGAAGTTTTGATATAATTTGTGGTATCTTCGCTGTTTGTGTAGCTTGCTCCCTAAAAATGTGATGAAACAAGTGCAGAATCGGCCACGCAACACAATACAACATCCCCGCGGCCATGGACAACCGCACTACTAGTTGTCCTTGTCTTGATCTTTTTTGCATTCCTCCTCAGGTCCTTCCGCCCTTCTCCAGGAGTACAGGGAAAAGTTCCTGAAATACCCCACCACCACCACCTCCGCCGAGCACGAACACGGGCAAACGACCTTTTTCAACGAGCACATTGTGCTCGGGCAGTTTCTGGCGTTCGTCGTTCTTGGTGTGTACTGCGAAGAGCAACGGGCGTATTTGTTAGGCGTCTCCCAGTGGCACGTCTTCGACTTCGTCACCGCGGAGGCGCTGGGCAGCTACCACTCCTTGAACTTCGGAATTGACGACGGTCGCAGTGCGGTCGAGGCCAGACCTCTCAGCTCCTCGGCCGCAAACGCAAACTCGCTCTTCGGAGCGGGCGCGAGGGGACAGGTACTCGTTGGTCGTTACAAATCAAATTTACTACCCAAGAAGAACAAGAACACGCACGAAATGCACAAGCATGCGACTTGGACTTGTTGTACTGAATGAAAATAGAATGGTGTCGTGATTGATTTGTCTCGCATGGTCGTTGCCAACATGATGAGAACGAAATCATACTAAACAGCTTCCCGGTTTCGACTCCATAACGGGCCGCCCCCTGTACGGAACAAAATACGACCGCGATCTGTCCGCCGCCACCGCGACCGCCCAGGGCGAGAGCCTGTACCGGTACGGGGCTGCACCGTTCAATAACATGCTGAGTCAGCAGTACCCCATGACGTCCTCCAGCCTGAATTTCTCCACGACGATGGGCATCAAAAACCTGTCCAAGCACGGCTTCCCGGAAATCGTCCACTCGACGACGTGCGTAGCGGTTCTGAAGGACGTACTGATTCGCGCGCTCTCGCCGAAGCACTGGACTGTGATCAAAACCTACGAAGCGCAAACGCAAAGGAAGGAAAAGGAGCACTTGCAACGTACTAAACGGGTTGATGTGTTTTTTCTTTTGAGTTTTCCCTTGAAATCTGTTTCTATCTTCGTAGTTCTGTGTGTCTCTACTGCGCAGGTTGAAATTTGAATTTTTTGACTCCTAGTTTTCTACTTGTTGATCTGAACCGCTTGATGTGCTCTCCCTTCAACCACAGGCGCCGCAGCCACCTCCCAGTCGACCTCTTCCTCCAACAACGCACGGACTAACCGTCTGCGCGAGCGCCGGCTTGCCCTGCTAGAGGAGCACTGGATGCAGATCGCCGCCCTGCGCTGTGTCAACCGGCTCTGTCGCGTGGAGCCGAGTTACTGTGCGGAGTTCGCGTCTTTTGGGATCCAAGTCAGCGAGTCTTTCAACATGAACCCCATAACCACGTCGAATCCAGCAGCAAATAGCTTCGGTTCGTTTGGCGCCGGACAGCAGCCGCAAAACCTCTACTCGACTGGTCGCGGTGGTGGACTGCAGGGCGCAAACAGCCAGGCCCCCGCTGCAACGGTCTTGTATGCGGAAGTGCTGTTTTTGCTCGCGACTCTGATCTCCCGAGCACCCTACGCTACCACGATTCGGGTGATGCAGAGACTCAACGCGCATGCGAATCAATGGTATAAAAAATTTTGAGCAATGAATTACATACTTCTTTGCAACAGGAGAGCCAACGTGTTTGTTCTAGGTGAACGCGAGGCAGTTGATGTCATCGTGCAATAAACTACAGTACAAATTTCAGCAACTACACACGAAGCAAGTGTATTGCACTTCGTATGCTACATCCGGATGAAGGTCGAACGGTCAAGGATAGCATTTTCACCTCTGGGTCTGGTGTCCTCACGCAACAAGATTGCCAAATGTATCAAAAAACCAAATTCAGGTTCAATTTCGGGTATCTTTTCGAACTTCTTCCCCAGCATTTCGAGCACTACGTTCACATGAAAGCTCGGAATCCGGACCTGACTAGCGAAGAGTCCCTTATCCTGAGTAAAAACGTACCCACACCAGAGTCAGGATGGGGATTTTGCAACACAAACCTAGGAGTTTTGTGAGTGACGCATGACAAGTTGCACTCTGCAGTGTAGTGCAGGTTAGCAAGTGCAGCCGCATCACGGATTCATCTGCTCATCCTGTTCACAGCATCACAAATTCCAAACCACGACTGGAAATGGCTCTCATGAGGATGCGCATTACAAGTCTTCCTGTCTTTGCGAATCCGCATTACAACTCTGGCGTGGGTACGTTTTTACTCAGGATATCCCTCGACAGCATGACGGCGCAAGAGACCCGGGCCAGGGTTCTCGCGATGACCGCTTTGGTGAAGCTTATCGGAGCGGCCTACGGCGACAAACTCGCGTGCGCGGCCGTCTTCGCGGAATCACGGGGGACCACCACGGCGAGCAGCTTCGATTTGGGCGTTTCCGGGGATTCAAGTGCAAGCGTTGTATACGGGGAGCAACAGCAGCAGCAGCATCCTCTGCATTCCGCGCGGTTATCCACCGCAAGGGAACACCAGCATCAACATCAAACCGGGAATATGAACTCAAAATCCACATCTAATTTCTCTGGTGGAGCAGGCCATCATCATCATCACAATCACCTTCGGGGAGGACACCTCGACTCCCAGCCGCACATCACCAACCCCTACTGCGACACGCTACGATACGGCGACATTCTGTTCCCGGGGAGCATCAACCACGCGAAACTGATCCCCTCGAACACCCACCTGATGCAGGACCACCGCCCGGCCTTGATGGAGTACTCCGTCCAGCAGACGTGGCGACACACGCTGGTGTTTCCGACGAAAAATTTACTTCCGGCCGCCGCGATGGGCGAGGAGCAGCTGAACGCGAACCAGGGGGCGATGGGCAACAACACGACGCTGGTGCTGAACAACCCGGTGTTGCAAACCGTCTCGAGCATCCTCCCGGGCACGACGCCGTCGGTCTTGTCCTGGAACCAAAAGCTGCTGCTGGGCTACCGGCTGTTACTCATGCTGAAATCGGAAATTCCGACCCTGCTGAAGGCGGCCTGTGTGGGCTCCCTGGCGAACATGTGCGACTCGGATTGGTTCGCCTCTGAATTTTTCAATTCCGTGGCGCTGTTGTTACCTCAGTTGTGCGAGGTCGAGGGCACGGCGTACAGTGCGGTCATGCAAACGGCGAGCAGAATCGTGCAGAAGGAGAACGGAGTTGCAGGAAGTACAGTAACATCATCGTTGAACGGCGGGACAACCGCGACAACATTGAACGACGGCGCACACGATCCGACGCAGATTTTGTCTTTGCTTGTGGATGCCACGGGGTCGGTTAACGCCGAGGGGCTGCACTTGATCACGGAAATTCTCAACTTCGCGCTGGTCTGTCTGTACGCCGTGCCGTTGAAACGAAGGTTCAAGAACCTGCAGGTTTTGAAACTGACCCGGTTCGTCGTGGAGAAAGTGTACTTATCCATCTGCTGCTTGTCCCCGAAGCACTTCGTCGACGAAAAGCGGTACTGGAGAATCTGTCTACTGTGCTCGAAGATCCTGCGCGTCGTGATGCGGGGTCCGCTGGTGAACAAGGAAACTTCGCAAGTCGACGCCTTGGCAGTTGTGGGCCAGAGCGAAGTGTTTGACGAGGACGTTTACAACGAATTCACGAGTGGCGGGCGAGCCGGAGAGAGCCTTTATTCGGGTGGTGGTGGTCCTACTTCGGGGATTTATTACGGTGGAATGGCAAACAGCATGAACAACAGCACCTACCCAGGAGCAACTGGTGGTCGTGTTGCTACTAGTGGCGGAACTATGGCCGCGGACAACAACTACAACCCGTACACATCGACAACACCAAACTCGACAACATCCAGGATCCCCGGCGCCCCGCCAACCGAGGAGCTTTCCCTGCCTACCTCCTGGCTGTTTCGGTGTTTTCTCGTGCGGCCGAGCGGCATCTGCATCCGCGTGTTGATGCAGATGATCAGTTTGCACGGCCGGCTGCTGGATGAGAAAAAGGGGATTCTGTACCACCGCGACCTGGAAAAACATCGGACGAACGTGGTGGCGACCAGCTTGGATTTGTTGCGAATTCTCTTCCAAAGAGACCATTTGTTCCTGCAGCTGCACCAATCGCAGTCGCTGGTGGGTTCTGCATTGCAGCTCCCGGATTTTGGGAATTCCAACGCGGGGTCAATGTTTTACAACGGAATAAATACGCCGCAGAATCAACAGCAGTACGTGCGGGACGCGTATGGAAATCTCGTTCTCGTGAACGTCGCTGCAGACCTGCACCAAGATCATGTGAATAACGGTCTGGGAACTACTACTTCCAAGAAAAACGCCGCGCTCTCCTACTCCGGGCTGGAAATTGAGCACGTGACCGCGATTGACGAGCTTCTGAAGCAAGACTACGCACTCCAATGGCCGCCGGAAGATTTTCTGGGCAATAGTTCCGCCGGGGAACAAGGCAACGCGGAAGACCACGAAAACCCGAACAACACGAACAACAACGAGAACCCGTTTGTTCCCCGCACCGGCACGTTTGGGGACCGGTTGCGGAAGAATTACCAGCAGTTGCTGGAGTTGAGCAGGAACAGCAACAACGCGAATTCGAACAACATTATGGACAACAACATTTTGAACCAGAAACCCTCGAATTTGACCTTGATTCTCTTCTACATCTGCAGCATCAACCGGCTGTCCAGTGTGAGCAAAAAGGCGATGTTTGTTTTGTTGCAGATGATGAACCGGAATTCCTCCGTCGTGGCGGAAACTCTGGAACTCTGCCCCATGCTGAAGGAACTACTCAGTTACGGCTTGGCGCACAATCTCTTCGAGCTCAACGCCGCGGAGGAGATCGAAAACGTGTCCGGACAGCAGGAGTTCAGCAGGTATTTGGTGGAAAAGCTGTCGACAAACAACTTAGCGTTGGATTTCCTGGAGGAGTGCAAACAGCACTCCGACGCGGGCTTCGCGATGCAGGAGGCGTATTCAGTTTCCACCGGTTTTTCCATTCTCGCATCTCTCGAGCAGCAGCTGAACCTGCACGACGACAAAGCGGTGGAGTCCGTGGATATGCTGCTCGCACGGCTCTTAGCGGTGAACTCCTTGAAGAGTGTATCGGCGGTGGGCGGGGGAGGAGGTGGTGTACAACTGGGTGGATCAAGATCTACTTCCAACACGACGAGTTCTATGGGCAATAAACCACTTTTCTTCGCCCGGGAACGGTCGATCCGGACGGGTTACCTACAGGATTCCACCCTCACCGCGGAGAACTTCGGGTTTGAAACCGCGGGCGACGAGGAGATTTTCCAGCTGCTCCAGGACCAATACAAGGAAGAAGTCGTCCCCTTCGACCAGGCCGCGCTCGCCGCGGGCAGGACGCCGGGGGTGCTACCCGGCTCCGTTGCGGACGTGAACTTCGCGATGGGAGGAGGTGGAAGTGGAACTACATCAAACTACAAAAACAGCACGCAAAACTCCTCGTCGTCCGCGGGCAATATGCTGAACTACAACACGTCGCAGAACCATTTGGGGTCCTCCTTTCTGCAAAACACAATGGCAGACGTCTCCGGGCCCTACCGGTCCGTGCGCCAGATGCAAACCCCCCAGCACGTCGGGCCGAACGGCGAACTTTTAAATCTCGCCGGCGCTCAATCCAACCCGTATCCTGTGCAAAAGTATCGTACTCGTACAAATGCAAGTCTTGCATTACAAATCTTGTTTCCAAGGCAAATCTGCATTACAAATTTTATTTCTCATGCTGGGGAAATTTGTAATGCATTTATACGATTACGATACTTTTGCACTGCATAACCCGGGCAGTCAGCCCAACATCGGGTACAAGCCCTACTTGCCGGCGAACTCCACCGCCATGCCGGAGTTGACGAAAATACAGAGAATCATCCTCCACCGATTCCAGCAGGACCAGCCGACCAAGCTCTTCCCCCATGCGTACCGCGTGCCCGCGTTGAACAGAACACCTCTGCGGGAGCTGGTTCTCCTCGTTTTGAAAGAAGCGCTCGCAGTGTTACCGAAAGACCAGGACCACGCGGAAGCCCCGGCCAGCGACAAGCAGAACGAGAAGATCCGCTTGGCGATCGCGGTGTTAGGTTTGGCGAAAAACTACCAGGAGGAGCACATCGATTTGGACCCAGCGAGACAGGGCGGGACCTACTTGACGAACAGTTGCTTCCAGGGCTTGTACTTCCTGGCGGAGAACTACCCGGACAACCTGGACTCAGTTTCTGATTTGTACCAACGGTTGGATGAGGTCGCGCTCGCGCCGGTCGTGATATCATCAACCTCTTCAGGCGATGTAATTGGTGGAGGACGTAGCAGGACCACTGCGGGACAGCAACATCATCATGGCGCGATCCCACATTCCCGGTCGAAGTCTACCGCCGGTTCGCAGCACGAACCTCATAGTTCCGCCCGGTCAAGCGGGCGGAGGCACTCCGGAGACAGAACCGCACTGCAATCCGGAGGAGCCCAGCGCTCCGTTTCCGCCACTTCCGGGGCGGGTGGCGCTAACAAAAGCCGATCGCCCCGACTGTCCTCCGCGTCGCGCTCCGGGTCACCCAGACAGCCGCATCTTTCGCCGCGGTTGCAGGCTGCGGGCAGAGCAGGAGGACATTCTAGGAGTAAAACGACCAGACAGGAGAAGCGCACGAAGATCCACCCGTCCTGCCTCCCGTCGCGGGCGCAGCTGAGACAGTACAGCGACTTATCGATCGAAAGGAACCACAAAGAGTATTTACTCGTTCTGGAATTGATTCTCCAGTGCGTCCGGATTGCGGAGTTCCGCGAGGTGGGGTTGAGACTGCTCTCGACCAGCTTCAAATCTAGATACCGTGTGTTAGACTCCATCGCGGACAGCCGGACGGAGTCCTTCCGCTACCGCCCCGCCTTTCTGCACCGAATCCTTCTCTCCCAGGCAGTGACGCTGTTCAAACTGCAAACCTTGGAATTGTCTCTCGTCCACAAGCTCGCCGCGGAGTTCCGGACTAAAATGCTGCTCGGGATGAGAACGACGAACAGCGGAATCAATAGTAGGAAGAAGCTGTTGCACAAACAGTTCGGAATGGTGCAGGAGCACGAAGACTACATGGAATTGGAATCGGAAAACCTCTTCGAAGACCCGACTATCGATGGCACGAGCGCCACCGCCGGGCTGTTGCTCACGCCCGCGGAGCGGCAGCGCGGCGAGTTCTTCCAGGCGACCACGCAGAACCTTGCGGACGAACTGGTCAGCCGCGTGAACCAGGTGACAAGCAGCAACGAGCCGCTATTTGCGGCGAACATGCGGCATCTAATGGACGGGTTGGCGCAGCTGTCGCCGGCGGATATTGGAAGTGGTGGTCCTCGTGGGGGGTCAACAGCGTCCTCATCGAGCGCCGGCGTTGCTGGAATCAGGTCGTCCTCCTCCGCATCCCTACCCCTGGATCTCGAGCAGTACTTGAAGCTCGCCCTGGACGGCTCGCAAACGCGGTCGAAGTACTACGACGAGCCTGCGGACGCCGCGAAGAGGAGAAAAACAGGTTCTACTGCGAGGAATTTCGGTAGTGGGAGTAGCACCAGTCAGCACTTTTGTGCGGAGATCGCGGCGGAGCAGGGGATGTTTGTGGAAAATTCATCATCGACGCTGTTCAATGCGGGAGGTACAACTGCTGGTGGTCCTCCTCCTACCGACGCCGGTCGTGGTCCCGGGAATTATATGGCATCAAGCAATCCAGCGAATAATTCTTCACAGCTGGCGTTGATGGACTACGGGCAGCAGCAGATGAGCAATGTCCCCTTTAACCAACAAGCAATCAACACCA
Source organism: Amoebophrya sp. A120 (assembly GCA_905178155.1). NCBI lineage: Eukaryota > Dinophyceae > Syndiniales > Amoebophryaceae > Amoebophrya > Amoebophrya sp. A120. The sequence goes on from CAJINV010000005.1 coordinate 2,732,772, forward strand.
ATTACACGGCCACCACCTCCAAAACCGCGACCTCCAATGCCCTTTTCTACGACACCTCCAGTTTCTACCAGCTCGCCGGGCTTCTGTTTCTCACCCCCTACTTCGAAAGCCAGCGGCAGGTGCAGTCCATGACCACGTACGGCACGTCCACCGGCTCCATGGGCTATTCTGAGTAAAAACGTCCCCACCCCAGAGTTGTCATGCAATTCTGCATGCCAAAAAAGTAAAAGTTTCTCATGCGGAGCCCTATGAGAAGCATTCTCTCTTCGTGTTTTGGGATTTGTGATGCTAGAATCAGCATGACATGCTAGATCTGTGATGCTTCTGAGCTAGCTAAACAGGATTACACTACGTGGACAAACTTGTCATGCCAAACAACCAAAGCTGTGTGATTTGTCTAGCAGATGACTCTGTTGTGGGGACGTTTTTAATCAGGATATGGCCATGCCCGTGAACAGTGTGTTGTCGACGAACCCGGGTACTCTGGCCTATCTGGATTTGCGAGCCCGGAACGTGTGCAACTTCCTCCACCAGCAGAACCGGCGGAAGATTGCCGCGGACTTGACGACCGAACTGGGACAAACCTTCACGGAATTTCTCTACTGGACCCTGATCTACACGAAGCCGGACCACGAGTCGCTCCGAAGTTCGTTCCGGAACCTGATCGACGCCGGGATTTTGTCGGCGGAAAAGGAGTTTTTCAAGCAAAAACTCCTCGCGGAGACCACCGCGACGGGGTCCAGCTCGAAGCAGTTCTTGATGGTGTACTCCAGTCAAAACGCGGCGCTGCAGATCCAACTGACAGAAGCCGCGCGGCAGGAGTTCTGTGCGAACTTGCTGTACTTGGTCACGAACAGCTTGTTGAAAGCGTCGGCTGAACTTCTTGCGGAGAGGACAGGAGCACGGGAAGAAATATCAAATCCTGAAGAGAAGACACAGAAGATTTTCGCCACGACCGCCACCATCGACAACGCGAACGGGTCGGTTCCCATGTCGTTCTTCCACAACTTGGCCCAGAAGCTGTTCAGCTTTTTACCCGTTTTGAATAGCGGGACCTCCTCCGCGTCAAAGTTGGCGATTTACAGTGCACTCATACAGCTGCTGGGGAAGATTTGCGGCACAGAAGTAGATCTTGCTGGAGATGAACCAAATTCAACTAGAGTAGAACAACGAGAGTCCTCTCAGACGAATCCTCACACGAGAAAATTCCTGGTTTCCTCTACCACCGAGCACGACCAGTCGGTGAGTATGCTGCTGCAGGATGCGTTGGCGAATGCGAAACTAGATTCGAACTCCATCAACATCGCGGTGTCCAGCCTGTCCGTGCTCCGTTTTTTGGTCGAGAGAGACGAGGTTTTGCTTTCCGCCAATTCCACCTACCTCTGGCAGTGCCTGAAGCAGATTCTGAACCAGGCCTTCCGGTTCGCGAAGCAGACGAAGGACATGCGGTTCGTCCGGGCGGTGCAGGCGTTGGTTGTGGCAATGAAACTGCAGGAGGAGAGGGGGGATAGCAGTGTAGCAGGCGACATGGACAACGACCAAGATGCACCATTTGCAGCAAGAACATCCGCAGGTAATACTAGCGACGACGGTCTATCAGGAGCATCAAGCTTCGTTACCGCCATGTACGAATCTGGTTTTCTTTCCCTCTGGTTCCAGGGCGCCGCCAGCATTTTCCTCTCAAGCGAAATCGCCGGAAGTGGGCTGGGCTTCGGCTCCTTGACCTCCGCCGCGGGAATTAATACTCATGGCGCCGGGGCCCCGGGTTACAACTTCAGCAGAGGCGCAGGAGGACGGGCGAATTCATCTTTGCAGAGAACAAGATCCGAAACCGCTGTGTTGGAAGCCACGGCGCTCACCCTGATCCAGTTTCTGGCGACCATGATAGTCGTGGAAACCGATGAGGGAACCAATGAAGGAACAAATCAGCCGTTTTACCTGTGTCAGGAGCAACTCTTTCAGGAGCTGGAGTCCTTTCTGGTCAACTGCGTCGAAAAATCCCAACTGGTCCAGGAATCCTGTACCAACGCCGTCCGAGATTTAACCACGATCTCCGCGCTCGGAGTCTCAGGGACGAGTGGCGGCGGATTTCTGTCCTACAATAGCGACGCGATGCCGAGTTTCAACAACCCGCCAAGAAGTAGGATGAATACCAGAACTGCACAACACCAGCAGCATTCAAACCTTCAGCGATCGATGCAGCGAGCAGCTTCGTCAAAGTCCGCCTCCTCCGTCTCGATTGCGTTGCTGTCCCAAATCCTGGCGCTTCTCAGCAGCTGCAGCACGCACTCGCACTTATCCTACGTGGAGACAGGGACGCAGGAGTTGAGTAGCTCCAGCGGAATTATGGCAGGAAGGAATCTATCGAACCTAGTAGCGCAGCAGACGACAACGCTCGCAATCAGGAATGACAACGGGAATGCATCGATGGGAGTCGACGTAAGTTCCGGCGCACCAGCACAACAAGTGGGGGTAGGAGCCGCAGGAACAACATCTGCGCCTTCCCAAGCAGTTCCGTCGATAAGCAAGCGATCGCTCCTCCTGTCGCAATTGGGTAAGGACCTGCTGATTGCGTGTTCCGCCTCTGCGGGCCTGAATCGGGACGCAAGCGACATGACCATGCATTTGTTGAACATTTTCCGCCTGGACCTGACAGCACTGATAACCGGGCCACGGGCGGCGAGAATACCGGACACGCGAAGTCTATTGCAGCAGACCGCGCCAGGTACGACTAAGTATATATAAGTAGAGTTGTCCTCGTGGTCGGTATACATAGTGCCTTACATCACGCGTTCGATTGCTACACACTTAAAACATTTTTGAGGGGGAATGCAGGCTAACTTAGCAAACCTCCAGTAGTTGTGATGCAGAAAAACCATGAATCAAATTCAAATTTTAATTTCAGGTAACCTCCCCTCTGGTTTTTCCGCGGGTGGAAGTCTGTTGGGTGCCGTGCGAAATTTCTTCACCGGCCAGAGACAATCGTCGCCCTACAGCAGGCCACAGCCAAGAGACACGACGGCGCAACCGCAGCAGAGCGGCGGTGTTTACAATGGTGCCGCAAGTAGAACTACAAGTAGCTTCCCCGCGAACCAACAAGACACCAGCACCTATAACCCGATGCTCGACGGCCAGCAGCTCGCAGAAGAGATTGACGCTTCCGGGCGGTTGCTCACCCTGGCCGAGGCCAGCCGACGCCTCAACACCACCGCTGCGGGGCTGCAGTACGCGATGATGCACCATGGTAGTGGAATGGATCATCAGACGGAAAAGGAAAATTTGCTGTCCGTCGTCCAGGCACTAAAAGAGAATTTGCTGTACACCTTGGTCCTCTACGCCGTCTTCCTGGGACGACCCATCCAGGAGGTGCTGGGGGCTGAGCAGCCTCTGGTCAGCTTTGAAGACCTGAAGGAAAGCCTGTTTTTGCGAGAATTACTGCTGGTGTAGCAGTATAATTCTTGAGATGTAGCAGGTGGCTCTCTGTAGCTGAAGCAGACTATTATTGAATAATCTTCGACAAAAGCCAGATGCAGGTGGTGCAATTACGCATTTACAATATTGGCACTTTTTGTCGCGATAAAGCATCGACTCGCGCAATGGGTTGGTGTGAGGTATTATGTGTAACGTTCTAAACTAAATCACGAGGTCCTGCTGTACCTCTAGGTGGAATGATTCGTATAGCTGATGATCTGCACGCAATTTACAAAAAATGTTCTACCACAACAAGCAACGCAGCACAGGTTGATCGAAAGCGACTGAATCAATTTTGACGCGCAGTGAAGCGCTAAGCAGGTGGTCAAGATGGTGCGTGTCAGCACCCTTCATCGTCTCGCGTACTAGGAGTGTTCGTTTCGCCGCCAAGGAATTTTTTGGGGCGATGCTGTACTCGCTGTGAGTTCGACTTCGACATTCACCGTGAGCAACAATTTGCACTTCTACTTCTACAGGAAAGGAAAATTATTGATGTAGCAGGAGAGATCATGATCATGATGTTGGTGTGCTTCAAATGTTGCAAATGTTGATTTGATCGTTCCGACGTGAAAATGAGCGGAGAGTATGAGATCCCATGCAGTTCCGGCAATTAATGAAAGCACTCAACTACTTTTCTTTGATGAATGCGACTGAAAGAAATTGCAGTGAGGATCGCGTATGTCGTAGGTGAAACTTCTAAATGTGTGGCTGTAAGAGAAAGCATCCGCGCGATAAAAATGTCGTGGGAGTGCCAACTAGCACCAAAAGCGATTGATGGCTTAATTAATTTCCAATTTGTGATGATCTATTGAACTGCGAATGGTCAGCACCAGCATCGTCACCGGCGTGGTCACTTCGCGGAAGAAGCTACGGACAGGAGTGGTTGTGTACGTAGAACCTACCGAATCAGAAGACGTCGATCATGGCTGCAAGAGACAGCGTGAATCGGTGGAGTCAAAAGCACCTGCCAACGCGAGCGACAGAGGGGTTGAGCTTTCATGCCGACTCGGACTCAACGTCAACACCACGAGTACAATCCGGCTCTTCATCGCTAGACCAAGTGCAACGACCGGTGAAAAAGTCGCTGTTGCCGAGATTTTCGATTTTGTGCCTCCCCAGGCAGCTGTCGAGGAACGCCAGGAGGGAGCAGAAGAGAAATTACGCAATACGGCCCGCATCGCACCAGAAGGTGAAGATGCCAAAACTTTTGAAGATCATTTCCGACTCTACCGTGAGAAAGTGGCACACACGCACGTTGGAAGCCGGTTGCGGATTCGAGTGGACCCGACGAATCCTGCAAAGCCGGCGGAACTAGTTTTCGGGGACGATGCTGTCTGTGATGACTGCCAAGTTGTGGGAGACGACCAGGCCAGCGGCAAAGCAGCTGGCGCTTCTCAACTTTCTTGCGGCGCCGACGCAGGAGCAACGCCGCGGCTAGTTATTGGGACCGAAATAAGCGGCCCACAGAGCAGGAACGAAGCAGACGGGCCTGAAACAACCCAATGCGTCGAAGATGAAAGTTGTTTCGATCATTCAGAGACATCATCAGACAGGCGCTTGTGCCCAGCTTTGCGACGAAAAGCGATCATGCAGCTCCTCTGCAGAAGAGGACACGATTCTTCCGACTCCGAAAAAGCCGAAGCCAGCGAAAGAGCAGACCGGATCACCAGCCTTGTTCGACGTATATTCAGCGAAGCCATGGCGCAAACGTGTTTTTTGAAGGATTCTTCAAGGTGCACTAAACCAAGAGCCATCAGTGGCAACACGCCTATCCTTCCTACTCCGAAGCCAAAGAAGTGCTTCCTGCAATTTCGACACGAGCCTACAGAGGCCGACTTGCAAGATATCCGAGCCGCAGCGTCTCAAAGTCGAGAAAGCCAAAGGATAAACCGACAAACAGTGGCGAGACAGGTTTTTTCTGCCAGTGGGTGCGCGAATGAAACGGACATGAATAGCCATGGAGAGAAAATTTCGCAGCCAGCATCAGCAACCGTCGCTGACGGGATCGAAGCCACTTCGAAGCACCGGCGCGCCCACTGTTTTGCGAAATGGATCGTGGAGACGTACCAGGAGAGGCTGAAGCTGCTAGATCGGAAAACTTCTATTATCCTAGACGTGGCGGGCGGTACGGGGGACTTGTCGGTGATCCTGCGGAGCGAATACGGCTTCGAAAATGTCTTCACCGTAGACCCCTGGAAACCGGAAAAGTGGAAAAAATGGCAACTGCGGAAAATCATGAACGTTTCTCGTCAAGACCAAGAGCATGGGCGAAGAACAAAAACGTGCGGCGAACTATCAAACAGGAACACTACGACCGAACTCACAAAAGAAAGTTATCAGGCCATTGATGAGTACACCGAAGCTGCAGCACTACTCGACCGGTTTTTCGTGCGGGAAAAGTTCGATTTTTCGTCTGCCCCTTCGCCAAAGCTATCCTCCCTGATCCAAAATTGCGACCTGATCGTGGGTCTGCATCCTGACCAAGCGACGGAGCCGATCGTGGCCGTAGCGGGAAAATTGAGGAAGCCAATGTGCGTCGTGCCGTGCTGCGTCTTTGCAGATCAGTTCCCGGAAAGGCGGCTGAAAGTCGTGGAAGCAGATCGGAAGGAAGAGCGACAGAGTAACCTCCTCTGCGACGACGATGAAGAAGGTGATTTTGGATTAGTGTGTGAAGAGGCCCCCGCCTCGGCTGCGAGTGTAGTGTCTGAAGAAGAGCCAATCGTTTGGCAGCCGGTCCGGGATTACCCGAGTTTTTTAAAGTACCTGCGACAGCGATACGCACCTACTACGGACGCATCCGACTCGGTCCATAAATCCGGTTTCGCGGCGGGAGACGGAGGCTTGGGCAACAGCATCGAGTGTGCCGCGTTGCCGATGCCAGGAAAAAGTCTGGTGCTGTACACGATGATCACGACATCAACAACTCACTGCTAGCCTGAGTAAATGTCTGTATACACATACGGTTTCGAGAATGTTAGCGACGATCTTTCTACTTAACATGCGACTTGGCGACAGATTTTCGTATTCCGCAGGTTGACGACAATGACGCCGGCTTTCCGCGCTGACTCTTTCCGACGTCGTGTCCATACATTGTGCTACACCTTGAAGATCTAAATCATAAGGTATCGCAAGCAATGGAAGGAGCTGTTCATCGCCGCCCATATGCGCACCGCCACCGGCACCTGTCGTCGTAGCAAAATAAAATACGTTTCGTAGTCATGTGTGTCCTCGTTCTTCGATTCATTTGCCTCGTTATTTCTCCAACTCCGAGACCGAGTCATCGTCATGTTTGATCGTTGCATCTCTTCGTAGACTTCAACATTTCGAGAGGCGGGCAAAAATACTGCAGAGAGGCTGGTGAGAGACGTCGACGCGTCGGTGTCGTCTGTGCTTGAGCGGCGAGAATACCAGGACCTAGCGCTAGGGTTTGTCTATCTTGTTTTTGACATGCATTTCTTGCGATTGTTCTTGCAGTTTAGAGAGTAAAGCCACTAGGGCTAAGTACGACCAAGCAGTCTCACTTCTACAAAGACAGTCATGTATGTGACTTTTCAATTATCATAACCACAACAAGGGTCATGCTTTGGCGCAGCATCTGTGGCTCTGCCTTCGTCCTCCAAAGGTAGAATCGAGGTCGAGCAGTCTCCGCGTTTTCGGCATAGCTTCTCCACGCGTGGCGCGCTCGACATGCGTTTTCTCTTTCTGCCGCCGATATCGTAACCAGCCGCGACCAATGGGCTCCGGTCGTGGTATCTCGTCCTGCATGTGAAGCAGGGGCACTGCAGGACGACGTAGTTCTAGTTGTTGGTAGAACTTCTAAATCCACTTCGAAATCAACAACATCATGTTTGGCAACAGCAAGAAGCTCGAAGAGCTGGAGAATCAGCTCAAGGAAACGCAGGAAAAGCTCACCGCTGCAAACTCCACCATCCAAGCCAACACTGGGGAGATCACAAAATTGAAGGCGGTAAACCTTTTTGGGTTGTAGTTGTATATGTATGCACTTCGAAATCTGCATATGTTACGACACGGCAGCCAGCTAGATGTTATAGAATGGTGACTAGTACGACACTGAGATTGATCAATTTCAATGCCAAAACATCACGATCACAAAACACAGGAGGAGAAGAAGACCAAAGACGCGCTGACCAAGAAGGAGCAGGATGCGAAAAAGCTGCAGCAGGACAAGGAGAAAGTAGACAAGGAAAAGCAAAGCCTCCAGAAGGAAATCAAAGATAAGTGGGAGAAGGACCTGAAAACTGCGAAGGACAAAGCGGCCGAGGATAAAAAGAAACTGAAGGAAAAGCACAACGATTTACAAAAGGAGAGGGATGAACTGCAGAAAGAGACGGACGAAAGGATAAAATCGCTTTCCCTGGAGAAGCAACTTCTCGAGCAGAGCAAGGCGGAGTTGGAGGAGAAAAAACAGGTTTTGGAGACAACTCTGGAGCGGAAAAACAACATCATCCAACTCCAGGAAGAGGATTCGCAGACGGCGAAGTTTTTTTTGGACGTCAGTATCGATGGGTGCGAGTTCGCCAAGCCCTTTCCGTATTTTTTGACCGTCCAGCTGGGCGACGAATTTACAAATCCGCGGAAAACGGAAACCTCCGCGTCCACACAGTACCCGGAGTTCGAAAACAGCTCGTTTTTGCTGCCCTTCCACGACGAGGACACGGAGAACCAGTTACTACTGAAGTGCTTTGTCGTGGTAAATCCGGAGCGCGGGGACGAGTCGACGGTGAAGCAACTAGGCGAAGCGGTGGTGTCCTTGCACGAGCTGGGCGCGTTGAAGTCCGAGCGGCAGGATCCGAGGTTACAGGAGTTGAGGCAGAAGACCATAGTGCAAAACGCGAGTTTTCTGCGCAGGATAGACGGGGCTGGTACTGGAGCTTCGAAATCATTTACTCATAGAAATCGATTTTCCACCTGTTCTTAAAAGTGATCTACGTCAGAAGTCACCCGGGTAGTATTAAGACGCGCCGTCGTGCGGATCTAAATCAAACCTTTACCTTTGTACACGTATCCAGGTAAAGAGGCCGACGTGGTTCTTGTCGGCAAGTCCATGTTGCGTATCGAGAAAAAGCTGCTAAAGCCGTCGGAGTCGCTGAAACTCCAGCTCCAAAGTGCCGATGGCGCCACGGAAATAGAGCGAGTGCGCGACAAAGCACTCGCTGAGGAGCTGAACCAGGGATTATGGTAGTAGATGTAGATTGCTTTGTGAAAAAGAACTTCGTTGATACTTTTCGACGAGAATGAGTTATGGCGCTTTTCATGCATTTGGAACTTGGGTTGCACTCCAACACAATCAGGACCATGATCTGCGTTCACATGTAACCAAAAACCCCATCCCCAGGCTCGTTACCCCGTTTCAGCACCGGCTCCGTATCCTTTGCCACTGCGCCAAGGACATTCTGTACCAACAGGGCGGGGGTTCCAGCTCCTCCTCAGCGCCAGCACCCGGTGCTGCAGAAAAGGTGGGCGTTCCAGCAGGAGGAGAAAATATTCGTAGTGCTGCAGGAGGTACAACAACTTCTATCGACAATAGCCTGATCACCGGCACCGAAGAGAAAAGCTCCTCCTCCACTGCAAATCATCCGTCCAACACAAAAGGCACCAAACTCGTTGTCACGGCCCGAATTTTGAAATTTGACGGCACTGTCCTCTACGAAGTTCCATCGACCGAACACGAATTGAGTTCCGCGCAGTTCGGCACGGCGAGTCGGGCAGACATTCTAGATTACTTGCTAGTGAATGAAGAACTTGTGCTGCCGTTACCCAACACAAATTCGCTCTACGACGACCCTGGCGGAACGAGTTCCTCAAACGTTTTACGGGACCAGCGGTGCGAACTTTCGATCACAGTGACAAATAGGAAGCATGTGCAGGAGATTTTTTCCGTCCAGTTTTTTTTGAACGTGTTGCCCGCGTTCGAGCCGGTCACGGTTCACTGCGCGCCAATATCAAATGTAAAAATGTCTGGGTCTGGAAGATTGCAACTTGTGATGCTGTCTCTGCATTATACAAAAATCTGTATTGCATGACCAGCAAGAGGGCTCCAGTTTGTGCTACATGGAGAGGGTATTTCTCATGCGCTATAGGCATCAGAAAGCCCGCTAAAAATCTGTGATGCCAGGTTCTGCATTACAGACGTCATGCGTCTTGTAAAATCTGCATGAGCATGACATCCAGACCCAGACATTTTTACATTTGATAGCCAAGCGGAAGCAGCACTTCAAATTTGTCCAGTGTGGTGATGATGGGCAACGGAAGAGAAGGAACGGCTTCACAATCGGAATTCTCGAACAATAAGCCACCCAAACCGCAGCTGTGCTTCACTGTCACTCGAGAAATCCCCCTGCCCGACATAGCGGAGACCTACCACGGTCTGGAATTTCGCTGCCACGGGATTCCGACAGCGAGGCCTTTGCCAGAAATGGCGAATCACGCGGTTCTGCTGGTCTCGCCAGATTTCCCCACGACCGCGGAGACAAATATGCCGTCGCCGCGGGTCACGGTTGTGAGGTATAGGAGGATATTATGCTGTTTCGAAGTCTTTAGTTGTGTTTGGAAGTCTTTCGTTGTTCCGAATGTTTTTTATTGCATGGCCGTAGTGGTTGCCATTTTGATTTTGCTACTTGAGCAAATAATAATAATTAAATCTGGTGCTCGTGCTGGTGCTCCTGGTGAATCCGAATACAAATTGAAATTGCCTCGTGAATCATCATGCACATAAAAAACGAAGTGCAAGAATAACTACGCCCCTCAGATACCAGTACGACACGCAGCGCGATCTGACGTCGATCCTCGAGGGCTACTTCAAGGAAAACCTAGCGACGTACCCCAGGCCGCCGAAGTACTTTATGACGCCCGTGTCCGTGTCGCGGTCCCGCGCCCCGCAATTTGACCAGTACGTCGTCAGACTGGCCGCTGCGGAACGGAATCTTCAGCACCTGTCCGTGTTTCTCTTCGAGCAGAACCTCCTCCGGTCGGAACCGACCGCGTTGCTCCCCGACTTTTTGCTCGGGTTCGCGTCGGTTGACAGTTCCACCTTGACGCCCCCCGAGGGCGCGAGGAATCCGCTGCATCGGGCCTACCACTTGGATCTCAGGCTACTGGAGGATCCGACGAGGCCGGCGAGCTTAGCGGTCGACGTGCGGGTGTGGGGGAGGAGTATTTTTGATGCTTCAACAACGTTGGAGGTCTTCTTCTTAATTATTTCACGAAGATGACGAGGCATCATTTTTGATTCCGCGGCTGCATCTTGTACATACAGTCCGCTACCGCTTCGCACGAAATCGAAAAGACATAAAACATTAAAACAGATATCCGTCCCGAAGCGCTACACGCGTCGGCCATGCTCGGGAGCGACATTGGCAACTACAACAATCCTTCAACCCGGTACCAATCGCCGCAAAAGTCGCTCAAATCCGTCTCCATCGCGCCACAGAGTCCGCAGAGCATGATCGCGCGCAGTCCGGATGTCATGATGCCAGCTGCAGGAGCCCAACAGCTTCACGGACAACTCCAACCCCGCGCGAACGCGACTTTGGTACACCAGCAGCAGAACCACAACCAGCACGTCCAGCCACTGGACAATCACCACTACGAGAAAGAGTTCACTTTGAACCAAGACCTGAGCATCCAGCTGATGCGGGAGTTTAACCTCCGTGCCCAGGCGCTGAAGTCCGCGGGTGAGGAGATTGTGGAATTGAGAAAGACCGTGCAGATTTTGCAGAACGAGAATGCGAAATTGAACACGCAGCTGGAGGAAGAACTGCAATTTAACGAGGAAGTAAAACTGAACCAACCGCTGAACACCGAGCTTCTCGACTCGCTCTCCACCGCGGAATTAGCGCAGAAACTCCAGACCACCGTCGCAAAATATCGCGATGAGAAGCAAAAGGTCCAGGACCTGAAGCTGCGCATGGAGTCGGGGATGCGGGAAATCGTAAAGAACCGGGGGCTGGAGCGGAAGCTAGAGGAGCTGGAGAAGGCGCACTTGGAGCAGGCGACGCTGCTGCAGAAATACCAGAAGGACAACAAAAAGATCGGGTTGTACAAAGAAACGGTGAAAAGCCAGGAGAAGGTAATCGCGAAATTGGAGAAAGTTTTGGAAACGTCGTTGGAAGACCTGCACAAGGCGCAGCAGAATCAAATCGACTTGGAGAAGGCCCGGCACGAAAACGCGCAACTGAAGCTCGAATACCAAAACGTGCAAAAGAAAAACGCGAGCTCGGCCAGTTCACACCAGGAACTGGCGGAAATGAAGAAGCAGCTGCACGGTATGATACAGAGGAAGGAGATGTCTTTTTCTTCTTTAGAAAATAATGAATGAGCCTGACATGATCAATCCAATACCAATCATGGAAATTTCCAAGAAGAGTAGAACGAAATCAAAGTCTTCATTTCACACAAAAACATCAGATAAGCAACTCGAGTATGACAAATTGCGAGAAATTTGCGAGCAATTGGAGCGCGAGCAGCAGAGTGGGAGGTTCCGGCGGAACAACGAGGACGAAAAACAGATGCTTCAGTACAAAATCAACCAGCTGGAAGCAAGGATACACGCGTCGGAGCAAGTCATACGGGACAATGGGAAAAAGACCTCGAAGGAACTGGCGACACTGAAATTGGAAATCGCGAAAAAGGACGCAAAGATAAAGGAATTAAATTCCAACTCGTCAGCCAGTGCGGGGGGAGCGGTCGGGGGAAGGGGCATGCGGTGAGAATGCGGTCGTGGGCTGCGCCGTTATGTGTTGGCGGGACACACAAAATTAGTGATCTTCATCGCTGGTACGTTGATTACGTTGCAAGTGCAAACAAACCAAAAATTTATTTAGAAACTAATTCTGTGCGACACGACGACTGTCGTGACAGTCACAGTGACTTTGTTTTACATTTCCTCGACAAATTCGTATGCGAAGCGGAGAATAGTGACATGTGATCATGTATGTTATGGTCACACGCGAGTGGCTAAGGACTGTCGCTGATATGCGACGGATCAGGCTGACAAGAAAAAGCAGATGGCCGTAAAGACCGCGAAAGTCAATGTGGCGGATTTCCCCCGCATATATGATGTGATGTGCTGCATCATGATGTTCATGTATTCCAATTACTCAGTTTGATTTTGTGCGGTTCCTGTGAGGATCCGCTTTCGAGGTGCAGAAGGCAGAGAACAATGATCATACTTAACCTCATCGGGAAGTCATTTACATTTTGAAAAAATTCATATTGCCTTTGCTTCCACGATCACTTCTGTTCCTTTTTCTTTTTGGTCCACGGGACTGTTTTAACTTCTGATTTTTTTGCTCTTTTACTTTTTGTAAGTACGGTACCTGACTCACTCTTTGTGTTATTTTTGTCGCTCGTTATTCATTCTTATTTCACATCCGATTAAAAAAGATCGTATGCCTGCTATTCATTTAGATCTAGTGAAAAAAGTTCAGTTATTTTCGTCTGTATTTTCAGCCCACCTACCCCAACCGTTATTCTCCGCGAGAGATGTTCGCAAACCTGTTCGACCAACAGCTTCCCGAGTTTCTCTACGACGCGCCGCCGCTCCCAGTTTTCGTTGCCTGTGTCGTGTTGCTGATCACGGTACTACCAACACTGTGGCGAACTTTATTCTCTGGAGGCGATGGCACCCTCGACAATCAGGACCATGACAGGAGCTCGTCGTCCAATGCAAACGCAGAAAACAAGCAGAATGGAAGACCACCAGCGGACTCATCATCATCTGTGGCTCCCACTCGAAAAACCACAGCTCCTGCAAAGAAATTCCGCGACGAGCGTGCCATCGTTGTCGTCATCGGTGACGTTGGACGGTCTCCGCGAACCATGACACACGCAGTGGAGTTTGCGAGAAATAACGTCTACGTCTCGCTGATCGGCTACTACCCAAAAGGAACGAAGAACAACGCTTTGCCGCAGGAACTCACGGATTTGGAAGACAAAATCGATTTTGTGCAGCTGCCGGCTTTTGTCTGTCCATTCCCGAAACTTCCCTACATTTTCTACCTCCTCTGGCGCGTGTTCCACGACCTGTGGCACTTCTGGTTCGCGCTGGGGAGCGTGTCCTTCACGACGTACTTCCGGAGAGCGCAGAAGATCAGCTGGATTCTAATCCAAAATCCGCCCATGGTCCCGCAGTTGTTCGCTTGTAAATTGGTACAGATGTTTTTGAAGGTGATGACCCTTGCCTGTCTGAAGCGAAAGCAGAGCCGAACAAGGCGCTTTCCAACCATCGCAGTGGATTTCCACAATTTCGGCTTCACGATTCTGTCACTGAAACTCGGGGAGCGATCTCCGATCACGAAAGTGTTGAAGTTCGCGGAGAAATTGCTAGCGAGGACCTGCGTCGACGTTGGCTTTACAGTAACACACGCGATGAAGGAGGAGCTGGTGAAGAACTGGAATTTGAAAACCATCCCAATCGGCGTTTTACACGACCGGGCACGGCCGCCCACCGAGGTTTTGCGGGATGTTGTGCTGTTTTGGGACTCGTTGGCGGACCGCGGATTTTTGAAGGAATTACACTCGTGTATCAAGTGTAAAAGTGTCTGGGTCTGGAAGATTCTAAACTTGTGATGCTGTCTCAGGATTCGAAAAAATTTTGTATTGCGTGACCAGTAAGAGGAGTAGATTTTGTGCTCCGCGGAGATGGCATTTTTCATGCCGAATAGGCATTAGGAAGTGCTCTAAAAATCAGTGATGCTAGGCCATGCATGACAGGCATTATGGATCATGCAAAATATGCATGACAAATCTTGCAATCTCCCAGACCCAGACATTTTTACACTTGATATCGTGGAACAAAGAAAAGCTGAGGCAGTTCTTCGAGGAAACAGCGGACGAACAGGGAAAACTGCAGGGTTCGACGCCGATGAGCTCGCCAGGTAGTAGTTGCGACCAGCGCGAGGACAATTCCGTCGGGGGAAGCCCCTGTCCGAGCAGTTCTGCTGAGGACGAAAATTTTCCGAAGAAGGGAGAGGCGGAGATCTCATCTCGCAGCAAAGCGACTCCGTCGTCGTTTTCAAAAAAGCAGTTTAATCTCTTCTTTAAATCACCACCTACAAGCGCAAGTCACAACTCCTCCTCTCCGTCTGACATCAGTGCAGAAAATTGCATCACCCTCGGAGATACAACTCCACATTCCGCCATTCCAAAACCGCTGCAGATGCGGTTGACAAACCGAGACTGGGACCCGATCTTGACGTCGCACTACGCCAAAGCGCGTAGGGAGTGCTGCAACGGCAAGAATGGTGGATCTTCGATATCTTCGACTTCTAGAAGCAGTGCTCCTTCATCACCGCCGAAAAAAGTCCTTCATCTACGAGTTGGGTCGGTGGAGGAGCAGCGCAACCCTCCAGTACCAACGTCCGTCGGAATGTTCGGTGTCTCCTCACCCATTATTTCCCCTTCACATTCTTCCGCCGCAACTTTTCTGGAAAACGACCCAGACACCGTGAAGGTCGTAAGCTCGACCAGCTGGACGGTGGATGAGGACTTCACGGACCTGTTTCACAGTCTCCCTGAGATCGCGAAACGGATGAAACCGAAGAAAAAGCTTGTGGTTTTCATCACGGGGCAGGGGGAACTCCGGGGGTTTTGGCAGAAACATTGGCAGGAGAAAAGGGAGATGGAGATTGGAAAGGACGACGCTACCGGAGTGGTTGTGAAGCTCAAAGACCGCATCCGCGTGCTGTTCCTTTTCCTCCCCTGGGCCGATTACCCGCAACTACTGCAAGCCTGCGACTACGGGCTCTGCATGCACCAGAGCTCCAGCGGGCTGGACTTACCGATGAAGGTATCATTCTTTTTTTTCCGTTTTTGCACAAAGAAGAGCTCCGGGCCGGATTCTTTTCCGGGTGGAATTTGTTCCTCAGTACCAGCAGCCGTCTACTTCTTGCGAAAACACATACAGGTCGTCGACATGTTTGGTTTCGCGGAACTGCCCGTGGTGGCAAAAAACTTCCAAGCGCTGCCGGAACTCGTTGTGGATATTCCCTGAAAATTAACCATCCCCATCCAATTTGTCATGCAGAACATGGAGGAAAGTCTGTGTGTGTCATGCAAAAAGTGGATGGGGATCCTTAATTTTGATTTTCAGGGGATAGTGGACCATGTGAACGGATTTACCTTCACGACCAGCGACGAACTGCGCGACCATTTGGTCTACTTGACGAACAACCACGCAGACGAGCAGTTTGCAAAACTCGGGAGAATGCGGGTTGCGATCCACGAGTCTTTCCACTCCCCGGAGACAACATGGCCGGCGGTCTGGAAACGGGAGGTGCTTGCGCGGTACTACAGCGGGTAGATGAAATAATGAGAACGCTGTTGACGAAATTTCGTGAAGATGGTAGTCGATCATTTTGATACAGGCTTTCTTAAGTTTAAGTAACCGTAAGCCTTCCTCACACATAGAGACGAAAAAAACTCCTCACGCAGCACATTTTTGCACGTGCTGGTGCTGGTGCGTTTTCATTTATCATTTTCCCTTGCAGCTGCGCAATTGCATGCAAGTGCAGAATCTCGATATAATCAAACAAATGAATGCTCCGCATGTTTTGCTTCGAGTACAGCTGCTCATGCTTTGGTTTTCCCGTCTTTGACGTTGACGATGGAGCAGCATTTCTCTATGTCCAGTTCGAAATTGCCTTGTCGTTGTCGTTGTGACTTTGTTTCGTTTTTTTCGTGAAGATACAACCGTATTTATCATTACATGTAAAACACCACTCCTTGAGCACAAAAAAAGTCTACTTTCGCCTCAATTGCTCCTAATCATGCGTCGCCCTCGTGCCCGAAAAAAGGGGCGCATAGATCAACTACCGTGGCTGTCGATCATTGCAGGAGCAGCCGCACTGCAACTTCTTCACGCCCTTCCCAGTGCGGGGGCGATTCAAGTCAAGAAAACAGCAGCCAGCAAAAATGGTAATGGAGCAACAGCGGCGCACCAGTTGAAGAAGCATAAGATCTTCACGAGAGCAACCGCCAACGAGAGCCCCCACGCTGCCCCAAACACACCCGTGCACGACAACCCCTACCCGGCCGTCCACGACCGGAATGAAGCGGACTTTGTCGAGGACACTGACATATCAAATGTAAAAATGTCTGGGTCTGGAAGGTTCTGACACTTGTCATGCACGTTTTGCATGAGCCCTGATGTCTGTGATGCATGCCCTAGCATCACAGATTTTTTGAGAGCTTCTTGATGCCTATTTCGCATGACAAATGCCCTCTCCACGTAGCAAAAATTACATTCCTTGTGGTACTCATGCAATACAGATTTTTCTGGAATCCAAATGCAGCATCACTAGTTGCATTCTTCCAGACCCAGACATTTTTACATTTGATACGACAAGGACGACGGCAGCTGGCAGGCCAACAACCGGTACGACACGCTGCGGCACAGCATCGCTATCAAATGTAAAAATGTCTGGGTCTGGAAGAATGCAACTTGTCATGCTGATTTTGGATTCTAAAAAAATCTGTATTGCATGGGCAGCAATAGGAGCCCAGTTTGTGCTACGCGGGGAGGGCATTTGTCATGCGGGATAGGCATCAGGAAGGCCTCTAAAAATATGTGATGCCAGATCATGCATTACAGACATCCTGAGTCATGTAAAATATGCATGACAAACCGGGGACGTTCTTATGCAGTCAGCTGGATGACTGTGACCTGGCTCGTACTGTGAACGCAGCTGGATGACTGTGACCTGGCTCGTCTTCGATGGGCAGGCGGATGACTGTGACCTGTCTCGCCCATCAAGATCCCTAATCCGTAGCTCCTAGACGTTGCCTGGCCCGCGAGTGACCTGGTTATAAAGGGCTTCGTCGATCGATTGCGCCACTAGGGCCTTGTGTTCTGGCTACTCCGGATCGCAATCGATGGAGGGCGGGACCTGCACCGGCGACAGGCGCTATCCAACCAACCAACCAACCAAACCTGGTAACCTTCCAGACCCAGACATTTTTACATCTGATAATCGCGCACGCCAAGGAACTCGCGGCCAAAGCCAAGGAAGATCTTCCGGGCTACACGCTCAGGTACGAAGAGTCGCAAAAGCATTTCGGGTCGTTTTCGGAGCGGAAAAAGAGTCTCGACGAGGAGGTGAAAGCGATCAAGGAGCTGGAAGACGCGGAGTTCGAAAAGCTCGTCGAGATCAAGAAGCAGAGCTACGAAGAGGAAATTCTGGTGAAGAAAAAGAAAAAGCTGCTCGAGCAGATGATCGAAAACCAGCGGAAGAGGGAGGCGGATTTTTTGAAACAGAAACAAGAGCTGGAACAAAAGTTGCAACAGGAAGAGAAGGACTTGCAAGCCCAAGTGGACAAAAGCTCGAAGGAATTGCAGCAGGCGGAGGACTATCAAATGCAAATATGTCTGGGTCTGGAAGGTTGCAACTTGTGACGCTGTCTCTGAATTCGAAAAAAATTCTGTATTGCATGACCAGCAACAGGGGTCCAGTCTGTGCTTCTACGCGGAGAGGCCATTTCTCATGCGGGAGAGGCATCAGGAAGCCCTCTAACAATCTGTGATGCTAGGTGATGCATTACAAGCATCATGGGACATACAAAATATGCATGACAAATGTGGCTTTCTTCCAGACCCAGACATTTTTACATTTGATAAGGAGAATTTCGAGGAGGTTGAGAGAATGATCAAATCCTCGGACGAATACGACAAAACTTCGAAAAGCGTCGACGTGCTAGCGGCGAAACGGAAGGAGTTGGTGAAAAGGCAGGAAGATTTTGAACGGGAGTACAAACAAGTCGTCGAAAATCACGAAGCGGCGGAAAAAGATTACAAGTTCGCCAAGCAGAACGTCTTGGATACGAAAGAAACGGAAGAGGCGCTAAACGTACTTCTGTTCTGATGATGTTTTTTGTATTGTGATGCGTACTTACCCTTACGCTACTGGAACTACTTACACCAGCTACATATTTTTACATTGCCATCATGATGCTGATGGATCTTCGCAATACAAATCTTATCAGGCCGACCTGGACGACGCCGCAGCCAAACTCTCCGAATACTCGACCAGCGATACCAACCCCTGGTCAGGTATGGAAGTGTCAGAATCGAAATTGGCAAAATCGAAAAACTTGTGATGCACAAAATCGATGTCAGTTGGAGCCTCAGTTTTTCAGTGGCGCATAACAAATTTCGGAAGCACCCAAACCCCGTCTGTCATGCTGTTTGGACAAAGAAGACTCCTCCTGTCATGCTGCTCTGGCAGCACATTGTATACTCCAAAACAGGCTTACAATCGGTCTCATTTGCCTGCCCCCCAATACAGGCCTTCGGTGTCGGTGTCCTACATTTTATGCATCACAAATTTTTGTTCGATTTTGTCGATTTCGCTTCTGACACTTCCATATCAGGCTTGATGGGCGGGGACGTGCAAGAGCCCGAAAAGGAGCCGAAAAACAGCTCTGGTCGCTTGTTTCACTTGAACCCAGCGGTGCTGATCTTGCTGTTGGCAGGTTTGATCGCGCTCAGCATGGTGTATGTGTCGGGTGCCAGCGTCTCAGTGCTGGTTTGGGGAAAGTAAGGATCTGCCTGAAGTAGATCATTGGATTTTCATCTAAGAAGATGTCGAGGACAAAAAATCGAGTTTCGTTTTTTCCAAATCGATCTTCATTTCGTTTCTTCATCTTTTCCATTTTTGAGCCCGGGAGAGCATATTTAGAGGTCCTGGCTGCTTCAGAAAAAACAAATTGATCTGCAGTATTTCAGCTGGAACACGTTCATGAGGCTCTGTTCAAAGGTCCTAGGCGTTTGTCGTAGTGTTGTTCCGTAGTTTTCGCTGTCGTCTCCTCAGTTTTCTTTTCTTTTGTAGGGCATGTAACTGCGGTAACGCGAAGGTTGGCGATCTCCAAAGGCTCTCTGTGTCTGTGATCTTACTTTCGAATCTAAACAGAATTTGAAACCTGGAATTGCGACGAAAAACAAAGCTTGCAAATTTTTTGACTTCGACAGTGGCCGGTACATAAGAGCCCCGGGCGAGCCGCCCGGGCGCCTCCTTGTGAAGACCAGGAGCAAGCACGCACAAGATATTGATTCTTTTACGCAAGCGACGTCACGCTCACGTCAACTGCATTTTACATTCGCCTTCATCATTTACATTTGATTTGCATCATACGTTGTTGAGCGCTAAAACCTCCACCTCCCCCCTTGCTCTTCTACTACCCCGATGTCTCTCTCCGCCCTGTATTGCGTGGTCTTTGACAACGCGCGTGGGCCTGTCGTGCGGGGCGGCTCGGAAACGAGTTTGCTGGTGAAGGGTGGCCACCCGCTAAACGATGCACAGGTCATCCTGGCCAAGCATGGCGAGCACGAAAAGGGATGGAAGCCGCCAGACGCGAAGAAGCAGGCTGTGGAGAGTAACAAATCCGTCGTGCGGGAAACAATTACAAGGCAAGCCGCCGCCGGCTCGGGTGGATCATCATCATCAGCATCATCGCGAGGAAATAAAGACGCGGCATCCACAGCAGTAGTAGGCCAGCCCTTGGCGGGAGACGAGGATTGCCACGCCGCCGTATCTGATGCAGCCGAACCTGCACAACCCGCGCAATCTCCGGTTGCCCCGCCCGAGACCGACAACAGCACAGCAGAGCGGAGATCTCCAACTAACGACGAGGACGAAACCTTTGACATGCAGCCCGAGCCCTCGTATTTTTGTCCCGACCAAAAGCTTATCAAATGTAAAAATGTCTGGGTCTGGAAGAATGCAAGATTTGTCATGCATATTTCTCATGACCCATGATGCCTGTAATGCATGCCCTAGCATCACAGGTTTTTTGAGGGATTCTTGATGCCCATTCCGCATGACAAATGCCCTCTCCGCGTAGCAAAAATTAGACTCTGTTTGCTGCTCATGCAACACAAATTTTTTAGTCATCGAAACGCAGCATCACAAGTTGCATTCTTCCAGACCCAGACATTTTTACATTTGATAAAGCTCTGCGGCCAGAGCATCCACATCGTGGACGACGCGAAGAACACGGAATGGTGCGGCGTACCCTTATACCTCGAGTCGGAAGCCTACGACCGGTCCTGCTTCCGCTTCTGCATCGTGGCGCAGGCGAAATTTGACGACAAGTGCTACGGCCTGGCCAGCATCCAGTCCGAACACGAGAAGCTGGAGTTGCTGGATTACTTCGAGCGGAGGTTTGCATTGTTGGCGGTGAACCTTGCGCGGCAGTTTGAGGCGCTGGAAACGGAGCTGCAGTTCGTCTCCACGTGCACCGAGGGCCAGATGTCCCTGGTGTTGCACGAGTGCGCGCGACAATTGAGGTCGGGCCAGGACTGTTTGACCCCGGTGTGGTGGCCGGTCTGGGTGGACAGGTGGATCCGAAGCGAGAACGAAAAGAAGATCGGGGGGAAGGTTAAAGAGGTGCTGAAAAAGGAGGAAAGGAGAAAGCGGGATAAGCATGTGGAGTATGTGCGAAAACAGGAGGCAATCAGGCTTGGAAGTAAACATAGAACGGGTACTAAGACCTCCAAGATGCCGAGAGGGCAACAGGCCAGCACCAATATGAGCACTGCAGGTGAGGGAGATGGCACCACCACGAGTGCCGCTGCAGCTGCCTCCGCCACTGCAGCTTCTAAAGGCTCCACACTTCTACCGCCAGGAAGCGCCACCGCTGCTTTTCCTGTTGACGAATACCCGCCAATGCAAAAAGCCATTTCTTTCGGTCTCCCGCCCGTCGGAAGCACCAGTGGCGACGAGCTAATACCAGCAGCAAGCTCCATGTCCTCCTCGTTGTCTAGTCAGCAGCAGCACCCAAAAAGCGCTGACGTTGACGGCGTTGCTACTAGAAACCTCGACGCCGCAACGGACTACAACCTGCCTCCGCAGGAGGCATTCTACCCCGTCCCAGAAGTATCGCAATCGGAGCTCGCCCGACAGCGCGCTTTGGTGGACAAGTTGGAGAAGTGGGTGCTGTACCAGATGGCCAAGATGCACAGCCGGCCGCTGGAAGGCATGTTTCACGAAAAGCACGTGCAGAGGTTTTTCATCGAGAGGGAAATCTCCGTACCGAAGTTCCGGATCCTGGATACTTGGCGCCCGCACTACGAGGCGTTCGGGCGGTTTCGATTTGACCGACGACCACCGCCCAGCTGGACATGGACGGCGATCCTGTCTCCGGTAGAATGATGACAAGATTGAGCTATTTTGATGTGCTTTATGTTCAATCGTGCAGACAGCAGAGAAAGTGAAAGTGCAAGAAGAAAACCAAAACCGGCACTGTATGTATTAATTTGTAGATGATCAGTACGAAGTCATCAAAAAATAGTATAGAGCATCCAAAGATTTATCACGACTCGACACAACTACAGGAAAACGCCTCCGTCCCGAACCTCCCCACTCAAGCCACAGGTCAGATCGATCAGCACCAAATGCAACTGCTCACCGCGAAGCGAGACGTGCCGCAGCACAGCCAGTACCTCGACAGGTACAGCACCCATACTACCAGCACGCCCCCGAGCGCCATGGCGGTAGCGGTGGAATCGGCACGGAGTGCAAGGGAGAACGAGCAATATAGCAACGTCGGGAAGGGTAAAGATCACAGCACAACACCTACGCATGCAAATGCCACCCCCGGAAATGAAGCCAATGCTTCTTCTAATGTCGGAAGAACTGCTGGCGCCAGCGCACCTTCTTCGCAAAAACCACCACTCGGCACCACCACCGCAGCAGCCGCATCTCCAACCGTGATAGACTCGTCAACCAAGCCCCCGCACCAGTACGATAAACCGGTTTACGCGATGACGGGGTCCACTCTCCCGATCCTCGACGCGTCTCGAGTCCCCGTGATGCTGCTGAGCCCGGAACGGCTGAATCGGAAATTCACAAGGTATGACGATGACCCGCTTTTCGCGGACGAACCGCAATTGGATCTGACTCTTTTCGAAGTCGTCCCCTTTATCAACGGTTTGCACAACATCTCCCAGATTGCGAAGCTTTCCGGCTGCGACTTGGAAAACGTCGACTTGGTCATCCGACACTTGGTGAAAAGCCGCTGGGTGTTCATGATTGACCCGATTCACGAATTTGCGCTGTACCGGTTGAAGCCCGAATTTTACGACTTCTTCCACCGGGAGTTCTACAAACTGCAAAAATTCTCCCACGCTTTCAAGCTCGCGATCGCCCGGGAGCAGAAATTGATGTGGAACGAAGCGCTTTTGCTCGAGAAGCGGAATAACCAGATCTTAGAGCGGATCCGGATGAGCACAACCATTCTGGATGGAACTACTGGTAAAGGTGCAGCGTTTCACTGCAGTGGCTATGGCGTCGGGATACCTGCTGTGGCGGGCGGTGCGTCGGCGGCTTTCTCCCAGCGCCAACTTCAGTTGCAGCAGCAGCTCTCGTCGCAAAACGGTGCGTACTATTCCCAGCAACTTCAAAACTCATCTGGTGTAGCCCAGCCAACTACTCGGTCGCGTGACCAGCACGGCTCTTTTGAGATCGAAATGAACATCCAGGGGGCGGAGGAAGGCGACGCGTTGATGTCGTCCCGCGGAGATGCGCTGATGACAGAACAAGTTGCAGCACACCAAGCCCAGCCAGTCTCAGACACCAACGACGGACGGCTGCGCGATTACCTATTACGGGACGAGTTGTTGGGGGGCCAAAGGCCTGCTACAACAGCGGGCGACCACGGTCAGTACCTGCTCGCGCCATCTCCTACTTCCTCAAGTGAAAAGGCTATCGCGATGCGGGTGTGCCGTCCCAGCCGCGCGAGTTCTTCCGGTTTCAGTCGGGCCAGCAGTAGTTCGAAGAAGCATGTTGACCTTGAACCGGAACTCACTCCTTCACCCCCGTCCGACCTTTCGAGTGTGGAATCTCTGATGCGCACACGCGACAACCAGCGCCGGATGAGCAACTGCTACGAAATGATCGGCTACATGTTTTTCACGCAGCCGCGGATTCTGCAGTACTCGAAAGCAGTCATGCGACGCCGGGAGATGACGCAAATCTTGCGTTTGAACGGGATAAAGCCAATCTTGTTGAAAAAACGAGTTTTTCATAAAAACAACGCGTTAATGCAAGTGCAACAAGGTCAAGCACAGACTGCTAGTGGTGCGCAAATGCTCGTGCAGCAAGGCAGGGTTCCTGATGGTGCTGGCGGTGCTCCAAATCAGTCGCAGTCTTCACTAAAACGTGACAAGACAGCGATAAAAAATACCATGAACCTGACAAGTGGCCAGCTGTATCAGGCCCAACCTCCCGGTGGCGGTGCCGTCGCAGAAGCCGCTCTGGGCCCGCCGCTCACCGAGCCTCAAGGAAATAACCAAAGCCAGCAACAACCGAACCTTGCTCACCAAGCCGGCAGCACCGTCCCGCGAACCAGCCCAGCGTTGTCTGCTGGCTCTGGGACAACTGGGACATCAGGCACAGCCTCTAGCAGGTCCTTAGCAACCACGACAACTTCCCTCTCCGGCAGCGCAACCACCACCAACGCGAATCTCCACCACGGAACAAGTAGTAATAGCAACAGCCGCAATCTGCGCCACCAGCAACAGCAAAACCGTATGTTCCACTCCCACCCGTTTCTCTACAGTTCGGACGCGGAAAAAGGGATCAATCGGGTGATTCCGGAGGAGGACGAGGAGGATTTGCTCCACCTAACGCCGATCGCCCAGCCCACCATCGTCCAAAACCTCCGCGCGTTGTCGCAATCGCCACGGGATGGGGAGGACGAAGCGACCAGAGGTGCTGGGGGTAGTACTACCAATACGTCTCGTGCTACGCCGGTGCAGCTGGTGGAGCCTCTGTCAAAATCCCCGGCGGTAGCGAATACAACGTCGGTAAAACTTCTACCAGGGACGAGAAGAAGCGAAACCGGCGGCGCGAGTGGCGGGTCCAGTGCTTCTAGTTTATCCTCCAGCGCATTGATTCATCCCAGCGGAGGAACAACCAAACCGGCTCGCGGTGGTGGTCCTACAAAAACTTTCGCGACCTCTATCTCCAGTCCGGTAATGCCGCCGGGCAGTTGCAGAGCAGTAGCTTCTGTTGCGGTTGTGGCTGCACCTACCGCCGGTGTAGTTTTGAAGTCTAGTCCGAGGGCGAGTTCGGTTTCGAGCAATTCAATCACCAGCACCAACTCGGACCCCGCCTCAAATCCGCGACGAACAAACGTGAATCTCTATGACATTCACAGTCCCGGTCCCGGCGTCGGCATGCCCTTTTCCCCGCCCGAACGGACCAGGCTGACAAGTCCGGTGGTGCCGAGTGGTCAACAACATCACGCAGCGCGTCAACTGAGACAAGAAGGCTCGGCAACCGATTCGGGAGCTACAGCGAGAGCTGGTCTCCCTGTTGCCGCACCAGTGTTGAAAGTTGAGCAAGTAGGATCATCATCTACTGTGGGGAAAATGAATGTAGTTGGCGGTGCGGGTAGTAGTAATACGGCCGCCACGACCTCCGTTGTAGAGACCAGAGGCGCAGCACGAGGAAATGATGCTTCTAACGAAATAAGCAACGAAAATTGCTTATCTCTCACCGAGGAGCTGCAGCGTTGCTTGTGCCTCATCTCCCGTGTGCAATTCTACTACTCGCAGATGTCACCGCACGAGTTCCTGGGGCAATTTCAGGCTAAGTGGCTGCCAGCGCAAGGATTAGATAGCGACCACAAAGTGCATGCCCGAAGGAAGCGCGAACTGAAAAAGAAGCAGATTGAGGAGCAAAAACTCGCGGAAGCTGTGGCTGCGGCGAAGAAAAAGTTGCAGGAGGCGAAAGAGAAGGAAGAAGCGGCTCTTAAGGAGGCGGAGGACACGGCAAAAGAGGAGGAAGGGAAGAAGTCTGACAGCGAGGAAAATTCCTGTTCAAAGGACAAAACTGAGGCCGCTGACGGTGTTGAAACTACAGAAACAACTTTGAAGAAGAACACCGAAGACACGCCAGCTTCGCCGAAAGCCGCGTCGACAACTTCTGAAAAACCTCCAGCCCCACAGGAGGAGCAGCTTCCCGCAGCAGAGACAGCGAAGGCGCCTCCTGGCCAAGGCATAGACAATCAAGGAGCAGCACAAGGTGGTCGTCCCCCTCAAGCTCGCAAACACGCAAGACTACTTCCAGCGACCATGCACGAGCAACTACTTGTCCTTGCGGTGAAAAAAGCCCGGGAGGTGGAAAACGAAAGGAAACAGCAGGTGGAGGCACGCCGGAATGCAAAAAGCGCGGCCGGCGGTGACGGTACTGAGGGGGCACAAGCAGAGAAGGGAGAAAACGCGGAAGCAGCAGGAGCGGCCGGTAGTTGTACGCCTGGTAATGCATCTGGATCCTCCACGGCGAAGAGTGAAATAAGTGCGGAACCGAAGATAAAGCGCGTGAACATCAAGGATGACATCACAGAGGCAGTTGTAGATATCAACATCTCAAACAAGTCCAAAAAGAAGGAGAAGCCGTCCGCTGGTGCGGATATGACCAGTAACGGTAGTACTCCGACGAACAAAGGCAAAACAAAACCTGAATTATCTTCAGCAGTCTTTACGAGGCTAGAGAAACTAAAGCGGAATCTCTTCCAGTCCATGGACGGGTGTTACGTGCACAAAACGATCAAAGACTCCTACGGGATGGGACTCCGCTACTTCAAAACGAATGGGAGGGACATGCTGCGGCAGGAGCGAAAGAGGCGGAGAAGGCTCCGGAGAAGTAGAAAGCGGGCGGAGAAAGCGGCAAAACAACGCTCCACGACCTGCGCGTCGACATTGAAAGACCAACGCGAGAAGCGGAAAGCAAAACGAGACAAAAAACTGCAGTCTGAAGACAAAGCTAAACTGTTGCTGCAACTAGACGCTGCTAGCGCTATCGAGAGCGGCGCGCAATTATCTTCACCGCCCGGAAAAATAAAGTCGAAATCTCCCTTCCGGCCCTCGTACCTCCCCTCCGGACCGAAAATCCGAAATTTCCAGCACGACACGCAGCACGTGGCGGAAAAAGTGCTCGGCGACAGTTCCTACCTGTCCCTGCGCCACTTCATTCTCTTCGGGTTAGCGCACAACTTCTTGACGCGCATCCTCGAGTACCCGTTGGTCCGGCTGAAAAAAAACCTGCACCTAGTCCAGCAGCGTCCCGCGCGGCCGGGCGAAGAATGTTTTGTCGACTTGGACCTGTTCGTGCAACTTTGTGATGGCACCATGCACTTGGAGCGGATTGCATTGCTGGCGTATCGGGACGTTTCCCAACTGCGGCACCTGTTGACGCACGTCCTCCCGAAGGACCCTCGCGTGGACCGGGTCACGTTTTTACGAAGGTAGAAGTAGTTGCGTCGTACTAGAATCAGAAAGAGTCGAAGCAGAAATGTCTCATATGTCTGAGACTGAGTCGCTCTGCTCGGACTGGTTAATTAAAGACGAAGGCAGTAGAGATCAATGAACTTGAGTCTCTGATATTTTACTGCGCAGCGTTGGTTTGTATGTGTTGAAAGCGGTTGCTCGCAAGGACAAGTTGTTGTTCAGATATTCAGACACAGAAACTTGTTTGCGTTCGAACATGAAGATCCGGCTTTATTTCGAAATCACTTCTACATCCAGAAAGAAGGAGACGAAAAGTAGGTGCAGCCGCATATTACGCGGCATTCTATTTCAAGCACAGTCTCCTGGTTCCAGCACCAGCTCTGCGTGATCATGATACAGCAACTCGAGCTCTAGCATCCTCCGCTGCCGATAAAACAAGAAGATCATGTTGCGACTGAAACCGGCAATACCAATGCCGCCGTGGAAGTACAATTGCAATTCAACGGCAGCACAAAGTGTGCTGATTCAATATTTTTGTTACCAATAATTGCTCCAACTACCCTACGACATATTTCACGATCTTCCATTTGCTTTTATCACAATTCAGGGACCAAGAAGGTGGTGGTTTTGAGTTTGACGCACTTCTGGGCGAACAAGCAGAGATCGTCTATATTGAGTAAAACAAGTATACAACAGTAGTAGAATATTAGGCGCATAAAGTGTCGTTAGTACTCCTTACCACACTTTCTTTTGGCAGCAGAAGTATCTCGAAAGACAAAAATCATACTGTTGTTTTGATTGCGTGTGCCTCTCATAGGATCTAGCGCGCGACCTCGCTTCTGAAACCGGCAGCGGCGCACTGAGCTGCTGCACTTATTTACCCTATCTTTTTGGCCGAAAGCTCCCACCTCTGCTACCTGCTGTAGTACTAGAAATAAAGCTGCAGCAACTGCGTTATAGTATCACGTGATTGGTTTTGCTTTCGATAATCACAAAGAGGCACATCAGATCAGCGTTTTACATGTATGCCCCCCTAACTTAGTCGCAAAGCATAGATATGCGGGAACGAAGAAGACGTCAGGGCCAAAACACCGCACATCACTTTCGTCCAGTAGAAGCTTGCTGCTGCGAAACTACAGAGCAGCTGCGATAATCGGCGAGTGAAGTGGTCGTGGCACACTTGCACCTCTTGGCCGTTGTTGCGGTTTCTGCTGGTTTTTCGAGTCCCCACTGGGCGTAGGAGGTGGAGGACGACTTGACATCGCTTAAGTTTAAGGCATCGCATCATCAGGACGACCGCTACAAATAAAGCAACTCGGTACAGTAGGCTGCCGTTTCTCGGAGCCACAAGCAGTTGTAGTGCGGAAATCGTCCGCGAAGCTTGTCCTATAACCACAGCAGCAATACACGAGCGACACAAGGACCTGCTTTGGACAACCCGACCCGCGGAAGGGAAGTTGAATTTCTGCTGCGTCGTCTACAGCGCCTCAGACGCGGGTGGTATCACACTCGTTCGTGATTAAGTAATTACTACACCCCACACGCTGACAAGAACGGGCAAGACCGAAGTAAAAAAAGCAGACCTCAAGAAGAGGCGACTTCCTGGCACTTGTAAGTCATCTTCGAGGGGGGGCGCAGCAGGTAGATCGACCAAGGCCTTCTCTTTGGCGTAACAAACGTCGAAAAAGAAGAAGTGCGACTCGTTCCGCCAGCCGGTTTCACAATTAGTAGCTTCTTCTTCCTCCATCTCCAAACAACCTCGGGACTAAAATAGAACGGAACATCAGCAAGCGAAAAAAACAACGACCGGTTGCTGGACGTTGAGGCTCAGGCCGGTGGCGTTCGCATTGGCGTTTCGTTTTCTATTGTTGTCGGGATCATATTAGCTTCGCAAGAACCATTTCAACAACAACCGTGCCTGGCAGAACAACACCAAGCGCCACCGCAAACTGAAACTGTGCGAACACAATCAATCAGCAACCATGTCGCACGGTACGCGGGAAAATTACCAGGACGTCTACGGCGAGGTCCTCGATTATGCAAAGGAGCTCTTCCGGGTCCTGTCCCAATCCGGCGGACCCTTCGCGCCGATCGACAACATAAACCCAAACGACATACACACGCTGGCTCACAGCGTTACAGGTATAGAAATTGCATATGAATTACTTTTGCAGCCAAGCTAGCACCATAAAAACAGCTCTAATTTTGTTTAGCAGTTTGTTCTGTAATATTTTTCGTCATGCTCCTCCATGGCTTTTGTCATGGAAAAGAATCAAGAACTTCAACTCACTTTTTCCACCCTAATCTTCAGGTATGCTCCTCCACATGAACTGGACCGAAATCGCTGGAGAGAAGCTTCCCGACCGATGCAACACCATCAAGGGGAAGATTCTCGAGGCACTGGGCGTCTTCCTGAAAATGAAGATGAAGGGCGTCGACGAGCTGATCCCGCAGGTCTGCCAGGAACTGGTAACGTCGCGGGCGGAGAACGTCGTAAGGCAGTATCAGCAGAGGATACAAAATATCGTCGGCAACCTGACGAAAGCGGTGGAACAGCAATTGGCGATCAACACGAGTGTTAGCAATATGAATTCGACAGGAGCTTCAGGGAGTGGAACAAATCTTACAAATAAGAACAGCGCAAACCTCCAAAACACGCCTTCGACCATGTCAAATAACAGTTCTACCCCCGAAATCGCACTTGGCCAAGCAGCAAACAGCGCGGGCGGTGCGAGTGGGAGCACCACGCCGAGTGCGGCTGCTGACGGGGGAACAACTGCAGCTGCGAATGGCACAACTGGTGCTGCGGCCAATGGAAATAATAGTACAGCGGATCAACCAGCAGCAGAATCAGGCACAGCAATAACATCTTCTAGTGCCGCGGTGGCATCAACAACACCTGCTGCGACAGAAGCGGAAGCCGGCGGGTCGACGTCGTCCACATCAAGTACATCACGGGCGAACAATCCAAACGCGGTGGATCATGTGAAGAGAGTTTTAGCGCAGTTCCTGTTCTCATTCTGGCTCGATGTGCAGCAGCAGATTTCGCAAAATGCGCAGCCACCGGCCGGAGAGATGCACACCATAGGAAGCATAATAGTGGGGAACATACTCCAGTCAATACCCGAGAAGGAAAACGACCTGACACCAAATACAGAATTCCAAATCAACCGGTGCAAGAACGTGGTAATTGATTTTCTTTTTTGGAAATAGTTGTTTTTTTCTATGTTTACCAGAATCAGAAAGGAATATTTCTATTTAGAACTCACGTCCGTGTCCGACACCAGCGTCGATAGGGTTTTGTGGGTCTAGAGTTTAGGATATTTGATTTAGAACTCACGCTTACCATTCCGCATGGATGACGGCGACCCACTGAACATCTCGCGACCCACACCAAAAAATGCAGGTCGAGCAGCTTTTCAGCACGCCCCAGGAGGTGCTCTGCTTGATGGCGGTTCGGCTAAATGAGTTAACTGCGCAGCTGATTCGACTATCCATGGAGCTTTATCACAGGACTGGGTATAATCTTTTTTTTGCGCTATGGCTTTATTGCTTCAGTGCCCTTAGTGCGCTAACGCGGTGATTTTTTCAAATTGAATTTGATTGCCGTGCTGCTACCTGCTCCTCGCACGCACCGGTGGTAAATTTCCAACGACGACCGAGAAGGAAGCTCCACCTCCATGATGAAAATCTCCTTCTACCCTTTTCAGATACATGGCCATCGAGACGTCGCGGCCAAAGATGCAGTCGTTTTTCCAGTACTACACAATCGACACGACGCAAGCGGAAATGACTTCCTCACTACTGTCCTCTCACGCCGGCGCAACAGACGCGGAGTTCATCAACAGTGTTTTCAGCATTCAGCTCATAGATTCCCACAGCGGCCTGCTAGACTTGCTGAACACGGTGGATAGGCTCAATGAGACGCTCGTAGCAGTGGATTTCGAAGGTATAGAGTCTGTGTGTACGTCGTGATTTTTTCATGCAGTAATCTTTATTTTGACGATGGTGTGTCACGAATCCGACTCGTCTCAGATCAGGCATGGAACAGAAACACGATAAAGCTCTCCGTTCATGGTCGGCAAAAAAAAAAACAGGCGTAAAGCTGTGCCGGAGCGGTCAGCTCTGCCTGATCCAGCTTACCTTGAGCTATCAAATGTAAAAATGTCTGGGTCTGGAAGATTGCCAGGTTTGACATGCATATTTTGAATCACCCATGATGTCTGTGATGCATGCCCTAGCATCACAGATTTTTAGAGGACTTCGTGATGCCTCTGCCGCATGAGAAATGCCCTCTCGACGTAGCACAAACTGGAGTCCTTTTTCTGGTCATGCAATACAAATGTTTTTAGAATCCAGAGACAGCATTACAAGTTTAGAATCTTCCAGACCCAGACATTTTTACACTTGATATGAGCCAGTCACCCACGATAGTGTACGTCATCGATGTTTTCCACCTGACAAATATTTGTGTCGCCGGGGTCTGCACAGCCAAGGGAACGTCATTAAAGACGATACTGGAGTCGGAAGCAATTGAGAAAGTCTGGTACTGAACTTTTGTTGCGGAAGCGGCGTTAATTAACACCGCATAAAGTTTGTGGTCATGCTATGTGTGCGTATCGCATGAAGCACAAGCCCCACAAACACGAAAACCAGGTTTGACCCACGGAACGACGCCGATGCTTTGTATCACCAATTCGGCGTGTATCCAAAAAACATTTTCGATCTCCAGCTGGCAGAGGTGGCTTCCCGACGGTCGCAGGGACTGAATGTAAGTAGAACTTGTTGTTCATTACTGGTGGGATTTGTCTTGATTACACGACTGTGAACGTTCGCAGTTATGATTTGCCAAGCCTACGTTAGAGCATGAGCAAGCAGTCGTCGCGCATGTCAAATTTATCAAAACCTTCAGGTGGCCTACGTCCAGGGCCTCAACAAGGTCCTTTTTCACTGCAGCGCACTCGACAATACGCAGAAGAAATTCAGCGAGCACATTGGCGCGCTCGGGAAAAACCTGTTCGAGCCCGCGTGCGGGGGGGACTACAACATCTTCACCAAGCGACCGCTGGACCCACAAATTCTGGTCTACAGCGCGCACGACGCAAGGTATGAGGAGTGTTGCGTACGCGTTCGGCGAAACCTACACATTTGATGTCTTTACTGGTACTCGAGTGGCATAAATCACTCAAAAAAAGAAATTGCTGAGCGCGCGAATTAAATCAGGTATATGCTGGAGCTGAGGACCCACTTAATCGAGAACATCAAGGACAAAGATAATTGGATTCCGCGGATCCTCCAGGCCGGCGGGCAGCGGGTGGAGTGGTGTTTGCTCCCAGAGTATTTCATCCCGAATTCCGACGCACCGATGTTTTGAAGAGCGGTGGCGATCTGGGATGACGAGGCGAGCAAATTTTTTCGATAAAGTACAAATACAATACATCACGATTACGACATCAACATCAACATGATCAACATATTCGCGACAAAAAAACGACGAGCTTTCTCACATTTTTCGCCGGAGACGAACGAATCCAACCGAATCCACTCTGCCTGTCCACGGTGAAACAATGCCTGTGATTTGCCTGCAGCTCTGGTATCACAATTCGGTTCGAGTTCATCTCGACGAGGAGCAGCGCAGAAATACTGTGAAGAGAAAGAAGCGCTCCCGGAAAATCAATCCAGCCTGCCCAGCCGCAGCGTACCACCGGCGGAAAGAAGCATAACAGAAACAAGGATGCAGACGCTTCTTGAATGGAGTCTTCCAGGACGATAAAAAGCGGCCGAGGGAAGAACATGAGCAGTTATCCTTTTCCCGAAGCGAGGCAACAACATCATGCGGGAGGTGGATCGTAAAAATGGTCAGTGGTTCGGAGGAGCAGATAGACGGGATTTGCACGGAGGTGAAACAGCGAGGGTTGCCGCGGCCAGGGAACAACTCGTCCACGTAAATTAGATCAGACGGCTTTCCCGCACGACATACCAATTGCCGGCCTGCTTTCCAGCAGCCTGCGCATTGTAGCAGGGCCCGCGGCTCCCAATTCTATCTGCTTGCTCCGTGGAAAAGTAAAACGCAAGCGCATCGGCGTGGTGCTGCGTTTACTAACAGCCAGGGCTGAAAATGACCGAGTACAGCCAAACTTACGCATCACCCGTGATCACATTCACGTCCTGCTTTACTCGCGAGATCTGCTCCTCCATCATGTAACAAAAATTTTGGCAACTGCTGCTGTGAACCACATACTTATCAACGCTAAAGAATCAACCAAAGTGGCTTCCTTGAAATACTTATTTCATACAGATTTGGTAACAGTATAATTCCTCACCGTATTTTTTTGAAAATAATTTATGCGATATGAATATCGTCTTCATCTCTACAACGTCATCTTTACACTTCTAGTGCTGGCGTCTTCTTCTGGCATGGTAAAGATTGCTAAACCTCCCCTCAGAAGTTTTTCAATTTTACGACCATCGCTCTTGCGCGAGCTATTCTAGGGCGCAGAACGAAAGCGACAGATGAGGCGACTCCGACTCTCAGTTCTGATGCAAGGATCGCGAATAGCATTTTTTAAAAGGGAACAGAAGCACGACTCACTGATATCCTTTTTGCGCTGCCGAACTCGTTATCAGTTTGTAGTGACCTCGTTCTCACTGGTTGGGAAACCCCTCTCTTGTATCGGAAGGAGCAGGAGCACCTCCTCTCTATCTCAACATCCGCGGGTCCCTACTAGAGACCTCTTGAATCCCGAAGGTGAAGCACGCCGGGCTGCCCTTGAAGTAATCATGGTGAAAGAAATGAACGAGAGTCAGCGGCGTTTTGAATTCGATGGGCGAACTTTGGTGTATGTACGCGACAGATTCCGAGAATTTCGCGATGTAAAAACAAAAAGCGACACGATAAGAAAACCAATAGCACAAAAATACTACTCCCCTCCTGTCTGACCAGCCACAGTGCTTCAAGACTCTATTTTTCGTTGGGCACTCTCAATAGTGCTGGTTCTGGGTTTTCGATTTGTTGTAGAAAGAAATCTTGTTCTGTTCAACTCTGGTCGTGAAGTCGTCATGTTACTTGACAAAACCGACGTCCTCGAGAGCAGAAGCAGAACTCGTTCCTCTGGAGAACTACTCGAGTGTGTGAGCGATCACGCAGAAAGGCATCGAGTAGTACCCGTTGTAAATTTAAGACAGCTCAAGAATACTTATTTAAATAAGTAGTATCTCTTGGTCCTGCTTCAAAAAGATAGAGAGAGTGAGAAAAGCGACTTTCATGGTTGGAGAGACAATGCGCATCCGCTCGTTGAGCTCTCAAATCCGCAAAGCGGTAGTCGTGGTCAATGCTGAGTCGGCAAATTATCCTTTTCATGTACTCTGGAAAATGAATAATTTCAAAATAGTAGGAGCTCCTCTTGTATGATTTTGATTTTCGGTCATGTTCTTGTTCTTCTTGTATGATGATGTCAAATTAACCTCCAAGAGGTAAAAGACACGACAACACAACATAAAAATGTCGCCGTTCGGCGGCGGGCGCGAGGAGCCGAACGTCCCTTGCGCCAGCGCCACGAATCATGGAACCTATGTCATAGCAAACTCTTCCGGATCCAGATCTTCGTCGCTTGGAGAAGCGGGCTTCTGCTCGGCGTCCTCCTCGTCGCCGGGTCGCAATTTAGACTGCATTTCGTCGCAGATCGACCACAAGACCGATGATAATGGTATTGTTTGAAGAAGTAGATGTCATCCCAAAGCTAATTTGTGCTGGATATTCATTTTACACGTCGATGAAAGATCAAAATCTACTCCTACAACAGCTCCAAGACAAAGACAGCCGGTTCCTGCCGAACAAACGCTGGGTCCATCGAGTAACAGACGCAGCCGCAGAGCTGCCGCTCGAGTAGCTCGGACGTCTCGGGCGGCCGCGGCACTGCTCGCCTTGACGGTGCGGGAGCAGATGGGGCGTTGCTCCGGCGCCCGCTTCAGGCAGTCGCTTGTCCTCGTTGCAGTGACTGCGACTTCGCAGCAGCTATCATTTGTAAAAACGACCTCACTCCAGCGTTGCTGCGCTGTGGATCGAAATTTCTCATTACTTTCTTTTTTATTGTGTTGCCCACATCACACGCACACCAGAATTGTTTATCTTGTCGACTATGGAAAACGATAACCATACTTTACTTATTGGAGATGGGGACGCTCTTACAGAGGATAGCAGGTTTTGGTCTGCGGACGGTACGGACGGTATCTACGACACACAAAAAACAAGGGAGGAGGTATGGTGGAAGCGGAAGGCGGAGGCTTTCGGGCAGCACCAGATCCTGTGGAACAATCAACTGATGCCAATGCCGGTACCTAGATGTTGTTGTTGATACTAGGGGATGATACTTGATGCCTCCCAGCAGAAATCTTTGCTCACCCTGACAAATTTCTTCCTCATCATCTTACTTCAAAATAGTACTAGATTTAGAAGATGCATAGAATGCGGCAACCGCAACCTAGTTCTATATAACAAGAATAACTGTCGAGTAGCTAAGAATTTTCAAAATCATTAGCTAGCTTTCAAAAAAGCATGCTGTAAATACCACCTCTTCAGGTGCGGAATAGATATTTAATTAGCTAGTAGGAATGCTGTCACGGATGCGTCAACGCATCCGTGACAGCATTCAGGCTAGCTAGTTCATCGTGCTAATAGCACCGTAAATAGAATGCAAACAAGTAGCTATTTTTGATAGCTAGCGAATGATTTTGAAAATAGCTAGCTACTCGACAGCTATTCTCGTTATATTCTACTACTTCAATTTCTATTCTACTACTATTTCTCATCTCTCAACAGGGGCCGGAGCGTCTTGGGCGAGTAGTCTCTACACAACGTTTTTCGGGACTTCAGGGGAAACGATCACAACGCCGGCGAACGAAAGTGAGATGGGGAAGGACGGGCCTGCGGCTGCTGCGTTCCAACAAAAGATAGGACCCGAAGGAACGATGAGAGTAGTAAAATGCCAATTTTACATGTGTGCCTAGGAACAAAGCAACTGCCTCTTCAAGGGAAATTCGAGCTCAAGAATTATTCTGTTTTATTTCAGTTTTATCTTCTCTTTGTTTCAACATGATGAACAACAGTGGCATACAAAAACAGGAGCCCGAGACTACTGCTGCAACGAATTTCATTCAAATCCACGAACAAGCGGATTTAGGCGTAACCTCGGGCAAGTCCGGCAAGAAGACCACTGCTGATGCAAGTACGGACATTGACATGGGTGGACCAGAAAAAACCCTGAAAACGACGTCTGGTGATGCCATGGAGCCACGTCAGGAGTCGAAAGGATTGAAGGCAGTTGAGATGAAGGACGCCGAGCAAGAAGCCAAGTCCAAGGGACAAGAGGAGGTATATGTGGTTCTTTGCGGTTGTTCGTGGTAAGAAAAGACATACATTCGCCAGGTACTCTGCTCCTATGTGTGTCTCTCTCGCTTGATCTTGAAGAACACTTTACTATATATTTTTCTGTTCTGATTGTTGACTGAGCGAGACCGAGACCGACTTGAGCGCATATCAATCACAACACACAGGTCAGCGCAACTGCGACGAACTTCGTTCAAATCAACCGAGCTGACTCAGCCATACCCACAGCATCGGATGGAACATCCGACAAGGCGATTGCAGCTGGCGCAGCTAGTACTGGTGCAAAAACAAGTTCAGAGGAAATTCCCGACAAGGCGGACATAAAAACAAGCCAGGAAGACTCGAAGCATTTGAGTGGTGTTAAAAAGGATGCCGAGAAACGCATCAAGGACGACGAGAAGCGGGTACTTACTTGTTTCTTTTCTCTGCCCCTAGCAGATCTCATTTCCTTCAGTAAAGGAGTTGCATCTGCCGGATTCGTGGTCGTGGTTTCCATGTGCCACAACAAGGAAGGAGCAAAGTTGCATTTCCATTTGCAATTCAATTTCTCAAACGTACTAAATCCCCAAACAGAGTCCGGCATCCGCATTGTCCCGAGCGGAGGAACCAATCCCGGGCGAAGAGGTCAATAATAGTAATGCCGCCGAGAAGAATACGCAAGTCAGGAGCCCACAAAAAACCGCACCGACAATAGCTACTTCAATGATTGCGGAGGAAGATAACGGCGTGAGGAAAGCTGTGCGAGAGTACGTCAGATCAGAACCGGAAAACAAAAACAAATATTCAAAACCACAGACCACATCAAAGGCTACGGAAATGAAAGAAGCAGAGAAAAGCTCCTCCGATCTTGACTTGGACTCAAACGAAAACTCTGCTGCTCCACCATCTTCTTCGATGGACAGAGGCGACGCATCTTCAAAGTCGTCAGGCAATCAGAACACCTGGCTGTCGAAAAAGCGAAAGAAGGCACAGCAGCATAAATTGGCAGTACCAACTGACAGGGACGAAGAGAGTGCTACGCAGTCACGCACTGGCACTTCCGCGAACATGAATGATGGCGAGGATGATGGCAATGGCTCATCGAAACTGGAATTGCAGCAGAACAGAGGGCAAGGAGCCCCTAAACAAGATGGGCGGAAAGGAGAGGACTTGACTGTCGTCATGTCCCAGGAGAAAACTGCAGCGGCGGGTAGTAAACATCACGGATCGACATCATCCACATCGCTGAAACAAAAGACGGCGCAAGGGGGAGTAAAAGTGGAGACGGGCACTCCCGGCTTCGCCACGGCAATACAACTTGAGCGACATGAATTAGCTGCAGTAGAAACAAAAAACGCAATCGCGCAACACTCGCTCTTGACCCCATCTACTTCTCCATCACTCGCGTCAGCATCTTCTGCTTCTGCCTTAGAAGCAAATAACGACAATCCACTAGACCCAACCGACGAGGAGTGGATGTTAGGTGCCTGGATCCTACCATTGGCCCTACACACAGTCTACCCCAGAGAAAAGCACTAGCACACCCATACCAGGTGCGCACCTTGCACGCACATAGCCCCTCCGTTATCTACGTCTTTTAGTTGTAGCCGGAAAACGGTGCTTCTATCTACTAAAACTGACGCATGTCTTTCGTACTTTCCAGCTGCCTTCTTATATATTCTTTTCGTACTTTCCAGCTGCCTTTCTGCATAAACAGCGACGACACGAGCAGCATGGCAAAACACAAGAACACGCGCCGGCGCGCGAAGTTTTTGCAATGGACCAACGAAGCGGTCGCGCGATTGCTTCAGTTCGCTGAAGCAGGGAAAAAGAAGGCCGCCCGCATCCTGCGCCTCGTTGAGGCCGAACAGCGCGAACCGGAGGCCCTTCGGGAACTCCAAAACAGCGCCGCCGACACGAGCAACGCGGACGACAAAAGCCAGGGGGTTGTGTACGTAGTATACGACAGCTCTTGGCGGTTCCACATTGGGTCGACCCTCCGTCACCCGGTAGAGCGATGGACCGAGCACCATGAGAACTGGAAAAAACGCGCCAAGTTCAATGGGGCCCGCCGTTTGTTCTTCCTGGTGATCCGAATCGGCCTGATCGCGGGCATGCGCGCGGTAGAGGGCCGCCTCATCTCCTCACGTTCTTTCACCCACGATGGAGAACAAGGCGCGCAACTACAGCGCCGCTGAGATCCCTCTCGTCCACGAAACAGCAGGAAACAACAACGACGCCACCAGCTGCCCCGGGCCGACCGCCAAGAGGAGGAGGCGGCGGCCCAGAAACAGAACGATGACACAGCACCAACAACAGCGAGAACAACAACTGCGACAAGCCGACGCAGTCAGCACCAGCAAGCTACATTTTAGAGCTTAGAAAAACGATGCGACACCAGGCCCAACAGGAAACGCGCGCGAGCACGTACAGCGAGGCGCATGACCTGCTGCGTAAAAAACAGCATGTCACCGCGCCCGTCAACATCTACGACCCCGACTCTTGCATATTGCTAGTCAAGTGGCTGTGTGTTCGGGACAGGGTCAGAAAAGGAGAGCGCCCGCATGGCCTAGATATCGTCTACCTATGATACCACGCGCGCGGACGAATGCGATTCCCGGAGTATGAGGCGCTGCGGCTTGTTTCGAATAACCTTTCGAACAGGCTGCGCATGCGAGTGCGCCGGAGGATCAAGCTTGTGACGAACTTGGCCGGAGTCCCAAACAGCGAAAGCGTGGGATTGTATTGGCGGCATCCGTTTGAGCTTACAGCGTTGCGCCGAGCACTCGGGGCGGCGTTGTCTTGCTCTTCGTATGGGTGCCAGAGGTTCATGAAGAAATCGGCAACGCTCATCCGGCTCCAGCGGCCAAGGCTGCGGGCCATGTTGCTCGCGTCCGTACAAGCAGCCACGGGCGCCCGCGTAAAAGGCGTGGAGCCCCGGGAGCCCCGCTACGAGTTAATCCGGCACAACACGAGCGGCGTCTTGAGCGCCCCACTACCAGCGATCGACCTCGCATTTGTAAGCGACCAGCTGAAAAAGCTCAAAAATGTGCGCAAACGGAGAATAGCAAAAATCAGCCGCAATCAGCTCAACGACCTGCAGGCCGCTGAGGTCCTAGGCCACGGACGCAAGGACTTCGAGTGGCTCTGCAAGCACCGCGCACCAAAAGGGGTGACCCCCATCGTCGCCGACAAGCCTCGGGACAACTTCTTCACCGCGCCAATTGAAGAGCTCCGGAGCATTTTGATACTGGCCGCGCGCGCTGATGTGGTATGTTGAAGTAAAAGAAGAGCGACCCGCGATCTTACAAAAGATCAGCAACACCATCACAGCCATGCCCATACCGCTCCAGCCACTAAAGGAGCTGCCCTACTTCTACCCATCGCTAAAGTCGCAGCGCATTGAAGACGGCCGACTAAAATGCGCCAAGTCGCTGGATTCGGGCCACAGCCATTGGAGAAAAATAATCTCCATGGTCTCGGCCGTCAAGGGTCCGAACAAGCGGCGGCTACGACAAATCAACGGGGAAACCATGGACATGGTCGACAGACACCTACACCATTCCGAGTTGAACGACTTAGCGAAAGCCAAAGACCGAGTGTTGGAAGCGTTCCGCGACCTAAAAAAGCAGGCCGCAAAAATGGGAGCGGAGCACAGTCCAGCAGTCTGCACATGTTGCGGACGACAAAAAGAGCCCGTAGCGCTACGCGTCGAGGACGCCGCGTCCTTCTTCGAGCGGATTCCGCGTGACGTCTTCCACGGCCATTGCGAGTATCTGCTAAGCCACGCCGAAGAGGACAAGGCCAAAAGATTTCCCAAGAAGAGCCCGGCCGACGTGCTGGGAACTTTGGAGGAGGCCACCAGCGCCCTCCGCTACTTCGCCACCGGATCCGATGCAGTTTTTGCGTTGCCCGAAGGCATGGGAAGTCCCATAGGCGCCTACAGTTCCAAAGTCGTCGCCAGCGTCGCCCTGTGTGTCGACGAAGATCGCCACCACCGCGCCAGCCGCAAGAGCAAGGGCATCACGATCCGCGTTCGCTATGTGGGCGATGTCCTGAGCATTAGCTTCAGCCTCAGCCTCTGTCTATCGAAGGAGGCGCGGGAGGTGTACCGTGTTCCGTTCGAAAACGAAGGCAAATCCTCTGCGCGCACCAACTGGCTAGATCTACTGATCGAGATAACGAGTGACGGCAGCACCCGCATCACCAACGCACAAAAGCCCACGGCCCTGCGCGTGCCGGCAAAGTTCGACTTTGAGTATGGCCGCTCGTGTTTCGTCGCGTGGTGACCAGGTTGGTACAAACCAACGGAGCGACGGCCGACGCACTACAGCAGCTGGCGAGAGAAGTGCCGCACTGGTTTCGCAACTACCCACCCAAAACCCTGAGGCGTTATCTACTAGCTTCAGTCGAGTTGAAAGCAAATCCTTCTGCACAGTTCATCATCAACGCGCTTACCATTTTGCAAAAGATGGGGGGCCCGGGCAAGGGAAGCAACAAGCAGGGAGGCGGGGGCAACAACAACTAGCATGACAGCGACGCCTTCACTCTACAAGAAAGCGACGTGAAAGACGCCCGCGGCCGCATCCAGTTCGAAGAATGGAAGGAGGAGAAGAAGCAGGCAGAACAGGAGAAACAAGCCCAGCAGAAATGGGAGCAGATTACGCAGCACACGCAGACCGGAACTTTGGCAGCGGTTGCTGCCACGACCGGAAAGCCCATCCCGCACATCAACTTGCGCGGATCGACGACGAGCAATTCTATTGCCCCCGCCTGAAGCCACCACTCCACACCAACAACAGCGAAGCCGCGGACGTGAGGGCCGCGATGATGAAAAAGCTTGACTCCCTCGAGCAACAAACTTCCGATGAGCGGACAGAGCGGGTCAAGCTTGCTTCCCGCATGGACGCCAGTGAGTCCGTGACGACGCAGCTCATGGACAGAATGGGGAAGGTCTTGGACAAGTGTGAAAACGGCAACAACTCGACAGGGGCGAGCATCCCGAACAACAAACCACCAGCCAGCCCGCTGATCCCGCCGGGACAGCAACAACAGCAGCAACAGCAGCAGCAGCGCTTCTGCAGTCACCACGTCGACGATTTTGCTGACAAGGAGAACACGCGCGCGATCATCCCGCCCGACATCGCCGACGACATCGACTGGGATGAAAATGACTTGACTGCGGAGGCGAAGCGGAACACCTTACCACTGGCGGAGTTGAAGGCCATGCGCAGCCTCATGCCGCAAGCCAAAAACGACGAGACGCGCGACCGCCTGGCCGCCGAGGGCCGGGAGAACGAGGCCAGCTTCGGCGTGAACAGCAGGGCCGGCTACGTCAGCTTCTTCCTCGAGGCCTACCGGGTTGCGTAACCGGATTAGCAACGTCGTGGCGTATTTCAGCTACAAAAACCCTCGCCATCTTGTCGCGCCAGGCAGCCCAGTAGCATGCGCGCAGTTTTGTGACGAACCAAAAACCACAGCAGAACTGACCGAGGGGATTTGCGAGAGGCAGCCTTCTTTCCACCCGCCCGGGATCTGGGGTTTCTTGGATTTGAGCGCAGCAGTTTCGAATTTAAAAAACCGGACTTGAAAGCAGGAGGAGATGATGGCGAGAAGAGGAGAAGCGCAGCGCACCGATGCCAAAGCGCGTCGCATTTAGGGACAAGATAAGTTGTAGTGTTGTTGTTCGCTGCACAGCCACCGGGTCCAGAAAAGCAGTCACCTTGCGACGTTCTAAAAAAATCGACAAATTTCTTCCTTTAAGGATCTGAGCATGCCAAGATACGTCGGCCCAAAGTGAAATCGTAGACGCAGGCAAGGATACAAAGTAAGACTGAAACACTTCTGGCGCGCCTTTGCTAATTCGTGGCCGGCGCAAGAATTGGCTACAGACGGCTCTGCTTGTGTTCACTCCCTAGCTAGTTCCTGAGGTCGCGTATGCTTTTTGTATCGGGGCAGGCAGCACAACTTTCACAGCGAAAGCTGAGGCGAGTTAGCGCACGCCGCCTCCCCTTTGCGAGTACCCCAAGGCCTGTAGAGTAGCTACTTAGATGGAAACAACACGACCGAGCCACTTGCCCGCAGAAAGGGCGTGGCTCCGCTGCAAGTTTTTGAAAAGACCCATCCGCCCCCTCCCTTTCAAAAGTTGCAAAGGGTTGGGCTTCCTTCAGGTGACGAGATTCGCTGTTGTTGTTAGTTCGTCGCTAGATAGCTAGAGTGCCGGCCAGGACTGCATCGCCCCGCAAAGGTGGTGGCTGAGTGGGCAGAGCCACTTGCATCCTTGCGCTGGTTCGATCAGAATGCGAGTTGGCGAATTTGCGATCTAGATCTCCGCCGTCGATCCACATTTCGCGCACGACGCGGGCCTGCGTA
This sequence comes from Amoebophrya sp. A120, assembly GCA_905178155.1. Classification (NCBI taxonomy): domain Eukaryota; class Dinophyceae; order Syndiniales; family Amoebophryaceae; genus Amoebophrya; species Amoebophrya sp. A120. The sequence continues at coordinate 2,775,227 of CAJINV010000005.1, forward strand.
GGCGATACCGCCTCGCCGAGCTCTATATCATTGGACAGCGTCCGTCTCAGGCTCTGCACGTTGCGCCCTGGGGCAATCTTTGTCAAATGATAGCAGTCGGAGACTTCATCTCGTCTTCGCGTCTCTATTTGTTTTGCACGACATTACGATGCGCGCACGCTTGCTAAACCAAAAAATCTCCGATGTCTGTGAAAAACAAAGCTGCAACATCGCACGGAAAGATAGGGCTTTGAAGTTTTGGCGCGATGAAGCTGTAGAAAGATCTGCCGCTTAAAGACGCCCACGGTAGGGCAGTACATCAAACGACAACGATGTAGATTGAACCGCTGCGAAAGCTCTCAACGTCTTCACAGCAGCACAACCAGGAAAACCAAAAAAGCAAAAGTCACGCCCTTCCTTCTTTCGACTGCAGATGCATTTTTTCTTCTATTTGCGGCGTTGTTCGGGAATCAAAAACCATCTGCCAGCGATTCGCTAAGATCCTAACACTGTCGCACATTGATACTCTGCATCAAATGCACTTGGGTTGTTGTTTGGAAAAAGTAAAAACAAAGCGTCGCGCCGACACAAGTGGGCTGCACCAGCGTGCTCTAGAATAAAAGGCATGGCTAGTCCGTAAGTATCGGAACAAGAAAGCAATCCCAAGCACGGGCCGCGCTATGTGTGAGTGCGAAGTGAGAGAATTGCACGAGCGAGCGAAGACTTGGCCTCGGTCTGCCAAAAGTCGAAAAGTTAACAGGAGCGCGGTGCGAACTAATAAAACAGCCGCACTCCTTTAGGATAGGAAGAAGCTGGCCTATCTTGGCGCGATTTCTGAACACCACCCGGGGGCCCTACCAGAGGCCCTACGCAGCGCGATCCGGAATAACCTGGAAGCGGACACGAATGAGGAGGAGGAGCAAAAGCAGGAGCAGCGGAAGCGCGCCGCGGTCGTGCCGGACAGCAGCGCGCCAGAAAAACTAGCGCCGTGGGTGAACTTGGGCTAGGAGGTGCAAAATTTCAGCGAGGAGCACGCAGAGACACGTACCTCAGGGACTAGCGCCGGCCACAGCCCTGGACCCCGGGGCCGAGTTGCGGCTGGCATGGACAAAGGGAGGCAAGGTCAAGAGGTGGAGGCGTGCTCTAATATGATACGCCCCCACCTCAGGTGGCTCCTTCGTAGCATGGTCGTGCTATGGCCTAGTAGCTAGCACAGAGCTGCTCGCGGTGGCGGGTTCCTGCTTCACTGCAGAAAAGGCGGCTTCGATTGCGCAAAAGATTGCACTCACTGCAAAACAGATGGCCTCCATCGCAAAGAAGGCTGCCTCCACTGCAAAAAAGATTGGCCTCCACTGCAAAAAAAGACTCGCCCCACTGCAAAAAAGATGGGAAAGGGGTATCGTGGGGGCGTGGTGGGCAGGCCGTTCGCCGTTACTCTTTCTGAAATCCGCCAACCGCTACTCTTTCTCCCATCCGTTACTCTTTGAAGGCACCACTTTCCTGCAGTCCGTTCCATTTTTTCTTCAGTCGGGCAACACTTTTCTGCAGTCGCTGCCTTCAGCGTCGTCTTTTTTTCAGTGCAACTGCAAACAAGTTTAGCGCCCGACCTTTTCGGACACGCCGTTCGGAGGTGCTTTTCCTGCGTGCGACAAAAAATTTCATAATTTGCGACAAAACATCCTAAAAAATTAGAAAAAAATCGGAATTGTTGCGTCGCAACGAAATCGCTCCCGTTTTGCGCTATGTGCAAGAATTCTGCCACTTTTTTGCAGGCCTCGGGCATTTTTTTTGCAGGGTGGGCGTGTCGCAAGGATCGGGATTATTTGGCGCAAGATCTGGCGCCACATCTGACGCATGGAGCAACTCGGGCGCCGGCGTTGTGCGCCGCTGTTGGAGCCTGACGGCGGCGGCCGCTTGGGTGATTTGAACGTGGCCCGCGTTTGTGCTTCCCCGAGGGCCGGGGGCCGATCTGAATCTTTGTTGCCCATTTGCGTGGCGGCGCGTCCGCGGGCCAACCCGGAGCCAAAGGCCGGGCGCCGGTTGGGCTTCTGTGCGCCCGCCTTTTTTGCCCCCGGAAGCCTGGCCCCCGGCGGCCCGCGGTTGCCCGCCTGGCACACGACCGCGACATGGGTGGTCGGCGGGCTTGTGTGCCTTCGGTTTTGCCTCGGTTTCTTTTCGTTTTGGCCAATTTACTTCTTTCCTTTTTTTTCCAAAATTAAAAAGCGGAAGCGTTGTTTTTTGTTTTCCGGACCCACTTGGGCCCGATCCCCTCCCGTTGACCGACCGCGACCTGCCACGCCAGGGGTCGGGCCGCGAAAGCATAACTTCTGTGCGCTATTTTTCTACAGACGCCGCAAATGGCCCAGCTTTGCTATGTTTCTCTAGGCCCTCAGTTATAATGAAGCTGCCGCGCCGCTGTGCCAACGAACACGCCGGCGCGGGCGCAACGTATGCCCACTGCGTTCAGGCTTGGCGAGTTAGTTCGACTCTTGTCTCGCTACAAGACGACTTGCGGTGGCCCGTGCGCCCTGCATACACGCAGCGGGGAGCAGTAATCTTACTAGTAATAGTGTAGCTTGTGTTGTGGTGGAGGATAATGCTGCTCAGCAGAGCCCGAGTCTGTCGAGCACAAGGGCGCATATTTGGCACAAGTTTTAGGCGCTAGGCCACTTGTCACACCGCGCGCACCCGTGCCAACCCGTAGACCACTCTCTCAGTCGGAGGGCCCCGGGGCCATTTTGGGCGCTAAAACATTGCTAAACTTTGCGCGATTTTTAAAAAACCCGGAAGCCGGCGCGTGACGAAGGGCGCCGCCTTTTCCAAGCCGGCCCCGTTTGGGCATTGGTGGCGGGTGGTTGCCTGCCCCGCCCCGGTAGCTGCGCGCAGGGGGCCCGCGTAATATTTCGCGCGCTCTCGGGCCGCCTCCCCTCCGCCCCCGAGAGGCTTCGCGCGGGGCCGCGTTGGTTTTCGGGTTTCGCTGATTTTCCGCAGCCGCGAATTCCTTGCGTTGTCCGTTTCCTTTGTGGGCCACCGGGGCGCCCGGCCTTGGCAAGCATCACGCCGGCGGGCGGCCTGGCGAGCGCGGCCCCCCGTGTCTTTCCCGGCTCGGGCCCGATGGGTGCCCGATGTCGGTAGGAGGTTGCTCTGCCCCGGGTATTTGTTGGGTCCCGGCGCCGGGGATGTTTCGGCCCTTTGGTTAGCAGAAGGCGCGCGACCAGAGTCGCGCAAAAGGTCCGGGCACAAGCATTGTCGCATCCTTCGCGAACTGCTAAGACGGCCGCTAAATCCGGATCACAGGCGTTTTGGGAAGGATTTTGCGTTTTCGGCAGTTTTAAGGAAGGTCCCGGGCCCTTCGCGGACCGTACCGCCGCCCTTTTCCAGCAGAAATTCAGCAGGGTTTTTAGCAGGCATTTTTAGCACCCAAATTTAGCAGGATTTTTAGCAGGGATTTTTAGCGCCCAAATTTAGCAGGTTTTTTAGCAGGATACTTAGCACCCCAAAAATAGCAGCATACTTAGCAGCAAAAATAGCAGGAATTTTAGCAGGTCCTAAAATTTGCCGCGTATTCGGGACCTCGCGGTCGTGTTGTCTGCAATGGCCGAAAGAATGCCGGCTAAGGTTTTGCATCGGGGGCGTGGCTCCTTAATGAAAAAGGGGCGAGCCGGCTCCTTTGATTTTGGGGCCGCGGCAGTGGGTTATCTGGCTCGGGCCGCGGGGTGTGTCGTTCCTTGTGTTGCGCACCCAGTACCGAAACCCGGCGCCCCACCGCGCCCCCGCCGGGCGCCTCTTTTGCCGCCCTAGCGCCGTTCCTTGGGAAGGGTTCTGGCTTGGCACTTTGAAAAAATAAGACAAAAAATAGCGCGAATTTAGCAGGCCCAACCGCCCCGGGCCCTCCGACCGAACTCTCGGTGGCCCGGCCGCCCTGCAAATACGCGCGCGCCGGGAAGTGGTAGGCCTATCAGTGTAGTGCTTTGGCGGCGGTGCGTAACACCACCCGAGTCGGGTGCAACTAGTCACATTTGGCACAAAGCTTTGGCGCTATGTTACTCGCCACGCACGCCCATCCCATACTACACCAGTCGACCGCTTCCAGTGCTTGGGTGGCTTGTCCACAGCAAACAGATGCCCTATGGTTAGCTTACGAGAGAGGCGGCGCAGTGGGCAGAGGCTGTCTATGGAGGCTCCGCCATCTTTCCCCCTCCGACTAAAGAACAAGAGGCATTCTGGAACTGGCGGCATCCACTCGCGGACAGACGCGCCACCGAGGTCCGCCCCACCTGCAGCGTCTTGCCATATAGAACATCATACAAGAAGAGCAGTCGTCGGCAATGCCGCGCCTGCTTTTAGTGCTTGCCTGGTGGAATAGCCGCGCCGCGCCGCTGAGTGATCGGGAGCGAGGCGGCTTTTGCAGTGTGTGAGCCCGGCGGCTGTTCGCCGGGACATTGCGCGGCGCGCTGCACCTCCGCACGTCGAGACGGCCGGAGACGCTTTTGGTCTGTGGCCCTCCCGTTTTTTTTGTTTTTCCTTTCCCTGTAAAACCCTACCACCACCCCCACTACTTGCGGCCGCCTTACTCTTTACGGCGGGCCGGACAAACATCCTGCAGGGCGTTAGCGCGTGGGACGGCTTGAATCAGATTAGCTTGCGCGGCGACTCGCGACAGGTAATTGATGCGGGTTTCTTTCATCCGACCGGCCTTGGCGCAGGCTGGCTTGCTATTAAAAAGCGCGGCGGTAGATGCGGGGCGTTCTTGTTTTTGGCCTAGAGCGTCGCCCTGTGCCTGGCTTGAACAACAACGACACGAGGGCAGGGCGCAGGGAGGCACGAACAACATGAGCAGCATCCGCTCGCAGATTCCGACCAGAAAAAAGGTAGCCGTGCCATATTCAATCCGGTGGCGCTGCTACATCGGGGGAGAAGCATTACGCATATGCTGGCAGTTGGGCGGGGGCAAGGCTAGCGCCCTTCTGTAGGGTGTTCGTCGTGTAGTGCCCCGTCGGGTTTAGTACGTAGACCGTCCTCCTCCTCCTTTACAGCCAGCATAGAACTAAGACGCCCCAAAGTGCATGGCCATGCAGACACATCAGTGAACACGGTGCGCATGTGTTCGCTGCGCGTGCTTTTCTATGGGATATACAGGCCAAGGAGCCTGAGAATCGAATGAGGCGACGCTGAGCAAATTTCTGTCGACGTTAGTGAAATTGTCAGACGGCCTTCAAATCCCTTCGCAAGAAATTGCGAACTTCTGCAGCGAATATGCCCCGTATGCAAAAGAACAAAACGAACGCGAACTGTGCGACTTGCTTGGCGATTTCTTTAACAGGAACAGCGCCCCGATTGACGACGGAACAAAACCAGGCCAATTGCTTGCTCAGATGTCTCGCGACGACTGTGGCAAATTTGCGCAAGTGATTCTGTCGACCGCGAAGGACTTGATCGCGCAGAAAAACTGGGGCGCTGATCTGGTTCAAATCCAAAGGGGCGTGGAAGAGGAAAAGCGTGCGCTGACTATGCAGAAAAAGCAGCTGACTACGCAGAGTTAAGCGCTTTGGTGCCTTCGGTGTCAGTTGTCAGTCTTAGCACGAATTATCGTGGGCGGTCCTAGTTTTCTGTTGCGCTTCGATGCTTTCTTTTGATGGTCTTTAGTGAGCGCCAGCGGTACTATTTCATTGGGCCGACAGCCCGCTGATACATAAAGATCATGGACCACGATTATGCTTTTTATGCATCACTGGCACTGAACTAATATGATCGGCATATCACTTAATGAAATTTGATATCTCTCGTGCTCGCCACGATTCGGATTCATGACAAGCTTCGCGCTGAAGGGCGCAGTCAATTCATAAGTCAATAGGCCGCCTTGCTCTTGGCCGACATCAGCATCCCGAGCGAGGGGCCAGACTTTGCTGGGGTTGCAAGCCAAAAAAGGTCTGCGGAAAAAAATAATGGAAAAGTGCTATCATTGTAAATAAAGAAAAATAGAGAACCTCCCGGAAAATTTCGTCGCCTCGGCCCCGTCTTCGTTCTTTTTCTTTTTCCCCAACCAACCAAAATACGTTGACACTCCTTTCAGCCCTAGTCCTGCGCATAGTCATACGTCGTCGCGATCCTTGGAACAAGCACCTCGACCGTAGAGCGCTGCACCGCCTCAGGTCAGAGCGTTGCGTGCCTTTTTTCTAGATTTGCCTTTGCCTTGCCTTTTCATTCTCTCTGTGGTATCTATCTGGCGCCAAGCAGTTGTGTCTGTTTTGGGCTTTTGAGTGTTTTTTTCTTCGGGATCGAGGTGGATATAGCAATGCGCATGTGAAAATGTTTGCATCGGCCGAATGGTCTTCAGATCTGATGCAGCTACGTCAGCAGGCTAAGTAGCGACATTTTCCATCTGCCACGTTTTCGCTTCGACCCGCTCTCGTCGCGGCCGACGCAGATAGGGTTTCAGGGTCAGGGGTTCGTTTAATAGGGTTGCTCTTCCTATTTTGATCATCACATAAAGTGCCGACGATGACGCATGTCCACCTCTGCCCCTCCGTAGAGAGCACGAAACTTCTGGAGGGGCAGTGCTGCTATTTACCCTTGTTGCTTGTTGTACACATTCTTCCATTGGGGCTCGAAAACAAAAAAGCGCAAAGAATAGCTTGCTCTGCGCCGCCGCCTACTTGGAAGCCAGCGGGCTGGCTGCGCCGACAGAATAGAGTACCTCCCGAGAAAAAAAATGCTAGAAGTCCCAGCTGGCATTTCCGGGGGAAGCCCTCATATCCATGCCTCGCATGCACCCGCAGACTTTCGCTTCTTACTTTGGAAGTGACTTGCCGTAACATTGATCGTTCTTTTTATTTGTTCGTAGTAGACAAAAACAAAGTGTTGCGCTGCTGGATTCGCCCGGCAGGGTTGTAAATTCGCTGCTGCCCCCTCCTATTAATACCGCGAACGAGCAAACGCAAGGCAGCGGAGATGTTCTCTCGCTAAGACAGGGTGCGCGCAGGTATTACCTTCGCGCCAAGCATGCTCAGCACCCCCACAAACTCCATTTGTGGCCGGCGTATCAGAGTAAGAGAGAGCCCACCGGGGAAAAGAGGGCAGGCTTGGTAATGCTGAAAAAAACAACAACCGCAAACGTACCCAATTCTGCGTCTGTAGCAGCTGCTTTGCAATGCATAAACAGGGAGAAGCGTCAACGGGACGCATCGGAAGAAGCTTGGGCGAGCGTGAAAAACGAAAAGTCGTCGTGGAACCAAAACAGGAAACAATCGGAGAAAGACGACAAACGGCTACAAGAACTGCTGGAAAAACATGGACGGCTAAAGGAAGCAAAAGAGGCACTGAAACAGGAAAAAGAAGAAGAAGCCCGCCGGGCAAAAAAAACAAAAAGAGGAAGTTAAGAAGCGAACACCAGGGTGGCGGAGCCGCTACCGGAAGAACGTGAGAATGGCAAAAGTAAAAAAGGTTGCTCCAGGAAAAAACGGTGCGGAGATTCAAGAAGCTTCATGAAGCAGAAGGAGCTAAATAGTTTACGAAGCAGGATGGGGCGCATTCCGTAATAAAAAGTAGATGATGAGTAACTCACGTCTTGTACTTGAACTTGTTGCCCTGCACGTTGCAGAGAATCAGTGCTATTGCGCAGCTGGCTGGTGAGGAGCATCTTCATTTGCGTCAAATACTAGGAAGAAAAACAACTGCGGCACGTGACGGGGACCCCGAGCCAGCCCCAGAACTCAAGCGTATTTATACTCGTCTGATGTAGACACGAACATAGTACAATTACTTTTGTTCAAACCAAAACAGAACCTGTTTCCGTAGCTGACAAGAGAATTACTGTATCTGTAAGCGTATTTTATACTTCCGTGAAGTAGATGAGCCTGAACTTCTGCGCAACTAGTTGCAACTTCTGTACGATCACCATGAATACATCGCCCGAGTGCCATCACCCCAAAGCAAGACTCAGACTACCATGTTTCACTCCCAAGTTGTCTCTAATTCGACTACGAATGGATGAAAAATAAGTGTAATTAACGCTGCAGCGTCAGCGGTATGTGATAAAGATTGATTAGTTACCCTGTTGCGTGCGCCGCGCTGGCACCGTGCGCCAACTGCTTTCTGTTCATGACCCATCAAAGAACGACAATGAATACGGGGCACCAGCGGGTGGTGCAGGAGCAGAAGCTTCAGTAAATACGTGCTGAAAGGTTTCATGTTGTGACACCGTAGTGCCCAAGTCCAAGTGGATGATGATCGGTTTTATTCAACCAACGGATCCAGGCGGCATGACAGCGATCCAGCGCGAACAGTACTTAGCTTCAGACAATATTCAACGTGAGCCAGCGTTTGTTTTTTGAGTTTATGTGTGGTCGCGCAAGAAGAATAACGCTCCGTAGTGGTCGTTTGCATTTGCGGAGATGGACAGGGATTCCAGATTATGATCAGCATTGAATGCGATCCAAAAATGAGCCGCTCTATGGGGAAAACGAAAAGAATTCGCCCCAGTCTTCCAGTTTGCTCCTGCAAATGTGGTGCCCTTGGAAAAAAAACTTGACAAAGGAACGAAGTTCATTGCTGCCTCCAACATTTTCTTCATTGGTGCAAGAAACGAGCATCAACTCAGACTGAATGAAGAAGCCGATAAAAGTATGCTTGCAATTTTGGCTTTCGTAGTTCTCCTTCTCTGGCTCTGGTCGTTCTCGTTCAAGGGCGCAGGTCTCAAAGCAGCTAGTCCCAGCATTTCCGCTTGCAGTCCTGACGAGATAGGACCTGCGTTTTTAGCATCGAGTGTGGAGAGTGCCGGCATCTCTGTCTACTTGCAATCGGGCAGCCAACAACATCATGAAAAAAAACCTCAGTTAGCGATATGGTTTTTGCGTTTGGTACAAAGTCTGTTGTAGCTTGACCACTCACAGCAGACGACGGCAGCACGGACTTTCTTGGAGAATGAGAACGGCATTTTTAATTTTTGGATGGCAAAAATTACACAAGTGGACAGCTCACAGCTTGGTGTTGAATTTTACAACAGGGTGCTGCATACGACAGCAGCTGACGAGCACGGCGGTGCGGCGAACGCTGGAACACCCGGGTTGTGCTGCAGTTTTTTTGCCTAGACTAGCAAGACTTTTAAAGACGAGGAAGCTGCGTCGGAGGGACTGAGGTGGGCCGAGAGCGGAGGAATAAACGAGCCGCAGTATATCGAAGAAGAAGGCGGAGTGGCCAACTTCTACCTTCGCGGACGAATGTCCTCGACAGCTGTGATGAAGAATATCGAAAGGTTTTCGAAAATTGCACACAACATTTAGAGATACGGATAACTTCAGTTCAGAAAGTAGCAGAACATCCAAGAACAAGCGCGCAAGTACTTATTGTTATTGACGCGCTGCATCGGCAGCAGGCCGACGTACAGGGGGCGCCTTGTGTTGTTGTCGATTTGCTTGCACCACCGGGATTATGTACACGACTAGTGTTGTTTTGCGAATTTTCTCACGGCCCTTCGAGAACCATGTACATATTTATTGTTAACCGACCGTGACCTATCAAGTACCAAGTCCTGGTAGTATCTTGAGCGGTATTGTACCGTCACCCGACGACGGATGGAGTGGTCCTTAATTTCAGAACCCTTTCGGCTTCTGCCTTCCTCTGAAGGTGGTCAGGTACTCGGCGGTGGTGTTCCCATCTTCGTCCAATGGATTTCCGTTTGCTGTCCTTGCTGCGACCCCGAACCCGCCCGACAAGGTTCTGTGACACGATTGCTGTTGCGAGAGACACATCACGGAGCAGCATCTTAGTCGTCCGACGTCAATGACGTCGCGCACACAACTCGAAAAGGCACGTTTGGCCTTCACCAGAGTTTGAAGAGCTCCAGGTCCTGTTATAGGTAGACTGATCCCCTTCGGAAAGGGTTCCTTCGTCGTCACGTGGTCGTCTTTCTGCTGGCCAGAAGATCGTGTAAAAATTGCAGAGAAAGTTGAGTTTCGTACGCTATAGAATGAAGCAGGTTCTTCTTCTCAACACTACTCTTGCTCTGCTCCAAGCCGACATCGGAGCGATCGCATTGCAGGTCCTGACCGGGAAAAGCCAGAAAGCTGCCAACCAAGCTACCCTGAAGACGTGTGCCTGCGTGAACTGGAAGGGCAGCACAACGGACAAACAGGGCAAGGTCGGCACTGACCAAACGTGGTATACGCCCCAGGGCGACGACACGGAGTACGGAAAATTGTACGCCTCCGGGAAAGTATGGTTGTAAAAACGAAGGGCGTCTTCAGTGTAAAGCATGGTCACTGCATGCAAGGTAGACATCAACAACCTCCGCTACCATCATAGCTCCAACGTATGCGTGGCAGGTTTCTGCAGACGACATGAAAATTTGTGATGCTGTTAGTCGGAGACAGTACCATCACTGTGCGCACTTTCTCTAGCTGGATACGCGGCACCTTACCTCACGGGAGCTGAAGGAGGCGAAGAAAACTACGGGGAGTACTGCGCCGCCTGGGAAGACAGCCAGACGGCCATTGACGGCGGCAAGAAGGGCGTCGTGGGGCAGAACACCGACTGCGCGGATGTTGACACGCGGCCGGACTGGTGCAGCAAGAAGTGGTGCTACGTCCGGCTCGACGGGGAGGCCAACGGGAGCATCATGAGGGAGCCGCTGGACAAGAACGCGCCGGGAAAGCCGGACGGCCCGGGCTGTACCGAGTTGAGCGACGTCACTGTGTCGAAGCAACAGGACAGCTTCTTGTGGTACTCGTATCAGATCTGCGAAAATGCGCAATAAGGACAAGAATTAGAATGGCATGTACGCGAAATCGAAAATGACGAGGGAAAGAATCACTACATTATCGCGCTCTATTCATTGATCGCGCTGCTGTACAGATAGGTAAAATCAAAACTTTGCCGCCAACTGAATTCATAATAATGTTTTCTAGCCGTAATTATACCGTTTGATTTAAAAACCTTGCTTCTCTAAAGAGAGGCAGCCGCAAGACAGCACAGGAGGCTTAAAAGCTGAAGGTGATGAAACGCCTCACCTACTCACGCGCGCAAGACGAGAGACACAACGAAAGTGGAGACACAAGAGGGTACGTTTTCAATTGGTTGCCAAGCAACTAGGGTCATGCTCATTGAATAAATGCAACACGTTGATTTTGCACAGAGCGTCACATCATGGTGAAAAGAGCAGGCTCGCGACACACGGAGCACGTGGGGGCACCGTCTCATACATACAGCCATACCAACCAGCAACTGTGCCAATCTTCATCAAGTGCATCTGCAGCATATCGCAGGGACTCACTCCCCGGACTCCTACGCTCTTAAAATGATCAAATGTTGATTATGATCCACCTCCTCCATTCGCGTGGATTTAAAGATCGCAGGAGTGCCGGTACCGAATTTTAAAGAATCCCCATGTGCTTCGATGCAAAGAAAAAGAAGCAGGTTCGGTACTTAGCACTGAGCAGCAAAGTAGTAGTAGTACTCTGTGAGTGGCGAAGAAAAGCAAAAGTGCAGCAAAGTAGTACTCTGTGAGTGACGAAGAAAAGCAAAAGATCGAAGACGCAGACAATAATCTGAGTGACGATGACGCCTTTCATCTGACTGATGGAAAAGAAAGATCAGAAACCATTTGAAGAAGATCCAACTGATGAGTTTTTCGCTCTCCTGGCGAGGGGCGAAATTTAAAGATCCCGCAATTGAGATAAACGTTCCAACGCTTGATCGCCTGATGTAAGACATGGAAACCTAAAGATCCTGATCCAAAATTTGCTAAAGAGATAAGCAATGCGATTTCTCAAGATCGTGGTGTTAGGAAATAGAGTCGGATCCTGCAAGAGGAGACTTCACCAATGAATGTTGCTGCAAGAGCAAGTCGCGAGAGGATCACGTTCTTGTCGGATCAAAAATTTAAAGAACGGTCACAACTTGAATTTCTTGATGGAATCAAAACTATGTAGTTGGAAACTATGTTGTTGGCAAAAGCAAAAACCTTTCGTGAATGTCTTGAATTCTTTCCTCGACTCCTCAACCCCACAGGGACACCGAGCTATCAGATCGGTAGGTATTGTACGACGGAAGTACAACACACCACTAGCACACTCTAAAACACCCCAAACCCTTACCTCAAAATGGTGAAGAAGACTATGGGCAAAATCGAGCAGAACTCTCTGCAGGCTCGCGTGCACCACTACGAAATCGTCGGGCGCGCCGCCCCTACGCAGAAGAACCCGGTCCCGAAGATCTACAAGCTGAAGCTCTTCGCCAAGAACCAGGTCATCGCCCGCTCCAAGTTCTGGTAAAAGAAGGAGTTTTTTTCGTTTCAGCATCGCATTTTTTCTGCAGGGCAGATTTAGTTTTTTTTTCTGCGGAACGATATTCCTGCCGCTGTCTCAGTGTGCAGATTTAGGTATCTGAGCGCACGAGTTGCGCTGTAGTTGCGCGGAGTCTTTAAATGTCATTATCTTCCTGCTTTACCAAAATCCAACTCTTTCCCCGTCACCAACACAGGTACTTCATGAAGAAGATCAACAAGGCTAAGCGATCCGGTGGTCAGATCTTGCGTCAGACTGAATTGTTCGACCAGGCCCCGACCAAGGTCTCCAACTACGGCGTGTGGTTGCGTTACGAGTCCCGCACTGACACCCACAACATGTACAAGGAATACCGGGACACCACGGTATATTAGGATTTGTAGCCTTGCTGAAGTTGCATGTCGAGTGATTTTCTTTCTTGATGCTGAACCTGCGTGATACATGGATGTCTCGCATAAATTTAAAAGTGAAAAAGGGATATAGATATCCCCTGCAATATTCGAGAAAGCAAAGGCCGCGTCGGCAAGAACCGGAACTACTGTGTGCCTCTTCTAAATGTCACGTAGCTAAACAGCCCGCATGTCGTGTTATCATGAAGCATGCTTTAGATAGTCGACACAGAACAAATAAGCGTATCGAGCGATGGCTATTCGCATTGTCCGTCCCATGTCTTCAAACTTTTACTTTTCAACAACAACAAAACAGCTGAACGGCGCTATGTCCCAGATGGTCGCGGAGATGGCTGGTCGCCACCGTGCGCAGGCTTCCTCCATCCAGATCCTGAAGACCGCGGTCATCCACGACAAGTCCGCCATCCGCCGCCCGCACGTGCTGCAGATGCTGCCGCAGAACCTAAAGTTCCCGAATGTCCGCCGCATGCCGTTGATCCCGAAGGGCGAGAAGAAGACCTTCCGCGCCACTCGCCCGACCACCTTTGCGCAGTAAGTTGCTACGGGATAATTATGGGTCGTGACGTCGACGATGCGTTGAGCGGTTCTTTGAACTGCTCAGCTGAGTGAGATACTTGTACGTTTTAGAGTTGTCAGTAGAGAACCCGAGAAAACCAAGACGGAGAACTCATCATTCGATGATGACGAAAATACGTGTTGCTAGTGAAGTTCATTTGAAGTCGAGAGAAAAAGGAGGTACAGAGTACCGCCTCGGAAATTTTCGGAATCGATGAACTCCTGAACGCACCGAGAAATGGACGCTAGTGTAGAAGAACTTCCGTTTTTATCTACCCGATCAGATCTACTCGTGGAATCTGCTGTACCCGAAAGGTGCAGCGCAGCAAAGCACGCTGCTTTGCTAGACACAGGACAGAATTATGTGCTGTCGGCTGTTCACTTGTGATTTTCGGTAAGTTTCACACGCGTGCGTGTCCTTTGTGGTTTGTTGTTTTTTTTTTCGAAGATCAGTATCGACGACACCATTCGCGTGTAAGCAGAAGCAGCACATCCCGACGCGCATCAGATCATCTTGTGCAGCTCTTTTCCTTTTATTTATTTTCTCTCGCTCTTGCAAACGCTGAGGTCCAACATCGAAGCTCAGGCTTCATGGCAATCCCCTCTGATGCGACCCACTGCATATTAGGACTCCTCCTTTAGTTTATTTGTCTTGTTTCCTGCTCACCTTGAAAGTGCACTACCTAGGGAGAGGGACGAGAGCGATGATCACATTTTTTTCATCCTGTTGTGTGCGGCATTCTACTTCAGGTCCGTGTAGTGTATGCCTCTGTCTTACTATCGTATCGCGTGTTGAGCATCGTTCTCTTTTGTGATTGTGAAAGATCAAAATGATGGGTTCGTGTTTCCATCCAAGTTCCACCGGCACATGGTATGCTCAAATACGAAGGCAAGACTTCCACACCGCATCTCGAATTAGCCGCGCAATGGCGTCGCTTCCCAGGCTTGCGGCAGTGCTACACTATCTTCTTTACGACACCGGACAGCAGCACGCACTCGCAATGGACGCACCTATGGGCTTTGGAATCGGTCAGCAGCAGCGTGGGGTTGTGTCGGCGTCTACTTCAGAGAGGACATCCTCGGTAGAAACACACGACGGCGCGTCGGCGTCGGCGCTGCTCCAACCGCAGCAGAATCAGAACTCAGGAGAGCAGACCAACACGATTTTCGAAGTCTCGTCCGACCACTCGAAATTCGGTGTGTCACTGATCCCGGAAGAAACAAAAATCCAACTCACGCCTCCAAATCGGTATTTCCGGCAGCCGACAGCGGAAGAAAACATGGCGAGTCTCCGGTGCACGAGTAGTCAGGATCTTCAGGTGGATTTCCTTTACGTAAAAGACGTCCTGTTCGGGCTACTCGATTACGCGTTTGGTGGGGCGAATCAGAAACAAGACCCGGCGAAAAACGCATTCGCGCGGCAGCTGACCCGAGTCCAGCATTCGTGGCACAATGTGGCGACATTGCAGGTAAGCTATCGTGCTAGATCGCTGTGTAGTGTTTTGCCATTGCATTTCCTGCTTGATAGAGCTTTGTATCTTGAAGACCACAAAGAGTGTTACTGCAACTCTCGATGATGTTTTGTGGTTCTTACTTCCGCGAATACCATGCGAAAAAAATGTCAACACAACAGTAGGGTGGTTTCGACGACTGTGCGCTGGGCTTCATTGTGCTTCGGTATGAAATGCGAGAAGCAGCAACAAATAGACAGAGAAGCGCTTGGATTTCAGTAGTAAAACTTCCAAAGCTTTTGTATTGCGTTTTGAGGAGCTGGAGTGCGACGAAACATTTACTTTTACCTTTACGTTGGTCTTAACAATACTTCCTGCTAGTAGATAACTGCTTTCCGCTTTCCATACCCTCCTGTGGTCCGTTTCCCTGAAGCCGCCCGTGTATCGTTGGCACGAACTGACGCAGAACGCCTACCTCCCGGAATTTTTTGCGCTGCTGAACACCGCGATCTTGAAAGAGCCGCTCCCCTTCTCAACGCTGATGCAGACCGGTTGGGGCTTGCCGCTGTTTTACCAGATGTACCAGATCCAGGAGGGTCTATTTCCAAGGGAAAATCTGTTCAACGCCGGCCCCGGACAGGAGGAGGCAGCGCACGGGAAAGAGGAAACTATTGGCGTGCCATCGCACAATGAAAAACATTTACAGATGGGCGGAGAGGTGGACGAGGTTCAAGATACTGTGCGTGTTGAAACAGAAACCACAGCTAGTGTGTCTTTTTCGGCGAGTGGTGAGCTTGTGCGGGAAGGGACTCTGGAAAGAAGTGCGGAAAAAGCATTGTCCATATTCGACCTCGACGAAGCGGCGACGACCTTCGCAATTCTCGGCGAGGAGTACAAAATCCCCGGAGAGGAGGCGGAACCGCAGCAGCACAGCCAGGGTCCTTCGAACGAATCCCTCCTTCAAACAGTCCAGTGCGTTGACGATGTCGACCCGGCACAGCAACTTGTTGCTGACCAAGACGCAGCTCGTGTCAAAGTGGAAGAGCAGAACCCCATCTGCCTCGCCCGCCGTGCTGTGCGTGACGGCGACCCAAGTTTGCCGCGGGACTCGATGCCCCGCCAGTGGATCCATGTAGACACGGCGCGAGGGCATTTCCGCGCGCTGCGGAAACAGAAGAAGGAAGAGCAGATAAGTAGCGAAGATGTTGAAGAAAACAATGGAGATTATACGACACCACAGACCGCTGCGCCTTCGCCAAAACCATCAACCCGTCGTCGAGACAACTACTACAAGAATTTTCGCGCCAACTTCCCCGCCTGGCCCCGGGCGTTTTTCGAGCATCCAGGGTACCTTCGGCTGCTTTCTGAAAAACCGCTCGCGGAAGAAGGACTTGCGATTGCGCAGGACATCCTGGACGCGACGGACGGGGCGCCGACGGTCGAGGACCCGGTCGAATTTCTTCACCAATTTGACCTGCGGGAACACCAGGTGGTCCAAACCGGCGCGCACTTTGACGAGTGGCGGGCTCTGCTCGCCGCGCCGATTCACAAGGAGAAGCTATTGCAGAACAAACGCCTGATCCTCTCGCCCCACGGCCACCTGACGCACGAGACAGATTTGCATTTTGTCCGGCACCTGGTCGACGTGGCCGAAGCGGTTTTGGACATTGGCGATTCCCTCGTGTCCGAGTCCTACGCGCAGCAGTACCTGCAGCGGCTGCTGTGTTTGCACGATAACAGCGGGGATAAAGGAAAGTGCAGCACGATGGAAGATCTGGAGGTGTACGAAACGCTGTCCCCTTCTGATGTTAAAATGGACGAGGAGAGCATGCGGAAACGCGGTTTGGAAAACGGGTTGGTCACCGATAAAAGTATGGCGTTCTCAAACGTTACATTCTCAACTATTACATGAATTTGTAATGCAAGAACGGCGAAAGTGAAAGGGACAAGATTGCGCCTTGTGCATCACAGATTTGGCACAGATTTACATGCTGATTAGCCCTTCGGATGTTTGTCATGCGAAGCAGCTTAATCGTGGCGATCTTGGTGGTAAATTTGCATGACAAATCATGTAACAGTTGAGAATGTAACAGTTGAGAACGCCATAAAAAGCTACTACTGGTTCGAACCCGGGTCGCTACTGATCCCCGAAGCGCGGTTGTTACTCATGCTGCGCGCCAGGGGGGAGATTTACCGTCGGGTTTCTCTAGACATTTTCAACCTGCGCTGGGACCCGGTCGCGTTCGCGTTTTTCGCAATGGAACTCGCGTTCCAATTTGCGCCCGACAACGACGACCGAATGGCGAAGCTGAATTTGGTGCAGCGGTTGATGGCCGGGTTCGAGGGACGGAGGAGATGTTTCGGCTTCCGGGAATCGATTGTGGATGATTTGGTCCGCGAAAAGAGAGCAGCAAGTCGTGATAAGGACCTATCACAGCACCAAAATCTCCCCGCCCGCCCCCTGCGCCTGAAACTCGCGTCCCCGTTCTGGGACGTGCTCGCCTTCGCTTGGGGTTTGCCAATGTACTTTGTCGAGGTTGCTCTCGATTGGCAACGGGAGGAAGTTGCAAAGATCGACGAGGTCGAAAGGCGAATCGCGGATACCCCGGGAGCGTTAGTGAGCAAGAAAAGCGTACGGCTGCTGGAAAAGAGGTGCAATTTGGTCTTTTGCAAGACGTTCCAAACGCCAAACAACGAGAACTGCAAGTGCGAAACCTGGTTTCCGAGCATATTAGCGGGAAGGAAATGGGCGTCGACGTCGGCGTCGCACTCAACACAGCTCGCAACAACAGCAGCGCAGGCACAACTGATAACGCCAAACAAAATCTGCATCTTCGTGACCGATACACGCCCGATCAACGTAGACCTTCGGTACATCACATCAGTTACCTCGACCGACGAGTGGTGGAGCTTGGCCTACGGTATCAATTTCCTCTACGCGAAGGAGCACGACTACCGGATAGAAAGGCATCTACGCAAGAGAAATTTACTGCACATGCACAAGAAAGTGCATCACAAGATATGGCAACGACCTCTACGAGAGCGAATCTGTAGGTGTAATGCGGAATGAGGTTGAAGTAAATAAATTAAAAAAAAGTTTTGTCATGCCATTGCCACCATGTCTATCTCTATGTACATGCTGGAGTGCAGAAAAATATCCTGTGGATAGCACCGGGCGGAGTTGCACAAGGAAGTAGCGGACGGGAACGGGGAGACGGACAGCCTGAACCGCTGGAAAAACGACCCGAGCCGGAAGGTGGGCTGGGCGAAAATGAACATCATGCTCAGGCGGCTGCAGGAAATGGGCGAAAGCACGTGCGAGTACGGGGTTTCGATGGATAGCGACGCGTGGTTCAAGACGAATGAACCTCTGTCCAACATTGTGGACTACTTCATGAGGTTTTACTCGAAGCCGAGAACTAGTGGTGGTCCAGTCACGCGAGGGACGCCGGCAGAACATCAAAACCAAAATGTTCCACCCTCCGGTGAAAGTGAAATCGAAAAGCCTTCTGCTGGTCTTCCAAATCTCGTGCTGACCCCGATGCACGGCAACGTCCAGTTCGTGAAGGACACCTATGCAGCACAACATGTTGCGGGAACATTTTCTACTACTCAACAAGAAAATCTTCATCCGAAATTATACGATTTCGTGAAAGCGGACCACGAGATCAAGTTTTTTATCGCTCAGGAGCTGGATGCGCACGCACCCGCGAAGGACCAGGTTGTTTGGAATGTGGACAAGAAAGACCCGCGGAACCGAAAGATTCTCTCCTTCGACGTGGAGTTGCAGGAGGAAGTGAAGGGCTTTGTTCCGAGAGAACAGGTGGAGCTGACGAAGGCACAGGAATATGTTGCTACGTCTATCGCGGAGGAACAAACGGTAACAACCGGATCAGCGGAGGAATCGTCGGGAGGAAGGACGAGGGGTTCTTCCGTAGAGGATGCTCTCTCAGGGGACCGGCAAGGCGAAGAACCCCGACGTGCAGAAGAAGATGAACAGGTACCGACTTTTCAACAAGCGCAGTCTTCGCCCTACCACCCGCAGTCGCAGTCTTCCTTCAAATCCCACGGCAGCCGGCGGGGTAACGGCGGGTTTTTCGTTGTGAAAAACGTTACAAACGGCCACCCCTGTTAACACAATCGGGGGGAAATGCTTCCAATAATCCTCCGAAATCCTTCCAGCACCCGGCAAAGTTCGCGGCGCCCCAGCCCTGAGTGCAGCCGGGCGGCCTTCTTGTTTTTCTGCCCTGGGACAGGCAGCCCACCGCGGCAGGGTGGCGTAGACAGTCACAGTAGCCCGAGGCGTGGAGCGCAGCCGCTCGCTGTAGGGCTTGCGCCCCTTTGCCACCTTAAACCAGGGCCGGAAATCGGGCGAGTTGCGCCCCCTTGCCCCCTGTGTTGTGCACTACAGCGGAACGAACTTAACGAAAGGCCGAGGCAGGCTTCCCAGCAAGCCTGCCGCGCCCGGAGGGGGCCGGCCCGCGGCCTGAGAAGATGCTGCCGCCGGGCCGTAATGGGTTGCTTGTGGAAGGACCCGCGGCTCGCGGAGTGCGTCGCCAGCCGACAGCTGTCCCTGAAGAGGGCCAACAGAAAATCCTTCCGAAGGGACCGCCGGAAGGGCTTCCGGAATGCCCTCGAAAATCCTTCCCGAGGCTTCCGGAAATCCTTCCGGAATCCTTCCGAAATGCTTCCGAAATCCTTCCGAGATCCTTCCGCCGGCGGTATGGTCGACCCACCCTCCTGGGCGAAAGGGAAATCGAAAACTTTTTTTTTCTGAAAAAAGCAATTTGTAATGCGGCAAATGCTTCCGAAATGCTTCCGAAATCCTTCCCAAATCCTTCCGAAATCCTTCCCCTTATCCTGTTTCGCGGTCACAACTTTTTTGCTTCTCTTTTGCTTTTTTTTTTCGCCAAAAAAGCAGCTTCGCCTGGAAGGATTTCGGAAGGATTTGGGAAGGACTTTTCAGCCAAGGCGCCACTTTTTCGCCAGGCAGCGCGCGGCCTACCTCGCACACCTGCACCCGGCCGCCCGTCCGGCACCTGGCTACCTGCCTGGCCCGGAGTTCATTCTGGTTGTGCCCTTCCCCTCTGGTGTCCCAGCAGGCCACCTACAGGGCGCCGCCGAATGTGGGCAAGTTGCTTGGTGGGGCGGCGCATCTCGATAGGCATCGCCTCGCTTGCGATGTTTGATTGGCGCTTTTTGCGGTTCGTAGTGCCATGCGGCTCAAAAATTGAGCCCGGCGCTACGGCGCTCTTAAGTCTGTTCTCCGCCTGCAAATCGATGTGGCCGCAGCCACAATTGGCCCGACATAGATAGATGGCCCCACAGCTTCCAGGCTGTGGGCGCATTGAAAAGCTGGGGCGTTGAAAACATTTCGGAAGATTTTTGGAAGAATTTCCGCCGGCGGGGGAACGGCGGGTTTTTCATTGTGAAAAACGACGAGGAGGGGCGGGAAATTCTGAAGGCGTGGTACGATTCCGTGGACGAGTTCCCGGAGGAGCTCGGCGTATACAAAAACCGGCACTCGCAGGGCCTCAACCGGTGCTTCGATACGGCGGTGCGGGAAAAATACCAGCTATGCAATACAAATTTCCCGTACAACATGTACAAGATGCATCACAAATTTCGCCAGTTTGGGCGGATCTAACACTTGTCATGCTAAACTAGTTATCGAAGAACTGAACAGCTTTGATGTTATGCTGAGACTGCATCTGTACGAACGTGTACCTACGGAAAATTTGCTGTGGATACCAGTCGAAAATCGCCTACGGGCCCCCGGAGTTTTTCACGGGGCCAAGGGCGAAGTTGGTAGAGCACAATTGGTTCAAGAAGCAGGACAAAATCCTGCCGGACTTGAAGGAGAGGTTTCTGCAAAGGGTGCAGGCAAAGCTGGACTGCATCGTGTGCCACGAAAATTTTGGGGAGGCACTGGAAAAGATAGAATTCACGTATTTTGATGCGTGATTTTATTTATGTGATTGTCGTCCCAGCATCTAGCGTTGGGTTGAAGAATAAAAAGCTGCTGCACCAGCGGCAAAGTCAACGGACGTATTGTTCAATGGCTAGGGGGGACCGTTTCCTATCCGTGTGAGGCTACACCTGTATCCCTCCGCGCGGGGGGATGAAGGCGATGCGGGGAGCGTAGGCTTCAGCTCCCATAGACAAGCATCACTGTTCGTTATCGTTGTGCACTTCCGCCGTGGTGTCTTTGTTCTCAGTTGCTTTTTTCCTGCAGTGGCGCTTTACTTTTCAAATTTGTAATTCTAGTCTCGTACCACCTAGCAAGTATTTCTTCACAAACACCAAAGTCGTCTTCGTTCCTTATCAACTCGCCAATTATGCAGCCTCCCAGAAGAAAATGTGCGTGCCTGTTTCTCCTCCTCGTCTCTGCTTTTCCCTCGTCGGCGGTTTCGGATGCTGCATTTGCGAGCCGGCGTAACGGCGACGACCGTCACGTGACTCTCTCCGTGGCGGCGAAAGCGAAGTGGGTCCATCCGGCTTTCGAGCGACACACCACGCATCAGTGTCCTGTGGTTTCATCCGGCCGTCGTGCACCAGCATCAGCCAAAAACTTCTTGACCTGCGAGTACGTACCGTTGAAAACAAACGGAAGCAAGAAACTACCCGATCTATCGTCGCCTGCTTCGAATAAAACGGCTTTCTTCGGGGAACTAGCAACCCGGGATATCCTGATCTTCAGTTGCGGGGACGCGTTCGATGTATCTGAGTACCAAGAATACGTCGCTCAAAAGGAGAAAGATGAGAAAAAGGAACCGCAACTCTGGGCAGTTGCCCATCGAGAGAATTCTATGCGGCCGAACAACCTGCTGGAGAAGTTTTTTGCACCGCCGGAAAAATTCAAGCGCGTTGTCTCCATTTTCAGCGACCCGCGAGCGACCGTCTTGTGGAGCGACCTGTACTTCTTGCCGCGCCCAAAAAATCCCGCGAAGCAGAAAATGGTAGAACTGCAATTAGCGCATTCTGTTGGTGGTCATGCTAGTACATCAACATCATCACAGGAGGAGTTGTTGTCAGAGATGTTGACTACGACCACTACGAGAGACTACGTTCCCTTGCCGAGCTTCTTGACTTTCCTGGACACTCCGACGTACGAAGAAATAGAGCAAAGACTCGCACGACAAAAGGAAGCCAAATTGCAAGCTGCAGGGGAGGACCACCACGACGACCAGGATCACCAGCAAGAACTCCCCGTGCTCTACATCTCTCGCAAGTTCGGGATGTCTTCGAACCGGGACTACTGGGCCCGCGGTCTGCAAAAACAGAAGCGTCTGCACTCGCGGGGAGAGTGTTTTTTGCGGAGCGAAAAAGACTACATGGACCCCGTCATCCGGCGGAAAAACTCGCTGAAAATGGACTGGCTCGAGCGCTACAGAGATCCAAGGTACTACAAACAAGTCGACGTGAGTGGCCGGAGCCTGGTGGCGGAAGATGCTGATAATGATCTTCAAGAGTTTGCTCTTTCTGATGCTTCTTCAGCCAGCAGTACAACCACATTTTCTTCCAGCAAAAAAAACGCAACGACCACCGCATTCCGCGCTCCGCTCTACAAATTCTACCTCTCCGGCCACAACACGAATTGCCGCCACTATGCGGACGAGAAACTGGTGAAGCCGTTTTTTCACGGGTTGGTACCTGTGGTCGTTGGTGTAAGCAGGGAAGATTTGGTACTTGTCACGCCCCAAAACAGCTTTATTCACGTGGACGATTTCGAAAACGTGGAAGTTTTGGGACAGTATTTGGACTACTTGAGCCAAAACGACACGGCCTATCTGGAGTACCATCAGTGGAGGAAAGTGGTCGACTTGGTCGACTACAAAAACGACAAATTCCCCTGCGCATTCTGCCAGGCGGTAGTCGCCAGTCGGGAGGGCGGTGCGAACCAGGAGCTCAACCCCTGGGCGGTGCATCACGAAATGTTGCGGGAAAGACTAAGACAGACGGCAGCTACTGCATCAACCTCGGTAGGTGGAGTTGTTGACAATCTGGACGCGAACTTGCACTGTATGGTTGACGGATTGCTGAGAAACGGATCTTTCTCCCACTGCCCTGCAGGAGGGCGCAGGCGACCTATGGATCCTTTCGTCCGGGGAAGCGACAATGAGCAGAAAGCGGAAAATGAAAAAGCTTCTGAACCAAGCACAGAAATCGATACGGAGCGCTACTGGAGTGAGCTCGACTTTGCCCGCCAGGCAAACGACGAGATCCGCCCGGACGAAACCCGACCGGACTGGGAGTGGAGAAGACAAAGGCAAAGCACAACCGCCGCTACACAAGAAGAAGAACGACCAATAAAGTCTTCTGAACCATCGAGCAGCGGAGTGGTACAGAACAGCAGTAGGTTACGAGCCCAGCAAGAGCGGTTTGACCGGGCGTTCTCGACAAAAGACGCCCGCTTCCCGCAGGGTTACGCGGTGTATGAAGATGACAAGGATGAAGAGCCCGAGTTTGCACGAGAATGGGCGGTGATGCGGGATGATGACTGCGTGCCGGCGGCGTGGGATGGGGTCGAAGGGCAGGAGGACGCGGAGATGAAGAGGGAAAATCGTCTTAGTAGCCAGAACGAAGATTCATCAGAATTGCATGTTGATGATGTTGAGTATCAGGCTACACCACTTCCAAGGAACAAACCTGATGAGCAAGCGGGTGCTACGGGACAACAAGAAATCAAGCGCGTATCTTCACAAGACGAGGACGAAGAAGCAAATTTCTATGAAGTAGATCAAAATCAATTTCCCTTTGCAGTTCCAAAGTCCACAACTTCGACCAAAATCTGTTTCCCGCTTCTACCGATTTGTTCTATTCGAGCCTCCCTTCGGTCGTGGTCTTCAAGCACATCACGCAACTCTGCTGGCGGACAAAGCGCGGGAAAAGCACTGCGGCTATGAAATGACGATCGCTCATTCTCACGATCGACATTTATTTCCGATCACCTTTTTCGAAAGTTTTTTGCAAAGATGAAGAAAGAGCCTGCGTTCTTCCCTCATTCACTCTCACATACAACCACGGAAATCACACATTTAGTACTTGACGAGTATGAGCAAATAGAGTACAAGCGCTACTAAGTAGATGTAGATCCGTGCCTACCGGGCCAATTTTTTTTTGTGTAGTGGGTCGACGTAAGTTCAAGTCGCAATAGTTTGTCCGATCAAGTCCAAACGGTTCTTGTTTAGATGCCGGCGTGCGCTGTAAGGGTAACTGCTTAACTGGGACAGGGACTTATTGCGTTTCATAAGAACCGAGTGTAAGAAAAGACCACCTCCTGGCGCAGCTGGCTTATCGTATACATACGAGCTTGACTCGAGTTTAGGCGTTGGTACGTAGGTACAAAATGAGCAACCAGAGCGGTACCTCGCCCCTCGTTGGAACTTCAAGTTCTACTTCCTCCACGTCTCGGCCGCGAAACACAACAAGAAAGGACGATGGTTCTAAGAACCTCACGGCCTCTGAAGGAGACACCGCTGGTGCATCCAAAGATCCTCCTATTCAGTACCACGCGTCGCGAACCAGCACCATCACCGCCGTTTCCGAGACCAGTCCCCGGCAGGACTCGGCGGAAGCGGAGACCGAGGCGATCCTGCACGACTTGCAGAGCGAGGATTTGCGAAGCTTCCACATAAGACTCAAGGGAAACGAGAACGAGAGATTCGAGGTGGGTTCCTCCTCCGCGACGAGTGGACTGACCTCGTCCATCGAAAGCTCGGAGAAGAGCGACGTGTTGTCTTCCCCCGGCTTGCTGTCGCCGCAGGACGACCAGAATATGGGCGGAGGCGGTTCTCGGTTGCTGGTGGAGAAAAACGGTAAAGAGACCGTGGTCACCGCGTTTCATACAACTGGCCGCGTTGTTGAGGGCGGGACAAAATCACCTCGTCCAGGACATCAGCCGGATCTATTGGACGATAACCACACAGCGATATTCGACCGCGAACGCGCCGACCGCGAAGTCGCAGCGGAGTTGCAGAGACAGAAGAACAGTGAGGACAGAGCAATTTCCGGGTCACCCCAGCAGGAGCCGCCTGAGCGCAACCCGAAAGTGGACAGCCAACTACCAGGAGAGCCACAATCCACACCTGTCGTCGCTGAAGACGACCCGCACGCGCCGCCCGAGTCAGAATTGCGAAAAAGGCGCGGCATTAGGAGCACAACAGCAGGCAGCTCGAACCGCCCCGCATCGCCCACGAACTCTGCGGTGGAGAAGGAGAAGATAAAGCAGAGCCTCTTCCATCCCTTGCAACAAACCCCCCTTCCGGTGAGGAGACGCAGCAGTACGCACGAGCATCAGCATTTGGACAGATCTTCCGGCTCCGATAATTTGAAGCCCAGGATCAGATCCGCCTCGAAAGACTCCGTGCAGCAAAATCATGCTGTCGGGCCCCAAATAACCAGCGCCCGTGCCCGCTCTGCGACGAAGGATTTCAGCTCTTTGAAAACTCAGCCGAAGCCGCATTTAGCACCCGCGCCCAGTCCGACAGGCGGGCTGTTTCCGACGGAGAGGGGGTCCAGGGCGTTCTGGCTCCTTTGGCTCGCTCTGGGATTGTCCTCGACGTTGCAGGCGTTTGGGTTCTCCACGTTGACGTGTCAGTTGTCGGGGTGTTTCTGCGTCTTGCTGTGGATACAACGGAATATTGAGTTAACCGTCATCGCGGTGGAACTGTTTCTCCACGTGCCGGGCATCTTCTTCCGCGAATTCCAGTCCCGGGGCGCGCACAAAATTCCGCAAGACGCATGCATTTTGTGCATCGCGCCGCACAACAACCAGGTATAGAGGATGTTTTTCTGCAAATAGTCCAGGTTTTCCAATTCTGTCTTGGTGCAGCGCGCTGGATACTTAGCCTTGTATCGATCTAGGTGGTTGAAGCCGAAAATCAGATTCTCGACATGGTTCTTGAATTGTCTTTATCGACACGAACACAAAAGTTTAAATAATGCTCTTTTCACAGTTCCTCGACCCGCTTGTAGTCGGCCGCGCCTGCCAAGGCCGCATCGCCGACCCGATTGGGTACGTCATCGCCGCCCATACGCTCCGCCGCCCGTACCTCGGTCACGTCGCGAAGCTGTTCGACCCCATACCCGTGGAGCGGCCGCAAGACAACGCTACAAAGCACTCGGTGAAGATAAAAGTGCAGGGGGATAGGGTTTTACTGCATCGAGAAGTTGACGAAGTTACGAAAACAACCGGCGACGAGGAAGATATAGCGAAAACGAAAGCCAAAACTTCTACCTCTTTCCACGACATTCTGTCCCCGGGCTGGATGGTTATGTTTGGGCAGAAAAACCTCCAGAACGGCGTTGTCACGGAAGTCCTGGGCGAAACCGAGTTGAAACTGAAATTTCCAGTAACGCAGCAAACGGACGACGTCGTCGAGCTAAATTCCTTCAAAGTCGCCCCGGCGTCGGATTCCCGCGCGCTTCTCGACGCGTGCATCGATCGGTTGGACAAGCACCGGGTGGTTGGGATTTTTCCCGAAGGCGGGTCGCACGACAGGACGAGTCTGTTGGAGTTCAAGCCGGGTGTGTCCTTGCTGGCTTTGCAGGCCAGTGTGGAGCTGAAAAGACCAATTCCGGTTGTCCCGGTGGGGCTGAATTACTTCAAGGGGCATCAGGTAATGAGGTTGAAAAGAATTTTTTTTTTTCAGGTTGAATTATCGTAGAGATGGATGAAAACGTGCAGCAGCAGGTTTCATCTTCTAATCCTGCTTTTCCTGCACAGAGTCGCATAGCCGACTGTCATTGTTGATCCACATTAATTATTCACTGCCCTCTCACCCACCACAGTTTCGCAGCCGTGTTTTTGTGGACATTGAGGACGCGATTTACCCCTCCGAAAACCTGCTCCAAGATTATCTCGACCCGGATAAGCGCCGCAGCGCGGTGGCCACCTTTCTCAAGCAGATCACGAAATCGTTGAGGAACGTCACGACGGAGACAGACGATTTCGAAACGCTGAAGCTCTACTGGGCCCTCCGGCGACTCTACCTGCCCCCGGGGCATCAGAAACTTTCTTTCGAACAGAAGCAAAAAATGACCCGCGCCTTCGCGGAGGGCTGGCCGCAGTTCAAGGAGATGCCGGAGATCCAGGAATTGTGTGCGCGGGTGAAGAAATACACGAGTCTCTTGCAGGACTACGGGATCCACGACTACATGGTGGCGAAACTTTTCCCGAGGCATGCGGTAGTATCTTCTTCCGCAGCGGCGGACCAAGATGGAGAAGGCGGCACAGTATTTGAAAGCAACTCCGTGGGCTCTGGCTCTGCTTCCCCCCCTTCCGATAGCGACAGAGGCAGTGCGATAAAAGAGCAGGATTTTCACTCTCATGCTCGCCGCGCAGCTGCTCCCGGTAGTAGTACTTCTACCGCTTCATCTTCATCATCTACCTCTAGCAACAACTCAGCCAACATTCGAGCCGGGTTGAGGTACACGTTAATCCACCGAGCGTTATTGTTACTCTCTTTCTCCCTGATCTGCATCCCCACCACGGTCCTCGCGTCCCCGGTGCTGCTGCTCTCCAACTACGTCGCGAAATCGAAGGCGAAGGAAGCGTTGTCGCGGTCCAACGTGAAAATCGCCGCCAGGGACGTGATGGGCAGCTGGAAGGTCTTGACCGCAATCGCCTTGGTGCCGGCTTTGCACTTTCTCTACACGTATTTCGTGTACACCACGGTGAACGAGGCGTATGGATTACTGTATCAAAAGGAAAAATCCCCCCTCCCCACATCAAAAGGAAGTTTCTGATGCTGGAGTTGTGTACACAAATCAGGTCTGTC
Source organism: Amoebophrya sp. A120 (assembly GCA_905178155.1). Classification (NCBI taxonomy): domain Eukaryota; class Dinophyceae; order Syndiniales; family Amoebophryaceae; genus Amoebophrya; species Amoebophrya sp. A120. The sequence continues at coordinate 2,802,685 of CAJINV010000005.1, forward strand.
TTGCAGTAGAGGACTGCAAGCCCATTATATCAAACCTAAGTAGAAGGGTTTTGCCGTAGGCGCGGAGCATGGCAAATGTGTACTCTGTAGGCCCCATGCATGCACTCTGCAGAAACCGCCTGCATAGTGCGGCGGAGTCGCTGGATTGGCCTTCTTGCAATACAGAGGCGATTTGTGTCCACGAATCAGCATCGCAAATTTTCAGAAGTGTCCCTTTTTGGTATGGGGAGGTGGGATTTTTCCTCACGATATACTGTTCTTCTTCTTCATGCCGTTCGTCTACTTCTGGAGCCTGCTGATCGGAGAGAACGTTTTGCGGATCGCCAGGTCCATGAAGCCGCTGTTCTTGATTCTGTCCTCGCCCAGTTTGGTCGAGGAGCTGTACTTTTTGCGGAAAGATTGCGTGAAGCGGACGGTTCATGCGGTCGACGAACTCGGGTGGGGCTTGAAGGTGATCAACAGCGCTAGCCCGAATGTGAGTCTGATACAGGAATAGAGAAAGAAGTGAAGCAGACCAAATAAACTTAAACCTTTTCTTTCAGTCAGACCCTGGCGCGTCTCTCTCAGTCATGAACGAGTCTGCCTTCGCAGCTGTAGCCGCGAAGCACAAGAGTACAAAAGCACGATAAGTGGCGGCGCCACTGCCCCCACAAAAAGAACATGACCGAATTGAAATTTTCAGTCGGATCTGGTGGCTGCGGTTTTACATGTGCAGTATCGGCACATTTTTTGTTCCTTCATGCTGCAAAACAGGCTCGCTAATATTCGATCTTTCCTCACGCGCCGTATCGAACGATTGGTCATCCTCATCGTCTTTTCGTAGACAATTTTCGTTACCACACAATCACGATCTCCAGTCGATTCGGTTCTTATTCGTGGGTCTATGTTCTAACTCGGCTTCACTATCGCACAGAGATCCTCCTCTTGATCTTCATTCGTCTATAGCAGTTTGGTTTCCGTTCGGGCTCGTCGGGGCGGGAAGATTGTGATAGCATTATCAGACGAAAGAGAAATGGGACATCGACGACGAAGCGAATCTCGGTAATTTTCAGCAACAAAATGGGGCTAAAATAGGTGAGAATGCCAACTCAAGTCAAGTGGATCATGATCAAAATGCGCAGTTCCCGGCGCAACATTTTGTGGCTGTTGTCATATTTCATGCGAAAAAGAACTCTAAATATAGCTCGACGAGTATCGAAATCGATCTAAGCCTCCCTCCTGTGGTCGTATGTCCTGTTTTTTCGTCAGTGTCTCGTCGTCACCCACCATGATGGACATGTTCCCCTCGGCCCGGTATACTAGAAATTCTCATTTGTATTGCCACATGATGTGTAGAAGTTTCCAGCGACGGGCCCTCCTGCTCTCCATCGGTGCCGCGCTCCTCACCATTTGTTCCAACCCGGCCTCGGCTCGTCTGGAGTTTACCGCGCTAGCACCATCCGAGGAGGAACATCATGCTTCGCACCGAGCCGCCCCCACACCCGGCACGAAGGAGAGTCTGCTCCAGCAACAGGAGGAGCTCCAGGAGCAGCAGGAGAAAGAAGCCGAGGTGGAGGAAATCGAGCAGCAGCACACCTATCTCACCTCCGAACAGATTTCTGCTGAAATAAGGAAAATCGTCGATCAAGATCCGGAAAAGCGATTTACCGTCGAACGACTTTCCGACGAAGCCTGGACGTCAACGAGCGAAAACCAAAACGTCGGCATTGACGTAGTCCATTTCCAACCGAACGCAGTAAACTCTTCTCCAAACGGTAAGAAAGCGTTTTTCCTGTTCGGGTTACACGCACGAGAATTGATTTCCTCGGAGACGGGGCTGCAGTTCCTGAAGTCGCTGCAGCAAAACGGGTCGCCGTTCGAGGTAAAGCTGATTATCGACGTCAACCCGCTCGGGAGGCGACAAGTGCTGAACAAGCAAGGGTGTCAACGCTACAACGAGAACGACATCGATTTAAACCGGAATTTCGACTCGGGCTTCGGCCAATCGGACGACGATGTGAATCCGACAGGGAGCTCGGCGTTTTCCGAACCAGAAGCGAGGATTTTGAGAAAGGTGCTTTCTAAAATTTTTTTATTCATTGCCTGGCATGGTGACACAGAAATGCATGGCAGAAATGATTTCAATTTCTTGGTATACCTCTTTATTTGCGCATGTTGACAAGTTTGTGAAAAGCACTAGCATTTCAACATTCTCGTTCTTTGTCAGGTCCTGGAAACATTCGACTACGATATCTGGATCGACAGCCACACGGGCGAGTACAGCATGCTCCTCCCCCTGGCTTACACGCAGGACCTTCTGCCCGAGTACGATGCAAAGTTGCTTCCCTTAGGGCAGTACCTCAATCAGGTTGACCCGGATTTGCAACTCAACTACGGCTCCATGCCACGACTGACGCGGACCACGGTGGGTGGCAGCTGCCTCGACTTCGCCACGGGGCTGATGCGGAAGCGGGGGAAGGTATTGAGATATCTGGGTCGTAGTTTTTGTTTTAGCGAGATCAATGATCTTCACGAGATGGCTGTTCTTGCTGTTGCTGCATCATGACACATGACAGACACAAGAACTCCCTTTCCTTGTATTGAGCCTAAGCGTCGACAAGCAACATCATGACCATAAACAAACTCTTTAGGTTCCCTATGCCATGGCGTTCGAGATGTACGGTCGCTCTCCGTCGGACAAGAACTCGATCTACTACCAAATATCAAATGCAAATATGTCTGGGAATGGAAGGATCCAACTTGTCATGCTGTTTTTGGACTCTAAAAAAATTTGTATTGCATGACCAGCAAGAGGGGTACAGTTTGTGCTACACGGGCAGGGCGTTTCTCATGCGGAAGGTGCATCAGGAAGCCCTCTAAAAGTCTGCGAAGATGCTAGGTCATGCATTACAGGCATCATGGGTCATCAGAAATATGCATGACAAATTTTGCATTCTTCCAGACCCAGACACATTTGCATTTGATACCACATCTTCAACGACAAAGACTACGTGGAGAGCCAGGGAAAAAACATCCACTTCTACGACAACCCAGGCAAAAACGCCTGGGTCCGAGCGGAAAGAAGCGGAGATCAGGAATGCATGCACAACATGTATATAGTTTTAAGTTGTTGTTCTCTGGATATTCGTGCTCCATCTTTCTGCATTGCTTTGCATGCGCCGCATGGCAGGTAGTATTTCTTGTGCTACGTCAGCATGACAATGTTAGTGTCAATATCACCTTCCCGTAAATTGATTATCATTCCTCAGGTTTTCCCCTACCTACGAGCAGGATTGTGGCAAAGTGTGGTCGACGTTCGTGCCGGTTTACTACAACATCCTTGAAAAAATCTGTGCACAGGAAGGCTGGAGCTACAAAACAAATCAAGCTACTACACCGGTGGCCCTGACCAAGGACCAGGAGGACGAAAATTACCGAAAACAGTTGAACGCCGAGTATGTGAAGAGCATGCGGGAAAAACGAACAAAACGGCTTGGAGCTGCCTCGAAGGAGGGAGAACCGGCGTACAGTCCAAGCCTAGAGGAGGACGACGAGTTGTTGGACGGAGCAGAAGAGAAGGGCGAGGACCTGGTGTTGCAAGACAACAGAAACAGAGAAGAAGACGGCACTAGTACTTCTTCGAACGGGAACGCCGCGCCATTCTCTAATGGAGCTGCTGCCGGCGATTCTACAAGTGGTGCCAGTGCGACCGTGCGAGCAGCCACCAGCTGGTCCGCGATGATGCGTGTGTACACGGCCGCCTTGTCCCTCTGCCTCCTGCTGCTCATCGTCGGGCACTTCCTCGGGTGGCTGCAGCCGTTCGCGAAAAAACTCGCCCGGGTGCGGAACTACTACCAGCAGCGGATGGACTTTTACAAAAAGAAGAACGGCTTCAGCAACTTCAATGACGAGAGCCACGCGATCGCCACCGGTCTGCAGGACTTGTCCACCGGCTACTGGTCGGACGAAGACCACAACCGGCACCACGGTGGGGATCAGCACGAGCGGAGCAGCTTGCTTGGCAGCGGCGGTGGGTTGTACAAAAAGTCCTTTTTGCAGTCTTCTACCCCGACGACGCAGTCCTTCCACTCCTCGCAGCATCTGTAGCGAAAGATTTTTTCGTTTTCGAGGACGAGAAATCAAATGATTTTCGAGACGACAATTTTCTCTCTGTACTAACTTGTAATGGTGTATAATGTGGACGGAGGTGATCATGTAACTGTATGGATATCATGTGTACGAATGTGAATTTCAGCAGTTCCACGAACAGAAAAAGTTTCAGTTGATTTACAATCGTATCTATGCTTCTAAGATCTTGTCCAACAAAAGTCGGAGCATTACTCAGGTAATGGGGGGGGAGGGGGGGATGCATCCATGCTTTTTGGGCATTACTCAAACCGGCGACAACTTGCGCCGAGCCGTCCTATCGTCCTCGTCGCTCTCCTCCATCACCGGCCGCCGATCCGCCAGGCCACCCCGTCTCCGTGTCCCTCCATCAATCGCCGATCGTCTCCGCGGCCAGCCACGCGGCACGCGCGGCCGCGGGCCCGCCCGCCACCCAGCGAGCGCAGACCTGCGGCCATGTGGCCGGGAGGCAGCCACGATTGGCAATGTGTAATGCTAATGCAGAAACCAACGAAGGACAAACTGCTGACGTGGCTCTTTCAATTTTCCTCCATCGGAGGAACGTAAGCGTTGAGATGGCCACTCCAACTACTTACTTATTTTGACTCTCTGTTGTCCTAGTGGTCCTCGTCCTTCACTTCTGCGTTACAATTTTCCAAAGTTGGAAACTTGTGTTTCAGAAATGAGGGACAAGAAAAGAAGCACGAAGCTATTGCAGTGGCCATTTCAACTGTCTTCCATCTGAGGAAAGTTGACGTGGCCCCTGTTATGTTTTTTCCTGCATTCCTGCATTAGAAACGAGGGGCGAAGGAGACACGACCTGAGTAGAAGTTTTATTCAGGCCGCCGGACCTGAGCAACGTCGGCGAGAGAAGACAAACCGCCTTGGAAATTCAAAACTTTTCGGATTCCCAACCGGGCTTCTCTCCATGGACTGGGTCGAGAAGAATCTTTCCCGAGCAAGTCTTTCGAGAAAATCCCGCTCCGACAGTTTCTAATTGGGTTTTTCTCCACGGACAAAATACAATTTGACCCCAATAATAGCATATAGCGCCACGAGAATGAAACGAGCGACCTACGAGAATGACGCAGCAAATGGGGCTCCACCCGCTTCCAACTTTTCCCGCTCCGGACGGGGTAGAGGTTGCGTTTTTTACAGGGCTTTTGCCCGTTTTTTCGCGCAGAGCTGCTTGCTTTACACACGGTTTTTCTCCACTCGAGCGGTCGGGTGGAGAAAAACTGCATTACAAATTCGCAAAACCGGACGGATTTAGATGCGGTTTTTCTCCCCGCAGGAGAAAAGCCGCGTCACAAATTCGCAAACTTCGATGGGATCTTTCTCTCCCCGGGACCTCGGGTAGAGAAAGCCCGTATTACAAAAGACCCGAGCTCCGGTTCTCCGCGTTACAAATGCGGAAAGGTCGGGCGCTCCGCATTACAAATGCGGAAATTTACATGCGGCTTCCCAGAGCTCGGGACTGTGGGTAATGCGGAAAGCCCGGAGCTCGGGTTGTCCGCATTACAAATGCGGAAAACCCGGGCTCTCCACATTACAAATCCTCCTTTCGCCACAAGCGGCTGCCGCCGCACCGTCGTGCGTAACCTTTTGCGCGATGCTATCACCAACCTACAAAATTCCCATTCCCCCACACACGCATCGATAGCATCCGGCATTAGGTTATGCTGCATGGTATCGCCGCGTGCGAATTTCCCTCGCAGCGATACCATGCAGCATTAGGCTACGCCCGAACTGTGGCTGTCTTTTTCTGCCCAGTTGGGCGCTGGGCAGCTTCTTTTCCCCCCCAAACACGAGCGCGCGGAACCCGGGAAAAGTTGTGGTTGTACAAAAAGTCCTTTTTGCAGTCGACCCCAACGACACAGTCCTTCCACTCCTCGCAGCATCTGTAAAGAAAGATTTTTGGTTGACAAGGTGAAATCTCAACTACTCAAAAAAAGCTCAACGTTTAGAAAAAAAACATCAACTATTCAAAACAATATTTATTTATTTCTTTATCTCTCTCTCTCTCCCTCTCTCTGTCTCTCCTCCTCCTCTCTGGTATTCTCCTCTACTCCTCTCTTCCAGACGTTCCTTTCTCCCTCTCTCTGAACTCCCGCCGCGCACTGCTCGTCATCCCTCTGGCCCCCGCCGATTCCTGCTCTGCATGATTGTTCCGTGTGTCGTTCTTCATTTATTTGTGTTGTTTCTTCTCCTGTTCTTGGCGTCGTTTATATTTCTCCGCTTCAGACAGTTCAAAAACAAAATCTAGATGTGCACACTAACTATGTTGAAAGGGGCCGGCTATCATGTTTCGCCAGAATATCGCAGCCACTATTTGGCGCGCCGTATTGACGGGCCAGATGTAATGTGACACGCGATGGATATCTCGGTGAAGACGCGTCGAATGAAAGCAGCGCGTAGCCCCAGGGGTGGCATGTTGGCTGAGCAGCTTCGTCCAGAACGGTCGAACGCATTTGGAAAACCAAAAAGCGCGAAATCGCGTTGCTTTGTCCGACCGGAATTGTCAGACTTCAACGAAAATCAGCCAATTTTTCAGATTTTTGCGAAAAAATAGGGGGGGAACTCTCGCAAAATTTTGAAAATCAGCCCTATTTTTTGCGTTTTTACTTGGCGGAATCCGGCGAAACCACCGGCGAGCAACCACAAGCGCCTTGCCACGAGCAGCGGCGTCGAGGCATGTGCCGTTCCCTGCTAAGCTTTCGCCGGGCCGCCTCGAGGATGGAAATTCAGAAGCTGCTCCGCAGGCCGCAGGAATTTTTGTATGATATTCCCCAGATATCCGGCAAAATTTGCGTTGTCAGGCTTACAGAGCACGCTCCAGCAGTGCCAGAGAGGTGCCTTGTCGACAAGGTCTTGCGACGGCATTGCGCACATCTCTCACCTTTCGCTTCGTCACTTCATGGAAAATCTCAAAGCATGGCAACTGGGGGGTGGTGACGTTTTCAAACGGGATACGCAGCGCCACAAAAACACGCGAAACCGAACGGCAGCAAGGGGAGGGGGACACAGAACAACAACGGAAAAAAGGCATCGCAGCATAAGTGCCTGACGAACACAACGGAAAAAGTTCCTGACGACGACACAGAACAACAACGGAAAAAGTTCCTGACGACGAACTTTTTCCGCTGTGTTCTGTCGTACGAACAACGGACGCAGTCCTTCCACTCCTCGCAGCATCTGTAAAGAAAGATTTTGGATTTAGTGTGGGGTGAATTTTTTCGACGAGGAATTGGATGATTTTCGAGATGATAACTTTCATCTCGAAAACAACACTTGTAATTAATATCAAATCATGTGGACGATGATCACGATTCCCGTAGCTGTTACTGTATAAAGAAACCTGGACGATAAAGTGCTTTTCAGTAGTTCCACGAACACCAGAAGATTTCAGTTTATTCACAATCGTATGCTTTTATATGCAAATTGACATCGGCAAAGTATGGTGGGGATTGTGGTGGTCTTGTTTCCTTGTATGATAATGAGACGCGGCGATTGCGGCTGCGCATCACCACGAAAGCCATCCAGCTATTAAAGAACTCCTCAAATGCAAACTGTAAATGCGCTGACTAGAATGCTGTACAAAAAACCTGAAGATAACCCGCATATAAATCCGTATCCGAATTGTGATCCCTGGTGTTGCGAGATTGATGTGGCGGAAGTCGGTGAAATTCATGAAAGTCGTGTTCTGTTTTCACGTGCAGTAGTGAGAGACCACTAGAACAGAATTTGAGCAGCGGTGAGTGTCGGTAGAACACATTTCAGCTTCTATGCAGCAAGCAAATTACCATACTTACGTGGACCCCTTGGATATTTTGATATTCTATTTGGAAGGCGCGTGAACATAACAAAGCCACTTCATTGCGGCAGCAATCAAGTACAAAAAGACTCCTCCTCAATTTACCACCTCCCATGTACATTATGTTTGTTTTCAACCGGAATCGACGCCATTCAAAGTTTGCTTCTGACTTTCTAACATTCTCGCGACCACCTTGAGCTTCTTCTTGTTGACGAGAAGCATTTTACTGAACAATTTCAACTTGTACTCGCCGCTTTTCATACATCATGCTGCGCGCCTTTATTTCCGCCCTGTGGCGGCTGTTGGTCCGGGCCTGGGACTTGTGGAAGCGGTTGGTTTTGAAGAACCAAATCATCAACACTTTACTCCTGGCAACCCTATCCACGTGTGTCTTCACCGTCGCGACGCTGGTCTTGTTCTGGTTCGCCTACAACGTTTTCGTTCCGGGAGACCTAGTTCTACCGCTCCACGCAACCTACTCATCTTCTGTGGACGAGCCGGCTGGTGGTGCAAGTGGACCACAACAAGTTACGCGCGGAGTTCAAGCCGCTAGTACTACACCAAGTTCGAGTAGTACAAGCAGCGGTCGCGTTTGTGCGGAGTTCGGCTTTCTCGACCAAAAAGAGCCGTTTCAAGCCCCGATAATAGCAGCGACGAAAATACCTTCAGCCACTGGGGGAGCTGCGTCTGAAGGGTGGTCTAGTACTTCGTCCGACGAGTCCGCAATGGAAGAGAGAGAAATAGCAAGCGCCACCGTCGAGGAACAGGAAGTAATAGACAAGACTTTTTACTCGCAGGGGTTTGAGAAAACCGTTTTCTCCACCGTCTCCTCCAGTTTCCTCCGTTTCACCAGCAGAACGCTAACGAAGGCGAAGTCGGTATTCCGCCTGAGACTAGCCGCAAGGCTCCCGCCGATAAATTCTGCACGGAACTTCAACGACGAGCTCGGGCCGATAGGTGTGGCGCTCACATTGCTGTCAAGTACACAAGCAATAAAACACAGCTCTGGTGGCACAAGCGCCGTGAACGATAGTGCTACGAAAGCAAATAAAGCTGCATCGTCGAAAAAGGAGAAAGATAAAGAAGCAAAAAACGTACATTCTTCTCCAATAGTACCGCAAAGAAAGACCTTGTCTCGGCGCTCCTTTTTCGTGCCGGCGACTTCGGACCCGAATGCGCAGAGTGTCTTCAGCTTCCTGATCTTGAACCCGCTGCGGATGGTGCTTTCCAGGCTGTTGCACGCGGATCAGGACCCCTACTGGGACTCGGATTTTCACATCAGCCTGGCGGAGAATTTCAGCTTGAAATCGGTATAGTTAGTTTGATGTTCCGTTTGCGCTTGCAGTGTCTCTCCACTTGCAGCTCAGTCGTGGTAGCGCACTGTAATAGATAAGCAGCCCAAATGTTTCGTCGCATTCACTCATCATGCTGCAGCGCAAGAACGAGATGAATGAAGATTTTGACTTTTGGAAAACATCGCACATAAAAGCAAAAGCAAATTTTCAACCGCCCATGAACATGATTAGGTCCTTCCCTCCGATCGTCTTGAGCTCTGCCTCTCCCCTGCCGTCCGCATGGAGAACCTTTTTCTCATCCTGGAACCAGAACTGGACGGGTTTAAGCGCTGGATCCGGATGTACCCGTACCTTTTCGCGCTAACCGCACTGGCGGTGGCCTTCACCATCGGTTGCGGGGTCACGTTGTTCCTTTTCATTCTCTCCAGCACAGTATTGCAGGAGGACGTGGAGAACGAGGAAACAGAGCTCGACGAAAGTGCACTCGAGGGTGGAGGTGCTGCGTCAAATTATAACGGCACAGGAAATAACAACTATGGCGACGAGCAAAACGGGAAGAACGCCAATGGTAGAAGCTCGGAAGTAGATATAAACCCGAGCCAACACTCCTCCCCCACATGCAGCACTACACGGAGTCCAAACAACGCCGGGTTCGGCCATAACACAACGCGAACGAGGCTTGTGCAGTCTCCCGGAGCCGCGGGCGGGGGTTTGGATAGTCCGACCAGCTCGCCCGCGTCGAGTATGGTGAAAAACAGAAAGAAAAACGGAGGTGGCGGGCAGTTCAATTTAGATTCAAGTCCGGTCAACAATCAACAGAGCAATAGCGGCGCTGGGCTGTTCAGCGATACGACTGCAAGCCCGATGTCGGAGAAGAACCTCGCGAGTGGCAGGGTCTCCGTGGATACAAATGATGGTACTAGAACTCTTGAATTCCGATTCGTATGAAGTTTTTGGTTGTAGGGGCATAGGCTGCTGGTTTTAGTCCACGGTCATGTAAAAAAATTCCATCTATCACACGAAAACTTCACATACAGGCACTGCACCACGGCGGCGCAAGAATAAACGAAGCAGCAACAACCAAGCAGACGCAAACACGGTGAGGCACCTCGCGAATCAAAATTCATCGCAGGCTTGACACGGTTGCGAGTAGAAGCGACGGACCGACTGCGTCTGCGACGGCACGGCAGCGAGTGGCTAGCATGGCGGAACTGGCGATCACGCAACGTCGGAAAAAAGCATTTTGGCCTGCTGCTGCGTCTTCGTTGCTTGCCCCCGCAACACGACGAGCCTTCAGCGGTGCACGCTGGAGGCTCCTTGTGGCCGTGCTCTACTTTCCGGAATTTCGTCTGTGTGTGTGTGTGTGTGTGTGTCAAGAGAAAGATGGCAGGCCAGAAACCACCGGCTGCAGGAGGAGGTGCGGTCTATTTCAGGTTGTAGCCCGTCGTGCCCCTGCAGCTGCGGGTAGTACAGCTGGGCCGCACGCGGATGATTTTCCACCTGGCGACACCGAGCACAGATTGACAACGCTTGCTTTCGTTTTCAAAGAAATAATGAACGACTTTCGCATACAACATGTACATGATGCTATGATCGCGACAGCCACAGTAGAAATCATATCCTCACTCGCCTCCGCATTTTGATTTTGGAAGCGCAACTTCATCGAAGTGCTAGTATCGCTACAGAAGTTTTCCAAGTAGTGATAGACCTGCTCCCCTCCGCTTTGGAGGTCCTAGGGTTAATACTGGCTGTTCGACTACATTGACGCACAAACACCTACACGCGGGACGGTATGGCAGGTCAAGTGACTCTTTGTCGACTGAATGGACGAACCTAGGCGGTCAACCTCTTTCCCCTTCGGTAAAGATGAAGATCTTGTCAAGGATGTGTAGGGTTCATGGAGATCAAAACAAAGAAGATGAAGATCTTCAACGACTCATTGTCGTTGCCACAGCCGCCACCTGCAGGAGTTGTGTTTATTTCTAGACTAGCAAGATGTCGAGGATCTGGTTCTTCTTCTCGCGTGTCAACCATAGCGCGGACACATGAAGCCCGAGGATGACCCTCCTGCACCTTTATGGCCAAGCTATTGCGCTCCTGCTGATACATAATCAACATACTAAGATGAAAGTCCACACGGCCGCTTCAAGTTTTTTGCAGCTTTTGCTCTCCGTTTCTTTCACAATGAAGCTGCTTTTCGTCACGATGTTTTGCGTTTCCGTTTCGCCAGACTTCAATACTCACGTGGACTCCACGACAAGGTCAGGTTCCCTGGTGTTTGTTTCCGGCGCATTTCTGCAGCAACCACCCTCACCCAAGCTAGCCAACACACCCAATCCCTGGGCGCTGATGCCATCGGCAGGAGTGGCGCAGCACCATCACGGTAACCCAGCCTCATCGTCTGGCGCTCCTGCCCAGAATGAAAGAAACCCGCAGCACCACCTGAAACACGCCCATCCCCAATCGACCAGCAGCGGGCACCAAGCTAAGTCCACGACCTCCTCTTCTCGCTCTTTACGAGGACATCAGCATCACCATTCCCACAAAAAGCAGGAGTCCAAGCGCGGTTTGACCGGTTGGCAGTTGAAATTTTGGAACTACAGTATGAACTGCAATAAATATGTCTGGGTCTGGAAGAATGCAAGGTTTGTCATGCACATTTTGCATGACTCCTGATGTCTGTGATGCTTGCCCTAGCATCACAGATTTTGTGAGGGCTTCCTGATGCCTATATCGCATGAGAAATGCCCTCTCGCCCTGGCAAAAACTGAACCTCTTTTGCTGTTCATGCAATGCAGATTTTGGTAGAATTCAGACGCAGCATCACAAGTTTGAATCCTTCCAGGAGACCCAGACATATTTGCAATGCATATACAGGAATGGAGAGCAAAAAGTTCACACGGACGAGGTCCAGGATGCTGGACAGTTGTATCCTGTGCAAAAGTATCGTACTCGTATTGCAGTCATGCATTACAAATCTTGTTCTTAAGCTAAATCCGCATGACAAATTCCATTTCACATGCTAAGGAAATTTGTAATGCGATTTATACTAGTACGATACTTTTGCAGTTCATAAGTTGGAGTTGGAGACGATTCTCCAGTTTTTGGACAAGGGTGCGGAAGAGAAGGTGAAGAACTTTGCGCAGATGCGGGACCAGTTTCTGCGCATCACCCGGCACAGTCTCGTCCCGCTGGAGGACGATTATGTCTTGGGGAAGACGATAGAAACCGGGATGAACGGGGCCGTGCTGAAAGTGAAGCGAAAGCCGAAACCACCACTAGTACCCTGGCAGGAGGAGGAAAACAGAAGGGTCAAAGAGATCGATTTGATCAACGCGCGGGGGAAGCAGGCGGAGAAAGCTGGCGAGGATCAACTGCTGTCGTCCTCATCTCCAAGTCAGCTTGTGCAGCGGCGGCCGGCTGGCGCCGGAGCAGGCATTGCGTCTTCTTCTAGAAGCCCCGGTGGGGGCGTCGGTTTTTACACTAGTAGAGACCAGCAGTCCGCTCATCTAGACTGTTCGAATTACCGCAGCATCTCATGCGTTGCGAAAATATGCAGCAGGTTCAGTCGCGATGGAGTTCTTGCCGAATCTTCGAGCGAACAAGTTGGTGTTTCGGCGTCGTGCCAGCAACAGCAGCAGGAGCACGGCATTGGTCATGCGTATGCAACGCAGCAGCATAATAATAATTCCACCGAGGGTTACCGCCCCCTTGCGCAGTCGTCCCAGCAAAACAGCCCCTGCTCAGGACCCGGAATTGCACCTAAAGAGGAGATATGGATTGCAAAAATGTCTGGGTCTGGAAGATTGCCAGATTTGTCATGCATGTTGTGCATTGGCCATGATGTCTGTGATGCATGCCCTAGCATCACAGATTTTTTGAGGGTTTCGCGATGCCTATTCCGCATGACAAATGCCCTCTCCGCGTAGCAAAAATTGCATTCCCTTTGCTGCTCATGCAATACAGATTTTTTTGGAATGCAAATTCAGCATCACAAGTTGCATTCTTCCAGACCCAGACATTTTTACATTTGATAGGAGATGGAGGAGCGGGAGTTGGAAGACCTTTCAAGCCTCTGCCACAGCCTCCTATGGCGTTCTCAAATGTTACATTCTCAACTGTTGCATGAATTTGTAATGCAAGAATAGCACAGGCCAGAGGGAAAACCCTGCGCGTCTTGCATTACAGATTTGGTGCGGATTCTAGTGCTATTTAGCCCTCCGAGAATTTGTCATGCGAAGCACCTTCGTCGTTTGGTGGCTCGTGGTCATTTTGCATGACAAATCATGTAACAGTTCAGAATGTAACGTTTGAGAACCCCATACCTCCAGGACATGTCATTTGTGGATGCTGGCGGTGCCAAAAACGACCATCAAACTCAAATGGCCAACGCCATCACCAGCGCGTCAAATTATACAAGGAATCAAACTCAAACACCTTGTGGAGGACAGCACGCGACCCTAGAATCTTCCTGCGCATCAAGCTCCACCTCGCCGTTGGCGCTACTCGGCGCCGGCCTGGGTGCCTCAACATGCAGCAAGATGAATCATTCCCCCGATAATTCAACCTCGAGTGCGGCCTCTACGATCTTGACCGGAAGCGCTTCGGGTAAAATCCAACATCCTGCTCCCATGCAGCCAAGCAACACAATAAACTCTGCTCCTCTTGTCGCGCGCCACGTGGGAAAGCATCGGAAGGTTTACGATCGGGAGAAATACCGGTCCGCCCCGGCGGATCCAGGACGAGAGGAGCTAGATTTTGCGGAGGACGAGGTAGCGGAGGGCGAAAACGAGAATATAATTTCCTGCAGCGGTTCTCGTGAACAAGCAGCTGCGCTGCAGCAATCATATCCCTCGCAGCACATCGACATCATTGCGGGGAGTCTCGACGGCAGTGATAGTTTATTGATGGAAGAAGAAACCCAACATTCCTCTTTGTGTACTAGTTCATCTTCATCTTCCGGCACAACTACAGGAGCAGCTGGTGGTCCTCCACATTGTGGTACTGTTAACACTCAAAACACTTCGCGTGCGGTTGACAGCACGTCGGAAGAGTCCGAGCAGGAATTCGCGATGAAGACTTTGAAATTGAAAATCAGCCGGAAACAGGAGCGAAAGTGGATGATGGAGCGGGACCCCAGGACGAACTGGCCGAAGCACCTATCCTACCGACAAACGGTGGTCCGAAGCTTTATGGCGTCCGCAAACGTTACATTCTCAACTGTTACAAACATGATTTGTCATGCAAAATGACCATGAGCCGCAGGACAATCAAGCTGCTTCGCATGACAAATTATCGAAGGGCTAAACAGCATCTAAATCCGTGCCAGATTTGTGATGCAAGACTTGCAAGCCGTCCCCTTTCCCTATTGCTGTTTTTGCATGACAGATTCGTGTAACGACTGAAGAATGTAATGGCTGAGAACGCCATAAGCTTGTGGGCGGAGTTGCTGAGTAACTTGAAGGTCGCGGTGCACATATGAATTGCAAATATGTCTGGGTCTGGAAGGATGCGAACTTGTCATGCGGATTCTGGAACAAGCAAAAATCTGTATTGCGTAGTCAGCAAAAGGTACGCGATTTTTGTCTCCAGAAGAGGGCATTTGTCATGCGGAATAGGTATGGAGAAGCCTCCACAGAGTTTGTCATGCTCTGTGTGCATTTCAGACCTTTTTGTAGATGTAGAAAATGCATGACAAATGTCTGATTTCCTCCAAACCCAGACATTTTTTGATTTGATAGCACATGTCGGAGTGCGATCGAGAATTCGAAGAGGAGGAAAGATTGCAGAGACAAGCGGAGGCGGTGAAACGAGAACAGCTGTTAGGGGCGTCGACGGGAAGCAGTTCTTCTTGCGCGTCCGCGTCAGGCGGTGGAGGTGGCGCGGCTTGCGTCAACACTCCTGCTGGTAGCTCTCATCCAAGCAGCTCCGGAGGACAGCTAGGTTTGTTGAGCGGGACCACCAGCAGCACCGCCCTACTAGGCAGTACAACTTCGAGCACTTCTACTGGAACAGCGGGCGCGTCGACATCCAGTACTTCGTTTCTAAAAATCCCGAAGGTTGGCTCCGCCGCTTCTCTTTCCACCATGGCGAGCTACTGGAACCACGGGTCCTCGTCGCGCGACCAGCTGAGCGGAGCCGCAGGCGATCTCGAGCAGGATTTTCCCTCCCCTGCGTCCACCATCGGCGGAACGTCCCCGTTCGGAGGACCACCACCTCCGGGTGGAAGCAGTGGCTATCGAAGATACGGTTCCCCCGATCGGCACTCCGCGTCACCAACCGGGACGACCGACGAGCAGGCTTTGGACGAGGTGGAGGAGGAAGCCGCTGAAATGGGGGCTGGTGCTAGTACTGCAGCAGGAGCTGCCCGACGGGCGTTCCAACTAGTACACGCGGCAAGAGGATCGGCGTCGTCTTCTCCGAAAAAGAATTATGCTGCAGGAGGCGTAGGTCTAGACAAAGACAAACCTCCGCGACCTCCAACTGCTTCGGGAATGACGCATCTTCAAAGTCACCAGCAACTGTCGTCCTCCCAAGCTGAACTGCAGCAAGCGGCCACCAAAACAACGACCACCGGCGCAGGTATTGAAATGAGCCCGACCACAGTAACCGACGGGCGAGACGCAGACCCCAGCATTGCTAGCATTATTGCCCAACCACCCTCAGCCTTGTTAACACCAGAAGACACAAAGACAAACGCACGAAATAATAAAAGTCTCCGAAATATGAAACGAAGAACCACGCTCCGCGGGCGCATTCCGGACCTCGTGGATATCCGCGTGACGAACGACCGCGTGCACTTGATCTTCACGCTGTGCAAAGGTGGCGAGGCCGTGAAGACCCCCATCCCGGAGATCGCCAGCGACGTCTGTGCCGCGAAATTTGCGAAACACTTCCTGGAAACGCTGGAGGTGTTGCACGACGAATTGGACATTATGCACCGGGACGTCAAGCCGGAAAACATCCTTTTCACCGAAAAAGACCGGAAACCCGACACGGCACAGCTGATCGATTTTGGGCTCGCGTGCCCCATCGCGAAGGGGCTGGGCTGCAAGGGTGCGGCGGGCACGATAGACTACGTCTCGCCGCAGCAGTTGTGGAACATTCCCGGGTTTGCAGAGTTCAGGCGGATTTTGGAAGACAGTACAACTTCTACATGCATTTTTGTTTCAAATTGTATCCTCGTATGTGCAGGTACTAGCATGAGCATGACGAGACTCTGCCTGCCTAGTCCTCCTGTGCTCTGCAACTACGCAGCTTGTGGCTTTTCTCATTCCATAGTACTACTTAACACATACAACAGAGCCACCAGTTCAATCTCTCGACGACGATCCAGCTTTGCACCCGGACCTCCTTCCCGAGGACACCACCAACAGCAAAACCACCCAACAAGACGCCACACACCAGCTCGAGGAGCAGCGGCACTGGCACTATAGCGAGAAATATCACGAGAAAAAAGTGTTAGAGTTAAGTACACATTTGTTGGAGTCTCTGCATCACAAATTTTCTCTGTGTGGCAAAACAGTAAGGAAACGAGGCTCCGAAGCATTTCCTGCATGGGAAAGGTTGTCTCTGTTGCCAGTCTTGCATCACAATGTGTAACTGTAGCAATTTTTTCCTGTGATAAGAAAGGGGATCTCTTCGCGCTCGGCGCGGTTTTGCACCTCCTGCTCGAAGGCCGGTCCGCCTGGGACCGCACCTCCCGAATGCCGGCCCGCGCGGGAAGCACTTACGACCCGGCGGACAGGCTGCGCGAAAACTGCAAGAAGATTCAAACCTTCAAGGCGGACCGCCGACAGTACCACGAGATGGCCAGTTGCTTCGCGTGGACGAAGCGCTTGAGAAAAGCGCTGTCGAGCTTCCCGCTGGCGGGGGGGTGTGCGGGCGAGAAAACTGGTGCTGGTGGTGGAGGAGGCGGCGCAGCCGGGCGGGGGCTGCTGTCCGGATTGTCTTCTTCTTCCGCACGTGGTCCTCGCGGTGGATCATGTGGAATGAACATCATGAATAAACCTGGAAGTAGTAGAACCTCCGTCGATATCAAATGCAAAAATGTCTGGGTCTGGAAGATTGCTAGGTTTGTCATGCAGTTCTTCCATGACCCACGCGGTCTGGCATGCACGGCCTAGCATGCCAGGTTCTGTGAGATCTCTATCATGCCTTTCCTGCATGAGAAACTGCCTCTACTAACTTGTTAAAAAGTGGACCTCTTTTGGTAATCATGCAACACAAATTTTTCCACGATCCAGCTCGCTGCAGCATGACAAGTTACACTCTTCCAGACCCAGACATTTTTGCATTTGATAGTCGAAGATTGCGGGGAGTCGACGAGCACCTCTGTACAAATCGCGGAAGATGAAGCAGCGTGCTCTTTATCCAGGAAAAAACACCCCTCCACATCCAATTTGTCATGCATAACATACATAAAGTTCTGTGTTTGTCATGCAAAAAATGGATGTGGATGGGTTTTTTTTCTGTGGATACTCTTCCCTCCTCTCCTACTCAGCTTCGGCCACGGATGCGGCAAGTCGGGGTGGACAGCGCGCAGCTGGCGACGCAGCATCAAGAGCGAGAGCAGCAGCTGCTTCCTGTGCCGGAGCAGTGCCCTTGCCTCACCCACCAACCTGCCAGCTGTTTGGAGGTGCTGGGGTAGAAATGCAGCACGGAAGTACAACCAACGCATCCTCTCCCTGCAACGACTGCCACACTGAGGAAGTGATCGGGAACCTGCACAATACTGAGTATAATCATGCACCCTCTACGCACGGAACCATGCCAGTCCTGGATGAAAGGGACATTTCGTCCGTTTTCGAGATCACAAAGAAACAGCAGGAAAAGGAAGACGAAAAGCAAGTGATCGTGGAAGAACTTCTTCTGCATGAGAAGCAGCCCAGCCGGGCCACCGCCGAGAGCGACGGTAGTTTTTTCACACCCTGCACGTCTCCACAACACTTTGCGAAATTTATCGAGCAAAAATCTGTTATCGTTATCGAATTTGAAATTGCTGGCAAAGGCCAAATTTTTTTAAGTTTAGCTAGAGTGGGGTAGCAATGAAATCCTTATCCGCCCCCGCGGCGGATAAGCCGGGGGGGGGGCCCCCCCCGCCTTATCCGCCGGCGGGCGGTACCGGTATAGCCGCGACAAAGTGGCCGGGCGCCACCATCGCCTGGAGGACCCGGACATGCCGAGAGCATCCGGCGTGTTGTGGGTAGATTTTGAAACACCACAAAGATCCATCGACGGCATGGCGCCGCCGGTCTTTGTGGTGTTTGTTTCTTTGAAAGTGGCAGGCGCAGCCCCTGAAGACTCCGCACTGCCGGGAGTACTTTGGACTCAAAAAAACTCGCCAACAGATATTTGCCACGCAAAAGGCGAAAAAGCTTGGGAAATTCGCCACGCAAGCAACGGCCCAACAAATAATAGCAAGCAACGGGCACACAGGGCCAGGGCCAGAACAAACCTGCCCCACAGAATTAAACTCCTACCGTGTGCAGCGCGAGGGCCGCCGAGCTTCCTCGCTTATTTCCTTCGGGCTATGTACTTACTCGCCAGGCCATGCCGCCCTGCTCTTGGGCCGGCGCCCATGCCTGCAGGTAGCGACTTAGGGCCCGAAGCGAGAAGCGCAGCTGGCTAAAGGTTTTATCTTGCGCGCGCCCGCCTTCGGAGGAAGTGTGTCTGTGCAGACCCAAGCCGGCCGCCCGCTAGTATGGATTCCACCGCCTGCCTTTGCAATGGGCCCACGCACCCAAACAAGCCGCAACAGCGCCTAAGGCTGCGCACCCAGAGTCCGCCTCCTTTAAATGTTGGGCGCCATCGGCGGTAAAATTCCCCCCGGTGGCGTGCTTGACTTATATTCCACGGCGACAGGGCGAAGGCCTAGGCCGGGCAGCCATTAACTTCCTGGGCCCCGGGCCGGGCCGTGTCTGTTGGTGACATCTTTGCCGCAGCGCGAATAGTTAGCTTGCTTCCGCCGCGGCCATGTTTAAGGACTTGGGCCGCGTGGGCGGCAGCCTCGCGCGCTCTACTTTTGTTCGCCTGCTTTTTTCCTTGCCGCCGCCAGCCAATCAATGCGCCCTATCTTTCCGGCGTGGCACAAACGCCCGCCCGAAGTGATATGCGAAACAGGTCTCGGGGCCCAGTGCGTGCGGTTTTCTCGGTTCCCACTGCAGGCCCTCCCACTTCCCATCTCCCTCGGGCCCCAGTGGGGTTTCCCAACTGCACAGGCCCCGGGGCGGGCCCAGTGCGGCGGGCTGTGGCTCTGGGCAAGCCGCAGCCCGATTGCTACCCTACCAGCTACCGTCGCCGCGCTGGCTCACACACTCTCGACACCCCGGCCGCCACGCCACGCGGCACGCATTGCGCCAAGGCGCCGGGGCAGCAGCGCCGGGGCCCTGCGTGGGGCTGCGGGCTTGGTTGCTTGGGATTCCTTGCGTGGCGTGCTTTCGGCGCGAATTGGTAGCCGCTGGGGCCTGTGGGCAGCTTACAAACCCGGCGAGGTGCTTGCGCCTGCGACCAGACCCCGGCGGGCCTGTACGCGTGAAGCCTGGCGCCCTTGTTTGCGGGGCACGCTGCCGGGCTCGGTCTGTGTGTCTGCATCTATTGTTTGCAAGCAACGTGATGAAGCCCAGCCGGGCTCCTGTTGACAAACCTCCCAGACAGGCCCCGACATGCAAGGCCCGGGCTTCTATTGACAACCCCCCCCGCCAGCGAATTAAAATCCAGCGGGCGCATGCTAAACGAAAGCAAGAGGAAAATTGAAGTATTGGGGACGACAGGAACGCTGCTGCTATGCCGTTTTTCGGACTTTTCTATGCCTTTTGTCAGGGAAATTCAGTAAAAAAGAAAAACGCTTTTTATTTTCTTTGTGTGAATTCCCAAACCCAAAGCCACGGCTTTCCGCCTCGTTTTGCTCGCATGACAAAAACTGGCATGCCGTGTTTCTTTCCAATCCCGACGGTGCGACGTTTGGCAGCTTCCTGCGTATTACTTAAACCATAACCATAAGCACCAGCGGCGTGCTGTGTGTCGGCCCGGGGTCCCTCGGGCTCACCCAAAGGGCGCCGGGGCCGGGCCAGTTCATAGGGCCTATTGCGGGATGGCCCGCCGGCGGATAAGCCGGGGGGGGGCGCCCCCCGGCTTATCCGCCACGGGGGCGGATAAGGATTTCATTGTTACCCCACTCCTACTGACTTAGCTACCTCAACTAGCTATGATTTTGAACTACTTGTGTGCATTTGGTCAAGCGCCGCGCCGAAGCCTGGATCATGTCGAGCCCATTCTGCCGAACCGTTTTGAGCTGCGCGCCAACCCTCCCAGGTGGATGCGATTTGCTCAGCTTCCGGCAGTGCAAGCTGGAAGCTTGTTTTGGGCTCATAAAGATCGATTTGTAATGCGGACCTGCGTCTCAGGCGCGTCATGTTTTTGACATGGGAAAAGTGCTGCCGCGCCCACTGCATCACGCAGATAGATGCCCAGAAGTGAGGCAGTTTAGGTGTGCTCTGGTTACCGGCCAGGGCCTCGGAAATCTGGCCAATTTGGCCAGCAAAAATGACCACTTTTCCGAAGCCTCCGGGCAAACCGATAACAAGCACCCTCTTTGCTCACTTTTATAGTCCGCGTGCCCCCGTGCTACGTCTCTGTTATCGGTTTCGGCTTGGCCACCCCACCGAAACCGATAACAAGGCAGGGATTTGCTCAGTTTATCGTGCCCATGCCACCGTGATAAAAATCTGTTATCGGTTGCGCTTTTGGCATCGCGCCAAATCCAACCTTCGCAAAGTAGACCCATAAACTTGAGCTAGCCACGACCTGAGTCGGACTGTAAAAGTGGCCAAAAATGGTGCTTGTTATCGGTTTGGCCTTCTGAACCGATAACAGACACCTAAGCACGGTGGCACGCGGACTATAAAAGTGCCCAAAAATGGTGCTTGTTATCGGTTTTGCCGGAGGTCCGGCAAAACGAGGGCACTTTTGCCCCCCAGAAAGGAGGTCCGGAGGGCCTCCGGACAACAAGCATCCCCCTTGCCCAAGAACATCCCCAAAGACACTAGGAAACAAGGACGCTTACAGCTCTGCAAGCACTCCAAAAAGGAGTCCTTGTCAGCGCGCCGCCTCGCCAGCTTGGCGAGCGGATC
Source organism: Amoebophrya sp. A120 (assembly GCA_905178155.1). Taxonomy (NCBI): domain Eukaryota; class Dinophyceae; order Syndiniales; family Amoebophryaceae; genus Amoebophrya; species Amoebophrya sp. A120. The sequence goes on from CAJINV010000005.1 coordinate 2,824,029, forward strand.
GTCCTCGTCGATCTGCTTCTTCTTTGCCATGTCTATCAGCTCGCTCTTACACTCAAACCACCCTCCCCTCGCACTGACAGAAGACGCGTCGCCGCCTATCAGCTCGCGGACGTGCTTTGCAAGCACTCGCAGCCACACTGTTTTGTTGGCGCAGTTGGCAAGACAGTATCGAGATCGGACGCGGAGTCTGGCCTGGGATGACTGCGCGACACCGAACCGGAACGCCGCCACCTCGAGATCCGCCGCGTCAAGTCTGCCGTCTCGTGCCCCAGAAGGATGACCAAATGCACACAATTAGGTCAAAATCATCATGACCGACGATAGCTACCTCACTAGATAATTTTAAAAAAATTTTCGCTTTCGTTTCAAATTCTTAATTCGATAACGATAACAGATTTTTTTTCACCCCCTGCACGTCTCCGCAACACTTTGCGAAACTATTGCAGGAAAATCATCTTAGCGATGTCACTGGAGCGGACTGCAGTGTAGGTCCGGTAAATTTGTCAAACAGTGCAGGTGCTGGAGGAGCTTCTTGCATTTCTGCGTCTGCAACTGGTGCTTCTGGTTCTGCTGGTACAAGCAGAAGTCATCCAGGTGCTCCTGCTGCGTCCTCTTCAGCAACGACACTACAGCAGAATCAACAGCTCGACAAAAGAACGCAGGAGCAGTCACGACAGTCTTTTCTGAACCGACAGAAAAACACGAAGGTGGATCAGATGGCGCAGTTCTCAGACGATTCAGCATCTTCGGACTACGAGGCAATCGAGACCATGTATGGCGGGGGGCGACGTCGCGCTGGTATTAAAGGCGATAGGAACAAACGCAAAACCGATAGCAGGAATCCAGCAAATGAAATGACCGACACAAAAATGGAAGAGGCCGCGGCGCCGTCTTGCTCTACTACCGGCGAAACTGCAGCCCAAGGACCCACAACATTGAAATTGATCCAGAACGACAACGATGATGAAAATATACAAGAGGTCTGCGAAGTAGACAACACCGACCCGCAGCAGCAATTGTGCAGTTACGTCGCTGGAACTACTACAAATGCGCCCGACGACCAATCCGACTCTGACAGTGAAGAACGCGAAAAACTCCGGATTCAGAACAAGGTCCTTGACGAATCCCACCGGTACGCGCGGGAGCTGTTCGGGTTTCCGGGGGATCGGCGGCGAGACCACAACTTAACCCGTGGCGGCCGGAAACTTTGCCCGACCATGGCAAACCGGCAGGTCGCGTGCAGCATCGTGGAATTCTACGCCTGCGGCGGCGTTCTGAGGTATCCCTACGAAAACGCGACACCCCTCGCGCAGGACTTCCTGGCCAAGTTGCTCACCGCGTTGGAGCAAGATCGGTTTTCAGCGAAGGAAGCGCTGCAACACCCCTGGATCACAACGATCGACTTCCGCGATCAGCAGTACCAGCGAAGCAAGAAGTTGCGGAAAAAATTCTCGAAGTTGAGGACAGTGTATGGCAGTAGAACGTCCTGATTGGTCGTGTATCTTTCCGTGCATACTATTCGTGGCCTCGATTTTTTCTTGATGAAGATGAAGTTGTAGTTGGCATGAAGATGGGTGAGCGCATTCACGCAGTGGCATTTTTCGTTTACGATTATTTGGCGCGCTTTTGAAAAATAAAGGGCCGATGCGTCGGTTTTGATGTTGCATAGCAGAAAGAAACGAAAGTTCCATTACGCGTACGAAACAAAATCGAGCATCACGAAATGCATGGACGACAAATTTTTCAGCTATATAAAGTGGTGAGTCCATTGTCGCGACGATTCTGATGGTTCTGCGTGAGCTTTATGCAATAGCAATACCATATTTTCCGCGCACGTGCAAAATGCGACAGTTTTACTCAGGCTGGAACGCTTGTCATGCTGACTTCTAGGACCGGAGGGCAGGCAAGTTTTGTTATGCAGCGATTCCGCATTTGTACGTGTACAGGAAATTATTCAAGTTTCCTGTGGATAAGCTTGCCAGCAATTACATACACGCGCCGCCGGATGATCACTATTTGGCTTCTGGCACTGAAATTTGAAAACATTTTCCGATGCATAATGGTGGCTATCTGTTTAGGCGAACAAGGCTGCAACTCTTTGCTTTTAGCACTTTCGAGTGCACCCTTCGGCGCTTTGTTTTATCCACGTAAAGGCTCCTAATACTCAACTACTCGCCCCACGTTATTTTGGATGTTTCGCCGTCGAGTACTCCTCCTTGATGCAGACGCGTTTTTTTTTTTTACTTTCCGCTCGACGACACACTAACACCACTACGCCTAAAGCCACGACTCAGTGTAGTCGTCTTCACATTGACTTACGCACGACACACATCTGAGAATAGAAAATTTTAGTTGATATCTGTCATTTCTAATTTTCTGAGAATTCAAAAAAAAATTGCATCTGCAGCTACCTATCTGCATATGTTCTCCAATGATTTCAGCCTGCCATGTATTGAACAAGAGCTGAAAATGATTGTTTGTTCGGGCCTACTTTGGTGGTGGAACGCGACGCTACTGCTCACCGTTTTGTTAGTGCTACAACTTTAAAGAATTAGGACATTGTAAATGTTCAACAAGTTGAGATATATTTTTCTTTTTCCACATTGGACGCGGCACTTATCGTATTGTAGAAGCGTTTCGCGGTCCATCGTTGACTCAGTCACCATGGGCATGAATCTTCTCTGCGATAAAGATAATTCGTGCAATTTGTTCCAATCCTTTTGACGATTTTTTTCTAGCATCTGTTTCTAGGTCTAGCTTTGTAATTGTAATATGTTGGATTTTTGAAACGTCAGGTGTTCCTATTCTGGCTTATCCCACGTTTTTACTTTTTGTGAAACGCAACTGCAAGCATGCCATGCTAAGGGCATTTCATCATCCAATTTTCCGTATTCTATGTCGAAAAATGTCCGCAAAATCAAAAGCAAAAATGAAACCCAGAGCTCGTTGTCGTTTGAAAGAATGTGAATGAAAATTTGATTTATTTGTAAACGATAGATAGTGACTCTGTGGCTCGTCTTCCTGCGAATCGTGGATTGATGATGAAGCTTGTGTTTACTAACTGCAGGCAAGAACAGAGTGATCCATCCTGTCTGTTGTGTTGTCTTCGTCTTGCCCCTGCTTGTAATTGAACGTGATTGCGCTCTTCAGAGAGAAATTTTCGAAGATCCTCGTTCTTGGAGATCAGCAGATTGTCGTGGTTTTTTGATCTTGGAAGTTGCCGCTTCAGAAGATCCCGTCTTGCTAGTATTGTGTTATTGCCAATTTTATGCGAGTTATTCGTCCCGTTCCAATCTGCTTCGGCTCGGAGTCATGGTCTATTTTTTGCTGGATTGATTTTCCCCCGCCTGCACCTGCAATTGCATTCGGTCGTGCTCCGTGCACGCAGTAAAATAATGTCATGATTCGTAAACATTGAGTCAGTTCAACATGGAGCCCCTAGAGGTACGATATTTTCGTGCAGGTTGCAAAAGCCTGCGCGACTTTTTTCTGGCATTTTTCTATTGTCTTTTTCCTACGCAAGAAGGTTCTGACAAATTTTCAGAAAGAAGAGGATGCGCAGGTCGCCGCAAGTCCAAAGCACATCAACCGTGTGCTGCTGCTGCTCGGGCGGTACTCGTCTACAAACGACGGTCGAGGACCAAAAGCGGGGTCGGGGACGCAAGAGTGATGTCATACCGCAAAGAAATCCTCCTCGTGCTTCCCATCGTAGTGTGCTCGCGATCAAGAGTTTATGTTTTAAACGGTCGTTAGCATACAGAAGGGTGAATTCCCAGTGAATTTGTATTGCGTGGCATGATGCATGAATTAATCAGGTGCATGCGAAGAACACGGGGACAACATACAAGAAGCCAGCGCGCCGTGTTGATGGGCTGCTTGGCTGGTGGCGCTTCCCTCCTGTGGACGCTTGCCGCTTGTTGCCCAAAGTGGCGCACCTGGTGGACTGCGAAGCAACGCAGGTGGCTTGTGGCGGTCTTACAACACGACGCTGCATGATCCGCCGACTCGATAGTGGCGGATCGACCGGGACGAGGGCCATGCCTGAAAAGGTGGCCAAATGTACTAGCTCAACATGTCAAAATAGAGAAGTCGCGTCACGGGTTGTGGCTGCCTCGGCTTGGATATCTGGAGACAGGTTGCTACGGATGCTAGCATCGCCTGCTTTGCTCTGTAAGTAACNGTACCGGTATAGCCGCGACAAAGTGGCCGGGCGCCACCATCGCCTGGAGGACCCGGACATGCCGAGAGCATCCGGCGTGTTGTGGGTAGATTTTGAAACACCACAAAGATCCATCGACGGCATGGCGCCGCCGGTCTTTGTGGTGTTTGTTTCTTTGAAAGTGGCAGGCGCAGCCCCTGAAGACTCCGCACTGCCGGGAGTACTTTGGACTCAAAAAAACTCGCCAACAGATATTTGCCACGCAAAAGGCGAAAAAGCTTGGGAAATTCGCCACGCAAGCAACGGCCCAACAAATAATAGCAAGCAACGGGCACACAGGGCCAGGGCCAGAACAAACCTGCCCCACAGAATTAAACTCCTACCGTGTGCAGCGCGAGGGCCGCCGAGCTTCCTCGCTTATTTCCTTCGGGCTATGTACTTACTCGCCAGGCCATGCCGCCCTGCTCTTGGGCCGGCGCCCATGCCTGCAGGTAGCGACTTAGGGCCCGAAGCGAGAAGCGCAGCTGGCTAAAGGTTTTATCTTGCGCGCGCCCGCCTTCGGAGGAAGTGTGTCTGTGCAGACCCAAGCCGGCCGCCCGCTAGTATGGATTCCACCGCCTGCCTTTGCAATGGGCCCACGCACCCAAACAAGCCGCAACAGCGCCTAAGGCTGCGCACCCAGAGTCCGCCTCCTTTAAATGTTGGGCGCCATCGGCGGTAAAATTCCCCCCGGTGGCGTGCTTGACTTATATTCCACGGCGACAGGGCGAAGGCCTAGGCCGGGCAGCCATTAACTTCCTGGGCCCCGGGCCGGGCCGTGTCTGTTGGTGACATCTTTGCCGCAGCGCGAATAGTTAGCTTGCTTCCGCCGCGGCCATGTTTAAGGACTTGGGCCGCGTGGGCGGCAGCCTCGCGCGCTCTACTTTTGTTCGCCTGCTTTTTTCCTTGCCGCCGCCAGCCAATCAATGCGCCCTATCTTTCCGGCGTGGCACAAACGCCCGCCCGAAGTGATATGCGAAACAGGTCTCGGGGCCCAGTGCGTGCGGTTTTCTCGGTTCCCACTGCAGGCCCTCCCACTTCCCATCTCCCTCGGGCCCCAGTGGGGTTTCCCAACTGCACAGGCCCCGGGGCGGGCCCAGTGCGGCGGGCTGTGGCTCTGGGCAAGCCGCAGCCCGATTGCTACCCTACCAGCTACCGTCGCCGCGCTGGCTCACACACTCTCGACACCCCGGCCGCCACGCCACGCGGCACGCATTGCGCCAAGGCGCCGGGGCAGCAGCGCCGGGGCCCTGCGTGGGGCTGCGGGCTTGGTTGCTTGGGATTCCTTGCGTGGCGTGCTTTCGGCGCGAATTGGTAGCCGCTGGGGCCTGTGGGCAGCTTACAAACCCGGCGAGGTGCTTGCGCCTGCGACCAGACCCCGGCGGGCCTGTACGCGTGAAGCCTGGCGCCCTTGTTTGCGGGGCACGCTGCCGGGCTCGGTCTGTGTGTCTGCATCTATTGTTTGCAAGCAACGTGATGAAGCCCAGCCGGGCTCCTGTTGACAAACCTCCCAGACAGGCCCCGACATGCAAGGCCCGGGCTTCTATTGACAACCCCCCCCGCCAGCGAATTAAAATCCAGCGGGCGCATGCTAAACGAAAGCAAGAGGAAAATTGAAGTATTGGGGACGACAGGAACGCTGCTGCTATGCCGTTTTTCGGACTTTTCTATGCCTTTTGTCAGGGAAATTCAGTAAAAAAGAAAAACGCTTTTTATTTTCTTTGTGTGAATTCCCAAACCCAAAGCCACGGCTTTCCGCCTCGTTTTGCTCGCATGACAAAAACTGGCATGCCGTGTTTCTTTCCAATCCCGACGGTGCGACGTTTGGCAGCTTCCTGCGTATTACTTAAACCATAACCATAAGCACCAGCGGCGTGCTGTGTGTCGGCCCGGGGTCCCTCGGGCTCACCCAAAGGGCGCCGGGGCCGGGCCAGTTCATAGGGCCTATTGCGGGATGGCCCGCCGGCGGATAAGCCGGGGGGGGGCGCCCCCCGGCTTATCCGCCACGGGGGCGGATAAGGATTTCATTGTTACCCCACTCCTACTGACTTAGCTACCTCAACTAGCTATGATTTTGAACTACTTGTGTGCATTTGGTCAAGCGCCGCGCCGAAGCCTGGATCATGTCGAGCCCATTCTGCCGAACCGTTTTGAGCTGCGCGCCAACCCTCCCAGGTGGATGCGATTTGCTCAGCTTCCGGCAGTGCAAGCTGGAAGCTTGTTTTGGGCTCATAAAGATCGATTTGTAATGCGGACCTGCGTCTCAGGCGCGTCATGTTTTTGACATGGGAAAAGTGCTGCCGCGCCCACTGCATCACGCAGATAGATGCCCAGAAGTGAGGCAGTTTAGGTGTGCTCTGGTTACCGGCCAGGGCCTCGGAAATCTGGCCAATTTGGCCAGCAAAAATGACCACTTTTCCGAAGCCTCCGGGCAAACCGATAACAAGCACCCTCTTTGCTCACTTTTATAGTCCGCGTGCCCCCGTGCTACGTCTCTGTTATCGGTTTCGGCTTGGCCACCCCACCGAAACCGATAACAAGGCAGGGATTTGCTCAGTTTATCGTGCCCATGCCACCGTGATAAAAATCTGTTATCGGTTGCGCTTTTGGCATCGCGCCAAATCCAACCTTCGCAAAGTAGACCCATAAACTTGAGCTAGCCACGACCTGAGTCGGACTGTAAAAGTGGCCAAAAATGGTGCTTGTTATCGGTTTGGCCTTCTGAACCGATAACAGACACCTAAGCACGGTGGCACGCGGACTATAAAAGTGCCCAAAAATGGTGCTTGTTATCGGTTTTGCCGGAGGTCCGGCAAAACGAGGGCACTTTTGCCCCCCAGAAAGGAGGTCCGGAGGGCCTCCGGACAACAAGCATCCCCCTTGCCCAAGAACATCCCCAAAGACACTAGGAAACAAGGACGCTTACAGCTCTGCAAGCACTCCAAAAAGGAGTCCTTGTCAGCGCGCCGCCTCGCCAGCTTGGCGAGCGGATCGTCCTCGTCGATCTGCTTCTTCTTTGCCATGTCTATCAGCTCGCTCTTACACTCAAACCACCCTCCCCTCGCACTGACAGAAGACGCGTCGCCGCCTATCAGCTCGCGGACGTGCTTTGCAAGCACTCGCAGCCACACTGTTTTGTTGGCGCAGTTGGCAAGACAGTATCGAGATCGGACGCGGAGTCTGGCCTGGGATGACTGCGCGACACCGAACCGGAACGCCGCCACCTCGAGATCCGCCGCGTCAAGTCTGCCGTCTCGTGCCCCAGAAGGATGACCAAATGCACACAATTAGGTCAAAATCATCATGACCGACGATAGCTACCTCACTAGATAATTTTAAAAAAATTTTCGCTTTCGTTTCAAATTCTTAATTCGATAACGATAACAGATTTTTTTTCACCCCCTGCACGTCTCCGCAACACTTTGCGAAACTATTGCAGGAAAATCATCTTAGCGATGTCACTGGAGCGGACTGCAGTGTAGGTCCGGTAAATTTGTCAAACAGTGCAGGTGCTGGAGGAGCTTCTTGCATTTCTGCGTCTGCAACTGGTGCTTCTGGTTCTGCTGGTACAAGCAGAAGTCATCCAGGTGCTCCTGCTGCGTCCTCTTCAGCAACGACACTACAGCAGAATCAACAGCTCGACAAAAGAACGCAGGAGCAGTCACGACAGTCTTTTCTGAACCGACAGAAAAACACGAAGGTGGATCAGATGGCGCAGTTCTCAGACGATTCAGCATCTTCGGACTACGAGGCAATCGAGACCATGTATGGCGGGGGGCGACGTCGCGCTGGTATTAAAGGCGATAGGAACAAACGCAAAACCGATAGCAGGAATCCAGCAAATGAAATGACCGACACAAAAATGGAAGAGGCCGCGGCGCCGTCTTGCTCTACTACCGGCGAAACTGCAGCCCAAGGACCCACAACATTGAAATTGATCCAGAACGACAACGATGATGAAAATATACAAGAGGTCTGCGAAGTAGACAACACCGACCCGCAGCAGCAATTGTGCAGTTACGTCGCTGGAACTACTACAAATGCGCCCGACGACCAATCCGACTCTGACAGTGAAGAACGCGAAAAACTCCGGATTCAGAACAAGGTCCTTGACGAATCCCACCGGTACGCGCGGGAGCTGTTCGGGTTTCCGGGGGATCGGCGGCGAGACCACAACTTAACCCGTGGCGGCCGGAAACTTTGCCCGACCATGGCAAACCGGCAGGTCGCGTGCAGCATCGTGGAATTCTACGCCTGCGGCGGCGTTCTGAGGTATCCCTACGAAAACGCGACACCCCTCGCGCAGGACTTCCTGGCCAAGTTGCTCACCGCGTTGGAGCAAGATCGGTTTTCAGCGAAGGAAGCGCTGCAACACCCCTGGATCACAACGATCGACTTCCGCGATCAGCAGTACCAGCGAAGCAAGAAGTTGCGGAAAAAATTCTCGAAGTTGAGGACAGTGTATGGCAGTAGAACGTCCTGATTGGTCGTGTATCTTTCCGTGCATACTATTCGTGGCCTCGATTTTTTCTTGATGAAGATGAAGTTGTAGTTGGCATGAAGATGGGTGAGCGCATTCACGCAGTGGCATTTTTCGTTTACGATTATTTGGCGCGCTTTTGAAAAATAAAGGGCCGATGCGTCGGTTTTGATGTTGCATAGCAGAAAGAAACGAAAGTTCCATTACGCGTACGAAACAAAATCGAGCATCACGAAATGCATGGACGACAAATTTTTCAGCTATATAAAGTGGTGAGTCCATTGTCGCGACGATTCTGATGGTTCTGCGTGAGCTTTATGCAATAGCAATACCATATTTTCCGCGCACGTGCAAAATGCGACAGTTTTACTCAGGCTGGAACGCTTGTCATGCTGACTTCTAGGACCGGAGGGCAGGCAAGTTTTGTTATGCAGCGATTCCGCATTTGTACGTGTACAGGAAATTATTCAAGTTTCCTGTGGATAAGCTTGCCAGCAATTACATACACGCGCCGCCGGATGATCACTATTTGGCTTCTGGCACTGAAATTTGAAAACATTTTCCGATGCATAATGGTGGCTATCTGTTTAGGCGAACAAGGCTGCAACTCTTTGCTTTTAGCACTTTCGAGTGCACCCTTCGGCGCTTTGTTTTATCCACGTAAAGGCTCCTAATACTCAACTACTCGCCCCACGTTATTTTGGATGTTTCGCCGTCGAGTACTCCTCCTTGATGCAGACGCGTTTTTTTTTTTTACTTTCCGCTCGACGACACACTAACACCACTACGCCTAAAGCCACGACTCAGTGTAGTCGTCTTCACATTGACTTACGCACGACACACATCTGAGAATAGAAAATTTTAGTTGATATCTGTCATTTCTAATTTTCTGAGAATTCAAAAAAAAATTGCATCTGCAGCTACCTATCTGCATATGTTCTCCAATGATTTCAGCCTGCCATGTATTGAACAAGAGCTGAAAATGATTGTTTGTTCGGGCCTACTTTGGTGGTGGAACGCGACGCTACTGCTCACCGTTTTGTTAGTGCTACAACTTTAAAGAATTAGGACATTGTAAATGTTCAACAAGTTGAGATATATTTTTCTTTTTCCACATTGGACGCGGCACTTATCGTATTGTAGAAGCGTTTCGCGGTCCATCGTTGACTCAGTCACCATGGGCATGAATCTTCTCTGCGATAAAGATAATTCGTGCAATTTGTTCCAATCCTTTTGACGATTTTTTTCTAGCATCTGTTTCTAGGTCTAGCTTTGTAATTGTAATATGTTGGATTTTTGAAACGTCAGGTGTTCCTATTCTGGCTTATCCCACGTTTTTACTTTTTGTGAAACGCAACTGCAAGCATGCCATGCTAAGGGCATTTCATCATCCAATTTTCCGTATTCTATGTCGAAAAATGTCCGCAAAATCAAAAGCAAAAATGAAACCCAGAGCTCGTTGTCGTTTGAAAGAATGTGAATGAAAATTTGATTTATTTGTAAACGATAGATAGTGACTCTGTGGCTCGTCTTCCTGCGAATCGTGGATTGATGATGAAGCTTGTGTTTACTAACTGCAGGCAAGAACAGAGTGATCCATCCTGTCTGTTGTGTTGTCTTCGTCTTGCCCCTGCTTGTAATTGAACGTGATTGCGCTCTTCAGAGAGAAATTTTCGAAGATCCTCGTTCTTGGAGATCAGCAGATTGTCGTGGTTTTTTGATCTTGGAAGTTGCCGCTTCAGAAGATCCCGTCTTGCTAGTATTGTGTTATTGCCAATTTTATGCGAGTTATTCGTCCCGTTCCAATCTGCTTCGGCTCGGAGTCATGGTCTATTTTTTGCTGGATTGATTTTCCCCCGCCTGCACCTGCAATTGCATTCGGTCGTGCTCCGTGCACGCAGTAAAATAATGTCATGATTCGTAAACATTGAGTCAGTTCAACATGGAGCCCCTAGAGGTACGATATTTTCGTGCAGGTTGCAAAAGCCTGCGCGACTTTTTTCTGGCATTTTTCTATTGTCTTTTTCCTACGCAAGAAGGTTCTGACAAATTTTCAGAAAGAAGAGGATGCGCAGGTCGCCGCAAGTCCAAAGCACATCAACCGTGTGCTGCTGCTGCTCGGGCGGTACTCGTCTACAAACGACGGTCGAGGACCAAAAGCGGGGTCGGGGACGCAAGAGTGATGTCATACCGCAAAGAAATCCTCCTCGTGCTTCCCATCGTAGTGTGCTCGCGATCAAGAGTTTATGTTTTAAACGGTCGTTAGCATACAGAAGGGTGAATTCCCAGTGAATTTGTATTGCGTGGCATGATGCATGAATTAATCAGGTGCATGCGAAGAACACGGGGACAACATACAAGAAGCCAGCGCGCCGTGTTGATGGGCTGCTTGGCTGGTGGCGCTTCCCTCCTGTGGACGCTTGCCGCTTGTTGCCCAAAGTGGCGCACCTGGTGGACTGCGAAGCAACGCAGGTGGCTTGTGGCGGTCTTACAACACGACGCTGCATGATCCGCCGACTCGATAGTGGCGGATCGACCGGGACGAGGGCCATGCCTGAAAAGGTGGCCAAATGTACTAGCTCAACATGTCAAAATAGAGAAGTCGCGTCACGGGTTGTGGCTGCCTCGGCTTGGATATCTGAAGACAGGTTGCTACGGATGCTAGCATCGCCTGCTTTGCTCTGTAAGTAACCTCTTCCCAGCTGTGTTCCTGCCTCATCTTGGTCGGTTCCTCTAGTAGTCTTCTTTGACGTGACCCCCAGGTCAGGAATTCTCTTGGTGAATTTTGGGGCTTTTTCTTTTTGTTAAACTTTTTGGAAGCCCCAAAACCCGGAGTTTCTCACGCGCTAGCGAATTTTGAAAATGAGCCGGAGGCCAAAATTCACCGGCGCCCTTTTCAAAATTCACCCCAAAACTCACCGGGCGCCCCTTTTCGACCGTGATACGCAAACTTTAGCGCAGAAAAGTGCTCAAAAAAGTGCACAGATAGGCCATGAGAAGGAACGCAAAGGGGGGAAAAGCGGAGTCCTCTGCTGCCCTAAGCCCGTCTGTGTTCTGCTGAAAATGCCGCAAGATTTCACGCGCCTGCCGGAAAAATGCTTCAAAGCTCTCGGTCGGGTCCTTTCGTCCTTGCCTGCCTTCTTGCTTAGTTGTATGCGCTTCGCAGCCTTTATTTCTGGCGTCCTTGCCGCGGCTGCTGCAGTGCTCTTCTGCGAGAACGGGGAGGCGCAAAAATCTGCCCAAAGAACGGCGCCCGGGCCATGTCCTCTGGCTGCCCACTGCACAAAAGCCCGCGGCTGCTGCGCGGTGCAGGGCCTTCTACTTCCCAGAACAGGGCCAAGAGGGACAATGTCCCGGCGGGCTCATCTGCAATTTGGCATGCAAAATCCACTACAAATTCACCACTTCTCATGCTAACGGGTGTTAAAGCTCTAGGCAAGAGTGATGTCATACCGCAAAGAAATCCTCCTCGTGCTTCCCATCGTGTGCTCGCTTATTTAGAGCTTTAACGCCCGTTAGCATGAGAAGTTGCGAATTTGTAGCGAATTTTGCATGACAAATTGCAGGTGGGTCCGCCGGTACATTGTCCCTCTTGCCCTTCTGGGAAGTGGGTTCTGCACACCGCAGAAGTCAAGGCTTATGCGGCGGGCAGCTTCTAGACATGGCCTGGGTGCCGTTCTATGGCCATGCCCATTCGTCTCCCTGTGCTCGCATAAGAGCACTGCAGCAGCCGCGGCAAAGACGCCAAAAAGAAAGGCTGCGAAGCGCATGCAATTAGGCAGGAAGGCGCAAAAAAAAGGGTGAAAGGACCAGGCCGAGAGCTTTGACGCGTCTATCCGGCAGGCGCGTGAACTTTCCAGGCCTCTTCGGCAGAATATAGAGGCGCTGAGGGCAACAGAGGGCGCTTGTCTTTTCCCCTGCTCGGCCCCACTTCCCAGGGCCTATGTGCGGACATTCTTAAGCACTTTGCTGCGCTGAAGTTTGCTTATCACGGTGGAAAAGGGGAGCCCGGTGAATTTTGGGGTGAATTTTGAAAAAAGTGCCGGCGAATTTTGGCCTACGGCACTTGTTCAAAATTCGCTGGCGCATGAGAAACTCCGGGTTTTGGAGCTTCAAAAAATTTTCGCAAAAAGAAGAAGCCTCAAAATTCACCAAGAAAATTCCTGACCTGGAGGTCTCGCCAAAGAAGACTAGAGGACCCGACCAAGATGAGGCAGGAACACAGCTGGGAAGAAGTTACAGAGCAAAGCAGGCGAAGCTAGCATCCATTGCAACGCGTCTCCAGCTATCCAAGCCGAGACAGCAACAACCCGTGACGCGACTTCTCTATTTTGAGATATTGAGCTACTGCCCCTGCCCCCCTTTCCAGGCATGGCCCTCCCTATCGATCTGCCACCATCGCGTCTGCGGATCAACATGCAGCATCGTGCTGTAAAACCGGCGCCACAAGCCACCTGTGTTGCCTCGCAGTCGCTAGGTGCGCCCCGGTGGGCAACAGGCGGCAAGCGTCCACAGGAGGGCAGCGTCACCAGCCAGGCGGCCCATCAACACGGCGCGCTGGCTGCTTGTTTTCCTCGTGTTCTTCGCATGATGCACGTGATAGATTAGTTCATGATGCATTGCCACGCAATACAAATTCACTGCAAAATCACCCTTCTGTATGCTAACGCCCGTCCAAGGCATAAGGTGGGGACGCAAGAGTGATGTCATACCGCAGAGAAATCCTCCTCGTGCTTCCCATCGTGTGCTCGCTTATCACTTCAGAATTTCTCGTCCCCGCACAAGTTCACCTCTCGTCCCCGTCAGAAGCCGGGATATTAAAAACCCCAACCCCGCCCAACGAGACCCTCCTCCTCCGCCCTTCCGGCACCCCGAAGCAGCGGCCGGTGCAATGTTTTGCGCATTCGGAGTTGACGTACCGTATCAAATGCAAAAATGTCTGGGTCTGGAAGGTTGGAACTTGTGATGCTAACTTTGGATATATAAAAAAATCTGTATTGCATGACCAGCAGGAGGAGTCCTGTTTGTGCTACGCGGGGAGGGCATTTGTCATGCGGGATGGGCATCAGGAAGGCCTCTAAAAATATGTGATGCTAGATCATGCATTACAGACATCCCGAGTCATGCAAAATATGCATGACAAACCTGGTAACCTTCCAGACCCAGACATTTTTACATTTGATATACCAACGGTGCTGTCAACAGCGGCAGGAGCACTGCGTCTCCACGCTGTCCGACCCTGCGTTTTTCTACAAGGCCTGCTGCGAAGACCGGTACCTATCAAATGTAAAAATGTCTGGGTCTGGAAGATTTTGAGGTTTGTCATGCATATTTTGGAAGACTCATGATGTCTGTGATGCATGCGCTAGCATGACAGATTTTTGGAGGCCTTTGTGATGCCTCTACCGCATGAGAAATGCCCTCCCCGGGTAGCACAAACTGGAGTTCTGTTGCCGGTCATGCCATGCAAATTTTTTTAGAGTCCAGAGACAGCATCACAAGTTTAGAATCTTCCAGACCCAGACACTTTTGCATTTGATAGTACCTCGCGGTCAACGACGTTCCCGCGCACCTGGGAAATCTCGTCATATCCTGTGCAAAAGTGTCGTACTCGTATAAATGCAAGTCTTGCATTACAAATCTTTATCGTAAGGGAAATCCGCATTACAAATTTTCTCTCTTATGCTGAGAAAATTTGTAATGCATTTATACGAGTACGATACTTTTGCAGTTCACACGTCACCGCGCTGGTCGATATGGCATACATCGCGAAGCAAACAGACAGGATACTGTTGGCGCCAGTGGACAAAAAACTCTTTGGCCCGGTGTTCAGCGATTTACGAGACTGGTATAATCGCAACGGGGGCGCGCCGGATCTTCATGCTGGTAGTTCGCATTCTGTCGGCAGCGACAAGGGTAAAAATAATATCAACGTCGAAAGGCTGATAGATGACGGTCTCTCCGAAAGCGATCCTGCAGCGCTGTGGCAGTTTCTGCGAAAAGCTAAAACATCATTGCAAAAGGGAACTGCAGCAACCGAGCACGGAGCAAACCAAGAGCAGGAGCGTCAGGAGGCCCTTTATTGGGCGAAGCGACTGTATAGGAAGCGATTTCGAGAGCGGGCTGATGTGAACCCCTTGGTGAGCCTGGTCGGTCAGAGACCAAAAACTAGCGAACAGGCGCATCATAATAATCATCCTGCCGGTGCAAACAGGACGGCAGAAGGCAGACTTGAGGCAGCACAAGCAGCACGCTCGTCGACCAGCGGCCGTGGTCCTCGAGGAACCTACAGAGAAGCGGCACCCCTTCATTATCAAGCTCTCAAGGATCTCCCCGTGACCGCAAGCAATCTGAGAAAGCTCGCCCTCGCCTACGAGCAGAAAACCCAGAGGTTCCGTGCGGTGATTGGCCGGTCTTTTTTCAAGCTCGGCTGCCCGCAACTCCCCGTGGTCGACATCGCGGGCGGGGGTCGGGAGGGTCCGTTTCGCTTCGCCTTAGATCAACAGGGCGCCGAAACCAGTCCGGCGAAGCTGATTTTGATTTATCAGGGTTTGTACCACGATCACTCGCTGGACACGATCATGCAGCTGCACGGTAAAAAACAAATTCTCGCGGACAAAAAGACCAAAACCATGCTGGAGAATTTTCCGACGAAAATCTCCAGCAAGAGAAGTAGAGGCTCTACTACTTCAAAGAGGACTACTGGAGATCATGTTGAAGTAGACGTCGACCCGGATGAAGATGATTTTAATTCCTCAGACGAAGACACGGAAACGCAAAAGATTTCCTTCTCCGGCCACTTTCCGGATAACTACCCCGTGGGCGGAAGGGAGGAGATATCCACTGCAAAAGTATCTCACGACTGGCATCGGTTGCATACATACTGTATGAACCAGTTGCAATACAGCAATACAAATTTCATTTTTCCTAAATGTAAATCTGCAACCACCACGCAAACCATAGCTAGTACAACGGCACTTTTGCAATGCATAGGAGACCATTGCACGCATGGAGAAGAAGATGGAGGAGGAGCAGAAGCTCGCGGAGAAGGATACTGAATACGACAGGACGATGAAGTCGCGGATTGACGAGATGGAGCTCCACTACATGCTCTTACGGGACCGGTGGGTCGCGAGATTTCCGCAAGTCGTCAGATTAACCGGCGAGGACGCAATTACTTTCTGGGATGAGATGGAGAAACCGATCCGATATCCTCGCGGAAATGACCAGAGCGGCGGCAATGAAAACGTGCAATTCCTGAAAAGAGCGATACTACGGAAGTACGAAGCGCTGTATACTTCGCAAATAAATGCTTCATCAGCAGAGGCAAGACAAAAGTTCTATCACCTACTCTTCCACTCCAACCCCCCTGTTTCTCAGCTGAGAAATCTCTACCGCTTTCTGTACCACGACGACGCCGCGCCGTCGAGATTGTTACCTCCTGGGTTGGTCAAACCATTTCTGGTTTCCGAGTGCGGGAGTCCGGATTACGGAGAGAGTGGAAACTCGGTCGCTTTACTGAAATACGCGGAACGGCAGAACGAGTTTCTTTTTGGACATCAAGCAAATTTTCTGCAAACCGCTGCAGAAGAAGACGCGAGCAGAAATCACATGAAACGAGTGCGACACCGCGAACACGGAGCAAGTAAAAGCCGGCTTCTCGATCGGCTCAACAAGCAGCGCGTGAACCACCTGCACGCGCACCATCGCCCCTGTTTGGTCGACCGGTTCCTGCAGAGCAGCTACATGAAGGACCACAAGTGCGCGATGCTGCACCAAGTCTTTCATTTTGTCGACTGGACCGTGGAAGACGCGGACTTCAAAAGAATTTTCCTCGCCAGTCTGTGGATCCATGTCGTGGAGGAGAACGCGATCAGGCCGTATATTGGATTGATACAGCCGGCGGACCGTGAAGATGTTCTTCCCCGAAGAACAGACGCAAATGTGGTCCAACCGAATGATCGAAGTTCCTCTTCTCTCCGGCTAACCGAGCTTCTCCATTTCCTCGCCACGAACCGCATCATCGCGGTGCATTTCCGCGGGGCTTGGGGCTACCAGGGCGTGGGGCTGCAGATCCTGGAATTGGTGAAAAAAACCGGAATTCAACTCGTCTACATAGCGACCGACAACATCCGCTTCGAGCCGTTTCGGGAACTGGTCACGACGTTGCGAGACGAGTTTCAACTTACCGTGCTTTCCTCAGAACTCTCGGAAGCGATTGCGGCTGGAATCGGAAAGGAAATCAGCGGGGTAGCAGATCATGCCACCACTGCTGCTCAAGGCCAGACTGAAGATGACAGCCGCTCCTTCGGCGAAAAATTGCCGACGTTTCAAAGTGCTTGCACTGGCACTGGCGTGTTGAGTTGTATCGTCGAAGCAGGAAGTGCTTCTCCAACATCGTCACTACCGGCCGAAGCTGTGGTGGAACCGACTGCTAGCACCCCTGAACGAAAAGAACCTTTATCAGAAGAAGACGCGGAAGCCGCTGCGTTTCTTCGGGGTGATGAAGAAGCAGAAACTACTGGCAGCACTGCCGCCCATAATATAATCCCCACCCCAGACGAGCCCGTTTTTAACAGCGCAATCCCATGGCACAAGCACCACTTGGAATCTCACCGGGGCAAACTGCCTAATCTGGCGCTGCACATCGACTTGTGCATCTGCACCCTGGCAAGCAGTTTCCTGGGACAGCCGTTATCCAGCCTGTCCGAGCTGATCATGAATTTCAGGACCGTCGTGCGGCAAATGCACGGACGAGGTGATGATATTGAAGATGCCGGAAAAACCACCACTTCTAGTACCGGCAAAAGTGCCAGCAGCGAAGTAGATGCAACAGAAACTACAGTCTTGTCGTCGCAGAAATGGAAAAGATTTATTCTGAAGAGGCACTACAGAAGTAGTCACAAGGGAAAAAGTGAGACCAAGAACCGCGGTAAGGACGTAAGCCCAACCTGGCAGACTTCCACACACCCGGTGCTGGCGTTTTACAGAAAAGTGTTTCAGCAGGTGCAGCAGTCGCCATCGTCTTCCACCCTGCCGCGCGGGGCTGCACCAAATCCGACCGCATCTTCGTCCTCACCCGCTTCCTCGTATGCAGTATCTACTAGCCCCCGCCGGACGGATATCGCAAGAAAAAAGTGTTACAGTTACACATTGTCATGCAAGACTGGCAACAGAGACAACCTTTCTCATGCAGGAAATGCTTCGGAGCTTCGTTTTCTTCCTGCTTTCCCTTGTGATCTTCGCATTACAAGTTTTCTCTACCACCCAGAGAAAATTTGTGATGCAGAAACTCCAGCAAGTGTGTAACTGTAACACTTTTTTCCGTGGATAACGGAAGCCTTTCTGCACCTACCGCGCGATGTCCTTCCTGTGGATCAGATTTTCCCCATCAGCTTCTACAGCGCCGATGAAATCGTCAAAGCAGATTGGATGCAGAACTTGATTGACGCGTTTCACATTTTGCAGAAGCAAGAAGCACAGAAGTCGACGGACAGCACGACAGACGCACGAGGACAAGGAAGTGAAAACAAGAAAAGCCCAGAACAGAAGATCAGCAGCCTTGTTGCGAGTTCCGGCGCATCGAGTGCTACAACTACTTCGCTATCGCTTTCGACCTACTACATTCCCGCCGTGTTCACGGACCCGCTACCGCAACCGCAAGCCCCCGGGGGACACAACTACAGTCACCTTCTGTACAGCAAATTTGTGATGCGATTGACCCAGTACTACCTCGCCTACAACGAAGAGACAAACGAGTACGAGCGCGCGGAAAATTCCAGATACGAGGACTTACTCCGTCCCTTACACAAGAACCCGAAAAATCATGACGACCTCCAGCACGACTTTGACCTAACAAAAGACTGGACGCAGGCCACGGTGTTCGCCGCCACCTTCTACCACGACTTGGGACGGAGAAAGTGCCACTCCATGGGGCTGTTGCTCCGCTTACGGTTTGTGGTGTTGTTTGTGTTGTTTGGAAACTACAACAAATTTGAATGCGTCCGGGAGTTGAGCATTTTCGGCTACTTGTTGTACACAGAGATTTTCAACCAGGGGCTCGGCGTGTGGCGGTTTCTGCGAAATTTTGTCCGGTTGCCGGAGGAAGAACCGGCAGGAAATGCTGTTGAAGATGGAACTGCAGCAAAGGAGGAATTATTATTTCCAGAAACCACAACAGCAAACATCTCTTCCAAATCCCGGCAGCAAGAGTGGATTTCGCTTCTCAACCTCCTCCGCTTATTCCTGCAAAGAACCAAATGCCGCGGGCAGTACTTGCAAACGTTTTCCGACAAAGTCACCGAAGACGATGACTACCTGCACGCGTTTTACCGCCCGGAGGCCCCGTTCTTCCAGAAAACACCGATCCGGCAAAAAGCGCTGCTAAACAAATTTGTGAAAGAAGAGGGGGAGACACTGTACATTGCGCCAAGTGTCGAGTTGGTTCTGCCGAAGAAGTGCAGAAGTAGGGCCGCGCAAGAGGATTTCGTTGTTGGTGGCAGCAGCAGAAATGTTGAAGCAGGTCTGAGTCATCAAGAAGACGAAGAAATCGCGCAAAGAACTCTGGAAGAAGATTCGAAAGCGAAGCAGACCGTGCTTTCCTACTTCGCCGGGCCGGATAAGTTTGAACTCTCTTTCCTGTTTCCCGGCCTGCGGGCCCCGTCGCGGGAGTTCGACGACCGGCACACGTATCGCGTGCCGGATGCGGCTTGGGGCGACGGGTTGGGACACAAGGACATGTTTGGCGGGCCGGTGCGAAAGTTTCGACCGGGTGAGCATTGCGAGGGCTTGGGGGAGGACGATGTGCGGGCGGGAGTCTATCTCGAGCTGCAACGGTTGCAGGATGACGTGGCGGGGAAGGTTCAGGGAATGACGCAGATCGCTCCATCTGAAGCAGCAGTTGTACATAAAAAAAAGCAGCAGGAGGACCACTACCCAGGTTGCGATCTGCAGCTTCTTGCAAACTGCGGGTTGGTTGAATCGATGAAAGAAGAAAGTGGTTCTTCGACGTCGCGCGAAGGTGGGAACAAAAAGAAAAAAAGGTCGTGGACGGAAATTACGCTGAACTTTCTCAATGTGCAGAAAGTGTTCGAGATTGTGATCAGAGAAGACGATCCGGAGCCTCATCATCCAAACCACGTAGTTAAAAACAATGATGTTCCTTCTAATGACGCGGAAAGCCAAAGAGCGCATCATGACGCTCCATATTTTGCGCCCTGCCCCTCTACGAACCCCTCGCTTCTGCAGCAGACGGTGCTCTCTTGTTTCCAGACGGGCGACATGCAGGTCAAGAACGCCTCCGGGTATCTCCGATTTCTGGAAATCTGGAATGACAACACGTTTACAAGGGAAGGCGCCACCACCGCGGCAAGCGTGCAGTGCGTGCATGAGAAGGAATGATAATGAACAGCCACGGAATTATCGACTATGTTAGGCAGCACTGAGACTAAAACTCAGTACTTCTTTCCATTTCTTCAACCCAGTACTTGCTGTAGACTTGTCATCTTTCGGTTCTCGTACACCAATGCGTGCAACAGAATCAGAAGAACGAAATTTGCAGTATAATCCTGAAGATCCAGGCCTCCAGAGGGCTAAGGCACTGTAGCTGATGCATTCAGTTATATCAAATCCGCCCGGGAACTAATTTGATTTCAAATCAATTTCAAACTAACTTCAAAGATTTTGAATTTTCGGATTTTTGACCTGTAGTGTGATGTTTGATTTTGACAAAATTAGTCCATGGCATGAGAAGTACTTACCCTACTTTGCGCTGCCGGTTGTCCATTTTCCACAACGCCGACGATTGTCCACGCTGCTCCCAATGCTGCTTGTTCATCTCCTTTCCCTTCGGCGTGTCGCCCCGTTCTGCGAGCGTTACCGATCTATTGCCCCCTGCTCTCGCGCTTCACCACAAAAAAACACCGACCTGCTGCTGCTGTGCGCAGTATTGACCTCCGTGAACATCGACTGGAAACGGCGGCCGGCTGCGACTGGCGATCGTCCATTCCCCCGCCAGGTGACCTCGACGCGCTTTTTTTTTCTCTACTTCCAGCGCAGGCCACGCAATGAATTTCGATAGAATTTGTTTTTTGAAAAGATAAGTTCTAGGACCGCTAAAGGATAAACAGTCTTTTGAGGTTTTGCTCGCTCATCCGAAGAAGAACGGGTAGCAATGTGCTCCTGTACTGTCACGTCAGACATAAGGTGGCTGAAAGTAAGTCTGCGCGCAGCTTGATGATGACCAAGCCACGCGTCGAGTCGTAGTGCCATTCATCACCCGTGAGAAACAGCAGCACTAGAACCAACCTCGAAATAATATAAAAGTTCATTAATTTGCAGGCACGGCTGCTATTTGCATTCTGAATCTCACCACAACATCATAAGACAAATAATCAAGTTCGAGAAAAGTAGTGTTGCCGTTGCCGAGTAAATTTCTAAATTGCTTTCACGCCCACAAGCACCACCAGGCAAAGAGGCCGGAGCCAGATCATCTGGGGCCTAGCGAGGCGAGAAAGTGAAACCGTGCGTCCCTGCAGTCCTTGTCGACTGCGTTCCATGATTTCTGCGAGACGGCAGAGAGTCGGCGCTCTCGTGATCTCGCTATCTGCTGTGCGATTCTGGGACGGGTATAACAAGTGGACTAAGAGAATAGTTCTAAGTAGGACACCACTGGAAGTAGAGCGTAGGTAGGGTTTTACAAAAGTCAGCTCGCTGCTCAGGTTGGGGCAAACTGGTGCGTCTCGACATTGCACTTCGTCGCCGTGTAATGAGAAGGTGCCTGCACTATATAATTGAATTAGAAAAGCGCGGCGCTGTTGCGCTTTGTGGGTCTCGTCGCCAAATTTAAACGCAGCGACGAGATGGTGTCAATTGCTAATCTGGGCAACAGTTGCGAAACAGAAATGAAGAACAGCTTAATTTAGGTGGGGAGCGGAGAATAAACCTAAAGCTCTGAATCAATTAACTAGAAGCCGAAGCTTTTGACTTGCAGCAACAGCAGTGAATGGCTGTAGTCTTTATCTTTTCATCGAGCGAGAGTAAACATTTGCATTTCTAAAACACGGCCACTGGATATACAAACACTAGCTCGAGTCGGTCGGCGCAAAAGCATTGCACCCACGCAAAGCTCAGCAAGAGGCTAAGCGGAAAATAGTTCTAATAAATGGCGACGCAGAAAACGGCCGCTAGTATAGTAAGTTCTCTTGACTCGCTTAGGTCGTTTCTGTGCACCGTGGACTCAGCAAGACTGGGTGGTCTTGTAGAGGTTCAAACAGATATATTTATATACTCTGACTGCAAGTCCAAGTCACATCGGCAAGCGACAACCACTAACAAACAACGCAAATACAAATAGGCAGATGATTGGCTCTCTTCAATCGAGTCAATCTCAATTCAGTTTTAGTACTATTATCAAGTTTGTCATGCACATTTTGATAGCTTTTTTAGTTTTTCAAGATAATCATCCATCATACAATTGCGCTACATTTATCGGCATTGCACAGCTGGCTGCGCAAAACATTTCTACTTCATGATCTTTTCCACAAACCGAATCAACAACATTTCCACTCCACAACCACAGGAGACCTAGGCGTCGTCCCCCTCCTCCACCAAATCGCTGCCACCCTGCTGGTTGTTTCCGTTTCCACCGTTGTTGGCGGCCGCCGGGGGCGCCCGCTTGATCGCGGCCTCCTTCGCCTGCAGAAAGATGGCCAAAATCTCCTTGGAGGTGGTCTTCAACCAGGTGCAGTTGCCGTTCAAGGTGTGCACACCGACACCATTCACCGCCCACAACTTCTCGATCCCCTCGTACTTCTTGTACCACTCCGTGAGGTCCTTCAGGGTTGCGGTGGTGCTCGCTTTGAAGGCGTCGACCTCGGTTTTCGCCGTGGTCAAGAAACCCAGCGCCTGCTGCTTCTGCCACATCTGCACCGCAGTTCCGAGGTGCTCCCGGGCGGCAATGTGGTCGTCGTGCGCCAACTGGGTAACCGCGAACGCAATGGCGTTTTTCACCTCGGTGATCTGCGCGATAGAAGGCGAGCGGCGCAACAACTTGACGACCTTGGCGTGCGACGAGATGTAGGACCGCTCCAACAAAGCCGCACCGGAGATGATTTCCATGGTACCCGCCGCGAGGGCGGGGGCGGGGTTCTGCAGGTTTGCGTTCACGACAGCCCTGCAGGCCACGCTGTATTCGTCCCACTCCGCAGACTGCTTTTCGTTCACCTGCGCACCGAAACCGGGGCAGTTGCTGCGGACGGATTCCAAGTGTTTCGCCCAGTCGATGTTCAACAGGTGGGCCGCGACGTACTTCTTGTTCAAGGAGAGAAATTTGGTGACAAATAATTTGATCTCCTTGTTCATGTTTTGCAGCGTCTGAAACTGCGCCTCGTTGAGAAGCGTCTTGGTCTTGTTGATAGCAGCGGTGCGATCGGTTGGGGCCATCAAGATGAAACTCACGATGGGCACAGAGTCGTCCTCGGCCGCGATCGCACTCAGGACCTGGGGGATCTCAAAGTCGAAGTCCGTCACCGTCTTCTTCTCCGCCTGCGTCAGGGCGACGTTGGTCAGGACATGCTGCCGCAACAACTTCACCGTCAAGTCCTTCTCCACCCCCGTTGCAGCGACGGTCACGAGGTCCTCCACAGACTTGTAGAACTTCCCGTAGCATCGAGTGCAAAAATATCGCACCACGAGAAATCGCATGACTGCGCATCACTCTTTTGTTCCAGCATGACAGATCTTGCGTTTTCTTCCGAGAGAATTTGTCATGCGATTTCCGTTAGTGCGATAATTTTGCAATGCTTATGTTGGTGGATTCTGGCTTGTTTTGGGGATTTTGCTGCCAGGTCTTGATTCTGTCCTTCACCTCCGGCATGGAGTTCTGCGTCAACAACTCGTAGTGCTTGCCGATGTTGTCCTTGATGTATTTGCGGGTGCTGATCCTGTGATTTATTTTTTCATTATTTTCGAGTTGGGAGGCGTATTGCTATCTTGCGCGAAGCGCGTATCGAAATCAGGTCCCATAGGCCACAGGTTGCAACACAATTCGCACAGTGCGAAAAGCAAAGCGCTGCACAACACTGAACCGAATCCACCATAATATACGTCATGCAAAAATTTTATCAGGTTCAGGGCGGCCCAAGCTGCAAGATAATCCCATCTATAATCAGGTCGGCGTCGTATCTCGCCAGACAACACACACAAGAAAATATGTAAAATACCAGGCCACGACTTTGTCGATCTTGTCGAACGCCGGCGGCTTGTTTTTTTCTTCCTGCTCGAGGTCCTTGTTTCCCGCCACGGCTTTGTCGTCCTTTTTGGAAACGTCCGCAATTTTCAACTTCCCCTTCCCCCGGTTTTCCATCTCGTACTTCTGGTTGGGCTTGCACAAGTTGATCATGCTGGCCACCAAGGTTTTGGTCAGCCGGACCCGCATCTCCGGGAGGGGAAAGCCGAGGTTGGGCTGGTTGAAGGACTGCTCGACGTTTCTCAGCGCCGCATAGGAGGTGGTCTTTTCGATCAACTCCTCGCCCTTCTTGACCACGTCTTCCGCCTGCTGCTTCGTCCAGGTCGCCGCCTCATCCCGTTTCAGTTTGAAAAACCCCGTGTTCCACGAGCCGACATCATCGCGGGTTGCCAAGAAGACCGCTTTGTCCTTCGCCACATCGTTGTTTTCCGGATCGTCCGCCGCCTTCATCGCGTCCAATAATTCCCGCGCAGTATTCCGCTGGTCCTTGAAGTCGCGCTTGATGTTCTGCGTGTTGTAATTGCGGCCGCGCACGAAGTCCTCCGCGGCGTCTCGGACGTTGGGGTCGTCCATGTTAACCGCGGGGAAGGTCCGCTGAAATTTCTCAATCTCCGTTAGGGTTAAGCGGCGCTTCTTCGATTCCGGCTCCGCCATCTGCTTGGCCATGAACTTCATGGCCCTCTTGTTTGACTCGCTCATTCTTGAAGCCGGGTCGGTGACAGGAACAAAAGCTGAAGAGAGAAGGAGAAGTAGTTGCGGCAACGTCAGTAGCTGTTGATCTGCTGTCGTGTCGACGAAAAAGTTGCAGTCGCAGCGTGCTCTCGTCTTCTGCGGCGGTGCGAAAGGTGCAACGCCTTGGAGATCAAGCCTGCCGGGACAGAAACGCTTGACAGAAGGCCGTGGGGGTGGTCTAGTTTTGTTCTATAGTTTCAAAGCCAGGTGCTTCGGTGCGTGCGGTGGTCAGAATACACTGACGGCGCGCGAGCTCTTATCACTGAAACCACTAATACAATGAATGCAAAACACCAGCCAAGTGAACCCTTTATGAGTCACAGCTTTGCTGTCGCAATTTGCAGGCTACATCGATATGACACCTGATGCGATTTTTGCGTTTCTTCTTTTGCAGAATTCGACCGGCGATCGAACTTTCCGAAAACGAATCAAGGGCGCCAAATTTGTGTTGCGGGAGCAACTCCTTTCCCTCGCTCTGTAGTCCGTGAGGCCTTTTTTCGTTTCCCTCAAATAGCTTAGAACTCGAAGTAAACTCAACACTACCGAGCTGCTGGTGCTGCGCTGCGTACTAAAGAGCCTTCGCAACTCACAAACTTCGTGCTTTGGTGGGGGCGAACCTCTAGTATGCTTGCCGGGACCTGAAATAAAAAAGGAAAACCAACACCCCAGGGGGTCTAGGTGTTGCAACAAAGCTCCTCCCTCGAACCCTCGAAACGCAATGTCGTTGTAGACGACACGGAAAGCTTGGCGGACGCAGAAAA
Organism: Amoebophrya sp. A120; assembly: GCA_905178155.1. NCBI lineage: Eukaryota > Dinophyceae > Syndiniales > Amoebophryaceae > Amoebophrya > Amoebophrya sp. A120. Next base: position 2,849,447 of record CAJINV010000005.1, read on the forward strand.
AACAGGCCGACGTGAAAAAACAAAAACCGAGCACAACCAACGTTGCGCGAGCGCATCGCCACAACATGGAGTCAGGGTGGCGCCCCTCAAGCAGCTGTCTTTTAGTGGGTTTCTAACTAAGCGTAAGCGGGGCCGCTGCGTCGTCAGGAGCAGGGCCAAAAAAAAAAGACCGATGGAAAAGGCACGAGCCCAGGAGAGCGAGCAGCCCCCGGCGTCGCACCACGCAGTAGGCACTTTGTAGCGCCGAGGCAGGGCGAAAAGGCACAGGGCGCGCCACCTTTTCGTGACCTAATACGGGGCGAATTTTGGCACTTTGCCTGTTCCACCGCCCTAGCGGCGACGCAAGGTCCCCGACAATCTTGCCGTAGAACGCTGCCGCTGGGCCGGCTGGGGGCGACGCGCTTTTGCCCGAAACACGACCTAGAAAGCTACTTTGCTGTTATGGGGATGGGAGAAAGCGACAAAAATGTCGCCGCTGTTACTGCATCAAGAGACGCAGTGCCGCCGTAAACGGCCGGCATCTAAGGTGCGGGGAGGCCGCTACTCTTCACCCAAAGAAGAAAACTTTTGAACCCATCTACTGGGGGCGCCTGCTTTTCTGAAACCCAGAACCCCGACCACCGCAAGCAGGCACCCCCCTGCCCTCAAGAGACTCCAGAGCCCCCAAAACCGGCAGGCCCGGCATCTAGAATGTGCGCTGCGATCCGTAGCGGCCCGAAGCATACGCAGCAGGCGCTCGAGCCGTCTGCGCCAGCCCAACAAAAATTATCGCGGCCGGCGCGAAGCGCCGGCCCCACCAAAAAATACAGGTCCCGGACGTGCCGCGATCCGACGGTTGAAATTGGGCGGGCCAAAGCAATCCACCGTTTGAAGTTGGTTCGAAAAAGGCAATCCGGCGTTTGAAGTTGGTCCAAAACTGGCAATCCGCCGTTTGAAGTTGGTCCAAAAGTGGCAATCCGGCGTTTGAAATGGATTCAGTCCAAAAGCAGTCCAAATAAGTCTGAACCAAGATTCTAAGTAGGCGGATTTTTTTGGACTGCTTTTGGACTCTTTTTGACTTTTTTGGATTTTCCACGGATTGCTTCGATTCAGCTCAGAAAAAAATACACAAGTTCCAAACCTCCGTCTATCGAAAGAAGGACAAATTTGCTTCGTTAGCTCATTGGCAAGCACACAGTCAGTGAGGGAACGAAGCAACTCCGTCTGTAGTGCGAAGCTGATAGCTAAACCCTGAAGGCGACAGTTCCGCTACCGCTGCTTGCCAACCTACAAATCACAAAACTACTAGCACTACACCAGCGGGCTCAAGAACTGGAGCTCGGCCTCCGGAATTTCGCAATACGATAAAACGTCCGCCCGCTGCACCTTGTCTAGCTCCTGCTGGGTAATGGTTTCCACCGTGGCGAGCAACTCCTTCACCATTTCGCCGTATTGGGTTTTGAGTGTCTTCTGCGCTTCTGCGCTGGCTTTGTAGCTGCTGTTGAGGCGGATGCGGGTGCTGCGCTGGATGATGAAGCTCTGCATCCAACACCAGCCGAGGAGCAAACAGGTGCACCACATCATATCCTTCAAGTTATCGCGGGTGTAGCCCAGCCGCCGAACTCCTCCCTTCACCGCTTGGAAAGATCGAAAAGCATTCAAACCCGCGACAGCAGTATAGAGTTTTTTGGTACGCCCCTGCGCCGTGCATGTAAGGGACATGCTTAGGTTGTTTTTCGCAGTGTGGACGGACGTACCGTCGGCAATTTTCCACTCCCCCGCCGGCAAACACCCCTCCACCCAACTTTCTGCGTCTTCGGATATCTTGTTCCGCTTTCGCACCAGTTCTCGTGCCTGCTTATCGGTCAGGACAAGGTAGTTGCTTCCAACGGATGCGGCGGGGTCGTCCGCTCTGCTGGATTCGTTTGTGGCGGCGAAGGTGCTCTTCGCCTCGCCCTTTGCCCCTTCTTTCCGGAAAGCAGGATGCGTTCGGCTTCCGGCATTCGCAATGCCGTCTTTCTTCTGTTTTTTCGATCCACCGTCGGCCCACCGCTCGTTTCCAAGTAAAGGTCGGGAACTCGCACTCGAGGACGACGCACTACTGCTGCTGCCGGCTACTGTATCCGCACCCCGCTTGTTGTTCGCGGCCACACCTTCAAAGGCGGCATTGTTCCACGCCCGCATTCCTGCTGCCCCATGCGTTTTGCTTTGGACATTGAGCCCTCTGACGCCGTTCGCCACCTTCGATAGGGTCGCGGGGGCATCGCCTTCAACCCCCCGGAGCTCCCGCAGCAGCTCCTGTAGGTGCTCGTCTGCGCCGCTCTTGCTGTCTTGCTTTGGCCGCGGGTTCACTTCCACCTTCTTCTGTTCCTGGAGCTGCACCTTTTTCGAGGGATCAAAAATCTCGCCGGCGATGGTCCAAAGTCCGGCCGGCTCCAATCTCGCCGACTTGATGCAGTACTTGGTCTTCGCGTGTTTGCTCCTGAAGTCGAAATCGCTAAAAAAATAGCGGTCGCCCGGTCTGCCCGGCGCCGGCTTGAAGGAGTTTTTGTTTTTCCCCTGCGTCAAGCGGACTAGTCGCCGCGCTGTAAATTTTTTCGGCTTCCGCAAAACCCACACGACCAGAAGCGCCTCCTCGGAGCCGTCGGAGTTTGTGAAGACGATGAGCAGGTGCGTCCCGGTTCCCATTTGGATCTGCAGGTCGTCCCAATCGTAGTCAAAGTTTGCAGCCTGCTGCGCCTGCTGCCCGTCGCCAGCCTGCCCTTCGTCGTCCGGGGTTTCTTTTGCCGCCTTCTTCGCAGCCGGCTTGTGCAAACTGGTAACCCTGGCCAGGTCCACCGCGGTTCGCACCAGGTCATTGGGCGGCTTCCGCCACATTTCCACGGCGTTGAGGGAGAATTGCTGTGCCCGCGGCATAAACAGCCGCTCTTTCACCGCAGCTGCCCGCTCCTTGCACGTGCCGTCCTGCCACTGTGTCCGCACCGCAGCCTTGACGCGGTCGTAGAATTGCAACTCCTCCCCCAGTACTATTTTTCTTGCGTGGTTGCGGTCCGCGTTTTGAAAAAAATGCTCCTTGCGCTCGTCTTTCCAGGCTGCGAACCCTTCCTTTGCGGCCTTGTTGTGCTCCGCCGCCTCCACGACGTAGACCTCCCAGGCGTCGGCGCCGAGCGTTTCGGGGTTGGCGCTCTTGTTGGCCTCTGCTATGGGCATCGGCGGCTGGTCCCCGAAACCTGTCATGAGATCTGCGCGCGCAAATTCCTGCGGAATTTTTACGCGGCACCGGGCTAACTCCCAGCCACACCGCTCGAAGGAATCAATTTCGTCCAACTCCGTCAGCCTCTCTTCGGTTTGCCGCGCCAATGTGCGCCCGACGTTCTCCGCGTCCAGCGCATCTACCCCCTTCGGGTTTCGGGAATCCTGCATGCGCTGCAGTGTGGCGTGCTTGCGTTCCACCGGCATCGTGGTCTTCGAAATTTGCTCTGCTGCGTCCGCCACCTCATTCATAAAATCCACGGCGCTACTGAAGGGAAGGACCTGCGGCCGCACGCTCGCCTCGTTGGCGTGGTAAAGTTTGCAGATTTCCTGGAGCTGGACGAGGGCGATGGAGGCGGGGTTGTCGGTCTCAAGCTTCTGCGGGTACTTTGCAAATTGCTTCAAGTAGGCACCGCGCTCGTTTTCCGGCAGTTTGCCATACCCACGGAGAAACTGGAAGTGCTTGTGGAAGGGAGTCTTGACAACACGGCTGTAAAAAGCGGCACCCAAAACCTGCAACGACTGTCGCCCGGCGGCGCTGTAGCGTTGTATCATGTCCGCCGAGATTTTTGGCTCCACCATTTTCAACAAAACCCCCAACGTGTCCACGTGCAAAAGCTCCTCCGCGGCGTCCAGGTCTGCGTAGAACCGGTCGTGGCAGGCTTCGTCGCCACAGGAGGCGTTTTCGATCTTTGCCACATGCCCCTCGTAGTGCTCGATAGCTCGACAAAGGACGCAGACCACAACCATCGACCCCGCAACCTCTACACCAGCCCACTCACTTCCGGATCAATACGCTGCAAAAGGATCGCACTTGTCCTTGTGGCAACTGCGCTTGCATTACAGATTCAAATTATTTTCGCAGAAACATACAGGAAATTCAAACTTGTCATGCTGATTCAACGTACACGTAGGAGAGGCGGGGAGATTTCAATCTGTCATGCATGATTTCCACTCCGTCCGATGAGTATGAATATGCATTGCGACGCGCGCGACCCTTTTGCAAACGATAAGACAAGTGCAGCGACGACTTGACCAGGCACCCGAGCATCTCCGCCACCACAACCCGCTCCATGTCGGACCCCGCGCGAATCCACCTACTGAAACTTGGGGGCCTGATTCCCCTTGTCGCGGTCGCCAGAATCCCCATCGCCATCGCCTTCACCTTCTCACTCCCGCCCCAGCTGCTAAGCTCCTCGTCCGAGACGACAACAGCAAGACTCTTACTCCCATCGATGCTGATTTTGTTGAGGAGGAGGTCCGACAACGAGCGGTCTTTTTCTGTTCCCGAATCTGCAACCCGTGCTGCGCCGTAAACACCTCCGGCGAGAAATTTCCGCAGCGCCGCTGTTTGCGGCGTCATGCTGCTACCGGGTAGCTCGGGCGGTTTGACAAGCGAGAAGCGCGATGGCCCGGCCGGAACCTTCACCCGCTTCGGAAACTCCTGCCCCATGTTCGACTGGATGGCGAGCTGGTGCTTCCCGATGAGTTTCCCGGTAACAAAAACCTTCTTTTCCCACTTCTCCGTGTCGATGTTGCAGCGCAAAAGGAAAAGGGTCGCAGCCTCTTCCAGGGCTGTACCGCACTCGTGTTCCTCGCAATGGCTCGGCAAATGCACCAAGTGATGGGCGGAGCCGCTTCTGACGAATTCCTTTGGTGCGGCAGCTGCGTGTTTGGCCTGGCACATCAGCCCGGTCGCCTGGTGCGTCAAATTCATGTCCGGCCCGCGCAAATATGGATGGAAAAATAGCACAGCATGCTGGGAAACCACACCTCTTCGATTGTTTAGAGCGTACTCATGCCAAAATGGCGTGGGCTTACTGATACTATCGCTCTTTTTGCTTGGTACAACAACAACGACAACACAACTCCAGATAGGACCCTGGCGCGACGGGAGCGTAGCGCATGTAAAGCATCGCGCCACTAATCATCTTTACATAAGTCATATAATCAAGCATCACAAGCTGGGCACTTTCTTCTCCCTTTCCCTTTTTTGGAAAAAAAACGGAATTTGTCATGCGTTATGGCATGATGAGTGGGCACCATTCCACTCACCTGGTTCCCTTTTTTTACCTTAGATCTGAAGACGAAGAAGCTTGTCACGCAAGCACTGTAGCATGAGCGGGTAGTGGTTCTAATTGATTCCGCTTCTCTAGGATCGCGCCAGAATCAATACGCATGACAAAATCGAGGAGGCATCTTGTTCCAGCATGCTGCTTGAAAGAAGTGTGTTCGGATAAATCGCTCGACGTGTTGAGCACGAGAAGGGGGGGAAACTTTTCGGCATGCGACAAGACGTTCTTCAAATCCCGCACGACGGTGTCCGCTACCCGTTGGGACGGTATGCGATTGTCCTGCAGGAGAGTCGCGATCTGCTTATCCTCATTCTTCAGGAGACCCTCCTGAACCACTTTCGAAGGCTGGAGGATTGTTGACGACGGCAGCGTGACCGTCTTCCAAGTCTGGCCCGCCTTCCAGGACAGGGTTACTATTGTGACGAAGAATTTTGCAGCGCGGTCGATGATCGTCAGCTTATTCGCGCCGACAGCTTTGCCAAGGCTGTCGACGCCCAATCTCGCCCCACACGGCGTCGCGTCGGACATGTGCGTCAACACCGCCGACCTGTTTCCACCACTGCTGATTATTTTCCCTGCTTCTCGTTCACCTGCTTTTTTTGCAAACAGGGCAGCCCGCTCCCATTGGACGTCGACGCGTGCCTCCCCGCTGAAGAACGGCTCCACCGTTCGATCTCGCGTCGCATCGGGAGGAAGATCGACCTCCATGTCGGCGACACCCCCGGGCGAGTCCGAGGTCGCTGTCCGCTCCGACATGGTCTGGTTGCTGCCCGACTGAAAAAACTCTCCTCCCCCAATAGCTGCACCGCCGGTATCGCTTGCCGCAGAAAACTCGTGCTGATCACCCCAGTCCAGCAGCAACGCTGCATCGCCCCCGCCGGTGGACACGTTTGAAAAGACATCATCGACGCCGCCAGAGGTCCCAGGCACAGCTCCCGACCAGGTAGAAGATGCTGAAGGCGAGGCGGAAATATTGTTGTTCCAATTTGTTGACGCATCTCCAAGTTCGTCGAACGCAAAAAAGTCGCCCTGCAGCTCTGCAAGCTGTGCAGCCGCTTCGCTCATGTTGTTTACCGGTCGTCGCCACTATCGAAAAGAACTAGCACGTAACAGCGGAAACCTGTGGCGTGGAGGAGGAGTACACACACACGAAGGCTGCAGACGGCGCTAGTACGTGCATACGAGCCTATGCGAAAACGAGTTCTTTTGTTTTGCGAGTCCGAGTTCAAACTTTGCCGACCAAATTTGCGATCCTCTCCTGTGCGTGCTTTGTTTTTGTATCGATTGCGACACTTCGCTCAGGCCAATTTGTAAAATGTCTCGACTCCGACGAGAGAGCGCGACTACTAATCAGCTCGACTAGTACTTCTGCTTAACAGCATTCGCTGCATCATACCAGGCAACTCTTTTCAAACTGGAACCACTTTCGGAGTACGTGCCAAACCGTGGGCTTTGTTGCTCCCTGTCAATGCCGGAAGCGGAACTGAATACAAACACTTGCTTCCGCTGCATAAAAACAAGCGCAGCAAGATCATGCAAAGCAGCTACACAGAATCGGAGGCAAGACTTCTGAGTTCGCATATCATATCGGAGCCATGCCATGCATACAGTTCAGGTTTTTTTTTCTTTCTGCATCCTCTCCGGAGGGTCGTTCCGGCTTCGAAAAAGCCGAAACTAGCCTACCGGCAGAACTTGTCCATCCAGTGATACAGGCTAGAGCTGCAGCACCACTTCATCCGACCGCGCGCAACGTCCTTCTGCTCCCATGAAGTCGAATTTTTCAATTTTCAAAATCTTTGAAGTTAGTTTGAAATTGATTTGAATTGATTTTTAGGCCGGGCTCGTTTGCGTTAACATTCAGGATCAGGACCGGAAGCAGCAGAAAATCATCAGATACAACTCCCTGCTGTTCATCCGCATCATGTAGCGTTCTTCCTAAGGTTTTTTTCGCAGGTAGAGTGCCACCCAACGAGAGTGAGTATTGGCCCTGAGCTCTTGCAGTCCCAGCAGGGGCCCCGGGACTAACACACTAAAAAGAAGTACCCGCATTGTTCGTTCTTGTTAAAGTAAGAAGTGAAGACACTTGACCTTGAGACTCAGAAATCTAGTGCCTCCGTGAAGGTGCTGTTGGCCGCCTCGTACTTGCGGGAAGCCAACAGTTTTCATGGATCTCACTGCATGAAAGTGAAACTGAAAGTTCGATTCGACGCGCATAGCTGTTTTCCACCTGTTGCTACATGTATCACGCATACTGCTCTAAACCTAATCGTGACTTCCCCGACTACACCAACTTTCTTACTTCAACATCACCCATGAAAAATATTGAACAACATCGAAAAACACAATTGCCAATGCGAGTATGCTTTTCTTTTCCCGGTGCCTGCGCAACTTCCAGCAGAAGGATCCGTACAGTATTCTCGGCGTGCCCCGGTCGGCAACCACCGAGGAGTTGAGGAAGAAGTATCTCGAGTTCGCGAAAAAGTACCACCCCGACCGGAACAAGGACAACCCCGAAGCGGTGCACAAATTCAAGGAAATCCAGGAAGCCTACGAATCCATCAAGGACGGGAGCTATGAGGAAAGTCAGCGAAGGCAGCCGCCGCCGGGGGCGGACTACTACACGTGGCAAGAGTACCAGCGGCGAAACCAGAGCGGCCCGGCGGACTCCTCCGCGGAATACGCGCGGAGACGTGCGTACGGTGCGGGGAATTACCCCAACGACCCTCGGAACAATCCAAATAACCCGGGCGGCACCCACGCGGACTGGCGGGTGCGGATGCAGATGGAGCAGCAAAGGAGGTTGCAGGAGGAAATGTGGCGCAGGCAGCGCATGAACAACATGTGGGGCCGGAGCTGGTTTAACCGGGGAGGCTCTCAGTTTAACAGCCCGGGAGCAGGTGGATACGGAACGCAGGACGAATTCAACAACCAGCAAAACCCGCAGGAAATGCCGACGGACCCGCGGGTCGTTGACCGCATGTTTGTGTTGTGGCCCGTCGCGTTCTATCAAATGTAAGAATGTCTGGGTCTGGAAGGGTCATGCTGTTTTTGCATGACGCAGAAGGTCTGGCATGGAAGCTCTAGCATCGCAGGTTTCGAGAAGCTTCCGCAATGCCGAATCCGCATGAGAAATCCCCACTTTGGTGACAGAAAGTGGGCAGCATTTGCTACCTATGCATGGGAGATTTTTCTGTGTTCTGAAATGCGCATCGCAAGTTTGTCTTCTTCCAGACATCCAGGGATATTTGCAATACATACGTTCATCATCCTGCTCCTCCTCCGTGGCACCCCCGGCCAGAAGATTTTCATCGACATATCAAATGTAAAGAAGAAACGTCCCCCGACTCAGCCGTTATTAAGTTGGAAGTCAGCAACACAAATCCAGAAGTTTTTGTTTTAGAAGTCACGCATGACAATAGTGCAGTTTAATAGCATGCAATGGCGGCCCCATAAGCAATCCATCTCCTTATCCTGTTTACAGCATTACAAATTCCAAAACGCGATGGGAAATGCCGGCCATGATGATGATCGGGATGCGCATTACAAATGTTCCAGCAGCGGCAAAGCTGTATCACGGGGGGGAAGGACGTTTTTGCTCAGGATACGACGAAAAAGGCCGGGCGGTTTCCTTCGATGGCTACGCATATCAAATGTAAATATGTCATCTACGTCTGGAAGACGAAAGCTAAGCAAACTTACCCGTGACGCAGATGCAGCTCCGGCATCTGCAAGGGGATCTAAAATGCACACAGAGCATTGAAAGTTTTCTGCGAACAAGGATCTTATCGATCCATGACTAAAAATCGTAATCAGCGCGTTGAGATCAAATGCCCTCTCGTCCTGGTCCTGGAAACAAAAATCGCACAGCTTCTGCTGGCTAAGCAACACAGATTTTTGATGAATTTCCAGTATCTAGTAACTGCATCCCAGGTTTATTGCATTCTTCCAGACGCAAGCTGCATGTTTGCAATGCATAACGCGCAACCCACATTTCATCCGGAACTGGATGTGGAGCTCGCGCCGAATGTGCAGGAAAAATTGAGGAAGGAACAGAAAGCGCGGCTGGCAAACATCGAGGAGGACATGCTGATGGCCGCAAATAGTACCTCCTCACGGGGGCGGGCCGGGGCTTTCATGCCTTCAACATATTCGCGAGGCATTATGGGTGCGCACTACGATGAGACCCCGAGGCTGGGGATGCATTCGAATCCCAGCAGCAATCAGCCACTCAGTAGAACGAGGTCTGGCACTGAAAATAAACACGGAAGCAAAAATAATAACAAATCTTCACAGAGAACATCTACAGATGCGGAATCGAGAACACATTTTGACATTGAAATTGAGAAAAGATCATGAATTTGGACAAGCATGAGAAACCTGACGAAATACAACCAACAGAAAGCTGCAACATCTTGATACATAAATATCTAATATGAATATCCGACGACACACACCATCTGTCATAATCTTAATCTTTATCTTTATCTTAACCAATCACCATCTCATTTTCACAAAATTATTCTTCATGGATCTTCCGATGTTCATGTTGGTTTTCATGTGTGAGGATGGACATAATGATTATAGATCCATCATATTTTGAATCTCCATCCATGACAAACATGATATGAGAGAATGGATATGGATCTGGATATGGATCTGATTCCAAGAATCCGATGAATGTGGATCGAAATAATGTTTAACATCGTCAGAGATTTATATAAGCAATGCGACTCGCATTGACTCGCAAACCGGTCGCGTTTTGTCGCATTGCTCGCATTGCTCGCATTGCTCGCAAATCGCGAGGGTCGGCCAGCAGCCAGGTGCGCGGCAATGAAATTCGCACCATACCGGCGTTATTCGCGAACTACACGACGGCGCACTGGCCTAGGACAACGAACACACACCCACGCCAGCTTCGCCGCCTGCTAGAACTAGGTAGGTAGGCTATAGATAGCGATAGGATTAGGGCTACGACCTCGAGGTAGGGTCTGAGGGTTAGCACTCGCAGAAGAAGTTGCGAGAAGTACTCGCAAGACCTGCGACAGATCCGCGCGCTCGCAACTCGCAAGGCCTCGGATCGCTGTCGCATTGCTCGCATTGCTCGCAAATCGCGGCCGGAAAATCCTTATATAATTGACTGCATCGTTATTCGATTCATTAATTGTTTTCTTTCTTTCTGCCTGGTCATCATGTCCTGGCATGATTCAAATTGTCGTTTGGGTGTGGTCCGTCGTTCTCATCCTCTTGTCATTCTGTCAAAAATAGTTTGGATTCGGATTTCGGTGGATATCTATGATAAGTTGAATAATATTCTCGATTTGGTATCGGAATTCAGAATTTCATTGGTTTGATTGTCGGAATATAAAATAATCCATTTGGGTTTTGATTCATTAGGATATTTCTATTGAATCCAGATTTTGTGTGGTTATTGTGTTGCCACATTGAACTTGTGAATGGTGAAGCTGAAAAACAATCTGTCAGTTTTTTCTGTGACAAAATGCTTTTTCGAGAAGCAACGATGAGAACACATGAGAAAAGAAAAATCTCGAATGAAATAATTCTGAACATTTTCTGAAATTGTCGGCAGTCTTTTGGGAATATGAATCAATGGAAATTGGCCGATTTATGAATTCCTTCATGTGTTCATATGGTCGGTCCAACAATTATTCTATCATCGGAGATGCATATCATCTGAGAATATATCGATATATTTTGTTTTCTTTCTCGATAAATATTTTATATATTCTATCGAAAAACTTAAAAATTCATTGGAATTGATAAATTATCTCGGAAATGAATATGGGAATTAGGAAAAAGAAAAATTTGAATCTTTGTCTTAATCTAAAATTTGAATCTTTATTTAGAGCTTGGACACCCGTTAGAATAACAGCGCGCGGATATTGTGTGGATTTGGGTCCCTGGTGGCCCGCCCCTGGTGGTCCGCCCCTGGTTGGCCCGCCCCTGGCTGGCCCGCCCCTGGTTGGCCCGCCCCTGGTTGGCCCACCCCTGGTTGCCCCACCGACCCCTGGCCCAACCCTGGCCGCCCACCCTCCCTTGGCCCTCCTCTGGCCCACCCCTGCCCCACCGACCCCTGGCCCGCCCTCCCCTGGCTCACCCCCCCCTGCCCCACCGACCCCTGGCCCACCCCGGGCCCACCCTCCCCTGGCCCACCCCTGTGGCCCCTCCCCCAGTCCCCCCCCAAGCCCTTCCCCGACCGGGGCCATAGCAGCCTGGAAGGCCCCCCCCGGAGGTTCCAGGGCACGGAGGCCCGCCAGCTCCCAAAGTGGACGGACGCGCCTTTGATGATCGCCGTGGATGGGCCATAGCAGCCTGATAAAGCCCCCCGAGGGCATTTGGCAAGGCGCCAATCCCGATCGGATTCTCGATCATGCGGAAAACGCCCGGGCGGTTTCCACTTCTAAAAGCCCTCTAATTTTTCCGGTTTTATCGAAAAAGCCTCACTCCGATTTGCCCACGCAAGGATCAAGCGGAAGGATGGAGTCGGAGAAGCAACCCAAGCTGAAAGCGAAAGAGACGACGCAAGGGGAGCAGCATCCATAGAGGACAAGGCAAGCCCAAGAAAGGTAGGCGGTGGAGGAGAGGATGGGGCAGAACGAGGCAGCACCACAATGGAACTCGCATCGGAATGCTGCAAACATTTTCCGCGACATTCCGATGCGACCATGGAGGTGGCGCTACTTCGCGGTCGCGCGGAGCGACCTTTTAAAATCTATCCTCTAATCCTGGCCTCTAAAATTGTCCTCTAAAAGTGGCCTCTAAAAGTGGCCTCTAAAGTGCGTCTCTAAAACGCTCCCCTGAAATGCGTCTCTAAAACGCGCCTCTAAAACGCGTCTCTAAAACGCGTCTCTAATTTGCCCTTCTAAAAAGCCCTTTAAAATCCCCTTTAATTTCCCCTCTAAAATGCGCCTCTAATCTGTCCTCTAAAATTCCTCTAATTCTTTCGCCCGCCCGACCATTTTCGGATCAGGCAGCCGGCCCGAGGCATTTTCCGCTAGTAAAATTTTTTTAAAATGTCACTAATTCCGGGAATCGCGGGCCGGCTGGCTGGGTGCGGCACCCTTTGGGCACGCGCCGCATTCGGGGAGGGGGGCGCGGCATAGTGTGGCGCCCCCGCTTTTTGTTTTCCCGGGTCGGTGCCGTAAGCTTCCGGGCCGTCTCCCCTGGTTGTGTGCTCTCCCCCGTCCTCTTGGGGATGGGGGCCGCTTATCGTTGGGCCTTTTCGCGCGCGCGGCGCCTTTGCTTTTGGTGGTGGCCTGCCCTCGGGCGCTCTTTTCCCTTACCTCAGGGAATGCCTCGGGTCGGGCCCTTGCCCGGGCCTTCGGTTTTTCTTTGTCCGGTATCTTTGCAAGGGAGGGGGGTCCTGTGGTGTGGTTTGGCACACAGGGGCTGCTCCTCGTGGCCATGGCTCAAATCCACCGGGGCCCGGCGCCTTTGCATTTATGGGGGGCAGCGCGCAGCGGGCCCGGCTCTGGAAATCAGGCAGGCGCGAGGCCGGGGCTTTTTGGTCTTTCAAACACCACCCCGATCCCGGGCGGCTAATGAAGAGGGTAATCCCGGCGGTAATTTCCGGGGTTAATCTGACCACAACGAAATCGGGAAGGTTTCGTTGGTTTTGAAATTAGACCAAAAATTAGACTACAGATTAGACTATAAATTAGACCACAAATTACCCCAAAAACCCAAGGAATTAACCTGCCCCCGGGGGGCAGTCACTCCGCCAGAGCATTGGGTTTTCAGTTGGCGCCATTTGCCACCACTTGTCCTGCTTTTTCTCGGCAGGCCGCCCGCCCGCAGTTCCCGCCCGCCCGTGGCCTTTGCGTCTTTGAATGGATTCCCCCCGACCGGTGCCTTTCCCAATTTGCCCCGAAGATTGAAGGGGTGGCGCTCTGGAAACCCACGAACAACAGGCCCGCCGGGGTCGCGTTCCGGCCTCCGTTGTGATTTGGTGGAGGCCCCCCGCGCGCAGGCTTCGCAGGCTCCTGGGCCTTTCTTCGGTGCCGGGGCACCCTGTGGCGCCTTTCCCGGCGCGCGCCCGCCTCCCCTTTAGGGGGGCGCGGGGGGGGTGCCTGGAGGGCGGCGCCCGCGATGGCTATGCGCCCCCGGAAGTATGGTGGCACCCCCGGCGCGTTTTCTAGTCGGGCCCCTCTTGCGCCTGCCCTCCTTCGCTTTGGGGATTAGCCAAACTTCAGCCAGGAATTAACGAAATAGCTTGCCACGGGCCGGCTGCCTGATTCGGACTTCTAAAAGTCCTCTAAAGTGGCCGGGTAGGCGAAATCCCATTGAAAATCGCCTGTTTGGCGATTTTAGAAGATGGAATAGAAGAATCCGGGACACCAAAACCGGAAGCCGAACCGGAAGATTCTTCCGGTTCCGGCTCACGGGAAGAACATGGAAGACCACACGCTCAAGACATTTGTTTGTGAGATGGAAATGATGTTCATGTTCGAAAGCGAGAACATCGTCTTCCGCTCAGCGACAAACAAACACTTCTTTCTTCGGGATGCGAGGAGGCGGCGTGCGCGGAACACGTGCCGCTTCGCATCTGTGTGGTGCAGGCTGCTTCCCCATCTATGACCCAAGCGCCTTGCCACCTATGCAACCCCAAAGCTACGCCAATCCACGAAATAACAACCAAGATACTTTTCAACCTGGTGAAACCCTTTGAAGCGGAAACCAACCCAAATTTTTAAATTTTAAATCACATCGCAGAGCGCCGGGGCGCAAGGAAACACCGACCAACCGCCCGGCCTCCGAAGCAAAATAGCCCGGGGATCTTGGGCAGGGCGCGACGGGGCGCCCTGCCACTCGTCTGGAACGAGAATCACCGCGGCAAGACGGAGAGGGCGCCCGGAATTTTTGAAATCCCGGAAATTTTAGCGAGCTTTTAGAGGCAAAATCCGCCCGGGGTGTCTCCGCATGATCTCGATTCGCGGACTCGGCGGAGGGGGTCCGCGGATTTGTAAAAAGGGGGTCCGCGGATTTCAAATTGGCGGGCTCACGGATTTGTCGCGGATTTGTACCAAAAAATCCGCGCCCGCACGCTATGGTGGATTTTTTGGGTCAGGAAACGGGCGCCACAAATCGTGCCTGTCCAACAAATCCGCGGGACCTTTTTTTTGGCCAGTCCGCGAACATTTTTTTGCCTCCTTGAAGAAGGAGTCCCAAGACGGAGGCCTGGCCAGGAAATCCTGTCCAACGAACCTTCCAGGGCTGAAGGCTCCTGGCCACTGCTACAGGTGAGTGGGAGCCCTTCAGGACAGGGGACTCCCACCAACTCCGCAGTCTTGGGAGTCTGTCCCCGGCACCTGGCCTCCATGCCAGACAGACTCGCAAGGCCAAGGCGGAGGCGTGATTCCCAAGGCTGCAACGAAAAAATGGGCCGACCACCCACGAGCAATCGGCCAACATGCATGGGGCCAGGCCAGGCGTTTACCGGGGTCGGCCGCGATCAGGGGTCGGAACGGGGTCCCCACCCCCCCCCGCCCCTGGCCGACCCTCCCCTGGCCCATCCCCGGCCCACCCCTGGCCTTGGGCGGGGGGCTGGGGGTCGGCAAGAGAGATCGACCGCGACGAGAGAAAAACTGTCACACATTTTCCATTTGAGTCATAATATCCACACAATATCCGCGGCCGGGATTTCTAACTACCATCCAAGCCATAAATCTTTATCAATTTGATATTTTTGAAGATTCTTAAAAAATATCCATAATATATAATTCGACCCATCCTCACATAGAGATGAAATAAATATATTCGGAAGAGATCATTATGAAAATTTGGAAGAAGAATTTTTCAGATTCATTCCCATTTTCGACACAATTGAATTTTCTATTTCAATAATCTCATTCCGAATGAATAAATTCATTTCGATCGATGGATGGACAGAGAGATTTGAGGACACGACCTATCCTATGCATGTTCTTTATTCTTTTCAATCATTTTTTTTTGTAGATCCGACCACCCGATGGGACCTATATGTCACTCATCCATCAACATCCTATTCCCATGCATGAAATCCAAAAAATTAATTGAAATATCATCCTAATCGATGGATCACATGATGAAGAAGAAGATTCATGAATTCATCCAATTAAAAAAAAAATTCTTTATCTCTTCATCCGAATTCCATCACAATTTCGAGGACTAGAGATATGATATTTATCAGGATCATTTTCACAAGAAATTCACCCAACACATTCATACATAAATCTTTTCAGAGAATTCATATGACCTCAAATCGATTCGTTCGATGGTGATGAGAATTCTGTCTTGGAGAAGATAGAACTACAACTAGAGGATCCAAAAAAAAATTACGAAATTATTCAAAAAGAAAAACTTAAAATCTGGAATTCATGTGATTCATTCGAAAAGAATTTGATCGTGGGAACGAATCATATTTGTTTTCGTTGTATTGAATGATAGTTATGATTTGGGAAGCCCAGGCCTCCACGAGCGAACATCTCTAAAAAAATTTACCTGAGAGAAACTACAGAATACGTACCTTGTGACGAGCGGCCACGAAAAAAAGATCGAACCTACAGAATAAATCTGATTCTGAACAAGAGCAATACCAACTGCATGCGAGTGCAAAGCTGTTGGGGAGACGGGGCATTTTTGCATGTTTTACCCTACACCATGCTCGTTTTTTTTTTCGCAATTTATTCGTCTGATTCGGTTCTTCTAGCAAATCGACATCCTACAGAGACTTATGCATCATACAAACTAACACATGACGTCGTTCGTGGCTCAGCTTTGTTTTTTGCAAAGTCAAAACTTACCATGATACGTAAAAAGTGCGCGAATTATTGTACAGATTCTTCATGTTCATGCAGAGGTAGCTACAGATAGCAAGTAGTCGTAATCTCAATTCTTCACGAATAGTTCTTACCTATGTCCGAAATTAAGCTTGTTATTTTTACAGAATTTTATAATCGAAGTCGAGGAGTGCATAGCCGTTGCTGATGTTTTCAGGAATTTTAAGGAATTTCTTTCTTTTTGGGTAATGATATCATATATTATTTGCATTTGTTCAGGCTGCCGAATCTAAGTAAGTAAATCTTCTGTGTGTGTCTTGTAGCACGCTACTACCAAATCCAAATTTACCGCTGGCGCTTGCTCTGATGCTATCGGCGTTCGCGAATCACCACCCGGAGGAAGAATCACCTCTGGAACAAGTAGGCGAACTTCCAGACGAACGATCTACCGAACTTGCGGCTGTCGACGTCGCGCCCGCTCCTTTTGTTCATGTTGGTGTTCTTTGACGTCAGCAACAGGACGAGAAGAGCGATCGGCTCGATTACACGGGCAGTGCAAACACAATACGTGCGCGCTTAAGGGGTCTATCAGGAAGAAGGTTTTCTCGGCAGGTACCAGTAGTACTCGTTGCGGCATGTTGACTGTTGTCCTGAAGTGGATTTCCGCCGTTCCCGTTTATTCCGTTTTGCGAGTCATTGTACTGTTGTTTCCCAAATTCAGCCGCTTTTTTGCCGAAACCCAGTTCCTTCTTCTCCTTGCACCAGTTGTGCTTTTTGTTCCAGTATTGCTCTTCGCTACTCGCAGCAGCAACTGCAACACCATCGACTATTTGTATATCATCTCTCGCCGCAAGATCGTGCGCAATCAGCTCGCGCAAGACCTTTCCGCGATGCAGATCCAGGTCTGTGTCCCTTGTATAAAGGCCTTGCATTAGGACACCCATGCTGTTCTGCAATCTCTTATAGACCTCCTCGGCCTGGATCTTTATCCTGTCGGCCTGTGAGGGGTGCACTTTGTCCGGATGGAACCATCTAGCGCGATCCGTTCTCATGTACCTTACCAGATCGTCCACAAGCTGCTTAGTTTCCTTCTGCAACTGTTCCGCAAACCGAAAATCAGCACGTCTCTTCTCGAGCAGACCAGCACCCGGGAACAAGCAGCGTTTCCGTTTCATGTTCGAGCCTCCTGCTTGTGGTAGCGCGGTCTGTGCGCCGACGTCGCTACTTGTGCAGCAGCCGCCGTCGCCCAACATGCAGTGCTTGATTTCGTCCCGCATCGCCTTCAGCACAGGGAATTTCGGACCATGTTCCGTGTGTTCCAGCAGTCTGTTTGTTTTATGTGGGGCGATTTTTGCATGTTCAGCAGTTTGAATGATAGCTTCTATGATTCGAAGTTGTGAACTGAAGATCGCAATCATCTGAAGCTGACAGGAACCGTGATGGAGTTAGCAGTACTATAGCTATACTACAAAAAACACTCTAATAGTACCTCGTCTGAATCGGATAATCCAAGAGTTCGCAGGCGTGTTGCACCGCAAGTTCGGACCGGATGTATTTTTCGATTGAGATTTTTTCCGTTGCTTCGCACGAAACACGCGCTGGCCCCAAAGCTTTTGAAAGGATAGTGCGGACCCTGCTGACCTCCTGCAGCGCGCGCTCCTGGTGTGTCTCGGCCTCCTGGTGCTTGTTTGCGGGATCCACTCCCCCCTGCAGCCAGGTCAACTGCATGTCTTGCGTCTGGATTTTCGCGGAATTTTTGTCGAGCGCCTCTGCGCGCTCAGCATCAGTGATTGTAGTTCCAGATCTTGTAAGTGCGGGTCGTACACCGCGCAGCGCTGCACGAGTGCTGACGGTATGAAGGTGAAAGGAAAAAACGACACCTGCTGTCACCAGGGCAAAAGCTTTCGCCAGGTACAGGCGGTGGAGAGAATTTGTTCTTCGGCCCCCACGCATTTTATAATTTTCGGGCTGAGAAAAAATTCTTTTTCTGTTTGTGATCAAGATAAGATGTTAACACCTACGATGAATATTCTTACAATTTTCTATTTGAGGCCGATACCAATATCATGAGCAAATGGGTCAAAATATCGACAGAGTTGTAAAGGGATTTTTTATTTCAATGAATCTTACAAGCGTAAGGCAAAATAAAGGGAAAAATTAGTAGATTTTCCTATTTCAATGAATTATCTTACAAGCGAAAGGCAAAAGTAAAGCAAGGAGCAAAAAGCTGAAATTAGTAAATTTTGTTTCCAGATACTAAAATTTTGGAAGATGAAGATTTAGAGCGAAAGACGAGCAGAAGGAGTTATATGATCTGTCTACGACTGTTATTGCTGTGTAAAAATGGAAATGCACGTCCTGCTGTCTCGAGTCGCCTAGTACGCCTCCTTCATGCAAGTCACATCTTTAGACGAGACATTTGTAGAGATCCGTTAACAAGCGGAAGATCATGGCCTGTCCTCCCTCATAATGCGCTAAAAAATTGAAGTGAATATGTAATCTACCTAGGAGGACGGCTTCACTTTGACGTAACTAATTGGTCCTATGAGATCTTCCGGATCGGACTATGGCTATGGCGCAACGTGACTGACTACAGGTGTTGGGAAAACATTAAAATTGAAATTCTGGATCTTCATCTCATCTTGCCAAGAATAAGATCCGCCATACTTAAGTAGGTATTGGTATACCTGTACACATTGAAATCGATTGCAGTGTTTTTTTCCACCTACGGCATTGTACCTCGTATCTGTAAAAGGCCAGGCACAGCTGCTTAGATCCAGATCGATTAGAGTACCTAGTACTGGCTGCAAAATACATGATCCTTCCGAATAATGGTAGGCTGACACCTAGCAAAAATGTAGTTCTACTTTTATGCTCCTGCCGAGACAGGTACATGCAGGGTCACGCTTCGGTTTTTTCGAACAGTGGTAGTACTACTACAGAATCGCCACCCCCTGCTTTATCTTGACAAGGAGGGCGAGACCTCAACGCCTGGCGATGCCGTTTTGTGTGCTTTGCCTTTGGAAAAAGTTTGTGCTGCAAAAAAAACGCTCTTCCTATCATCCTGCGTGCTGTGATTGTGTTGGATTCCCGCGAATATACCCGGTGACAATTTTCCCACTCTGTCCAACGAAAATCTTTCGCAGCAGGGCTATCTGGCGCAATACCGCACTGCAAGTCAAGCCCAAAAAGATTGAAACCGTTAACGCCGCGATGAAGTCGAACAGCAGCCAGGTTATCATCATGGACGCGGCGAAGTAGGAAAAAAGACCGAGAATGAAAAAGCGGACCTGCAGATGAAGTTCGTTCAACTGGGTTTCTTGGATGAAATTCTTGGAGCAGGTAGGAGTCGCATGCAAGAACGATCGAGTTCGGTAGGGTTAGGGATAGTGATAATCTGAATATTAGGTGGACCGCTAATAAATCAGTGGCCGGGTTCGAGTAGAATGATATGAGTGGTCGGTGTAAGTATGCAAGTAAGTATAGGTTTAAGCTTCGCACTGGTGACATCAACTGATGCTGATGTATGAGAAAATACCACCGTCGACTGTAGCCGCTCCATGATCGCGATGGTGGCGTGCACGTGCTCGGTGTCGTCCCCGAGTAGCGCCTATCAAATGTAAAAGTGTCTGGGTCTGGAAGAATGCAACTTGTGATGCTGAATTTGGATTGAATTTGAATTGAAGTAGCGACGCCGCCCTGACGTGCCTCGGTAGCCGATCGCTCTACCAACCGGAGGTGCTAGTTACATGCTTACTTCTTCCTTCGTCGAGCACCTTCTTCGTCATACAAACCGGCTGGTGAGCAATTACCCGGACTGCCGGCCCAATTTGTGCCGGTTTTGGTGTTTTAGGGAGATACCCGCAACGCCCCCGCGGAGTTGGCGAAACCCTGATAGCGAGACGCAACCCTTGGCGAACCTGAACGACCTGAGACCATCCCCACCTTTGGATGTGTTGTCTCCCGCTTGTGCTGCGCGTTCTGCTTCGAGCCGCCCAGACCCTGTGCCCCGCGGGATCTCGGTTCGCACAGTGTTGGTTAGTACGCATGGGATCCTGATCGCGGACGGCGAGTTTGTACTTGGGGGGGCTACTTCTTTTCTTGAGGGGTCGAGGTAGTGGCATACTCGGCGCACTGCGTATATCTAAGTGAAAACAGGGGTGAGCTGTTGCAGTCCCGGGGTCCTGCTGCGCTCTGCTGCTCCCAATGATCATTGCCATTTGGGGTCAAGCTACCTGTTTTGTAACCATCCACGCAGGTCGGCTCCTATTGGGTTCGTTTTCAAAAAAAATTAGTTTTGCTCCAGCTTTCCGCTACAGGGCCTACCTCTTGGGTCCTCTGTCCTACTCGTTCTGGTCCAGGGTTGAGCAAGGCCCTGGCGAAGGAAGTGACTCGTCGGAAAAACAGATGGAACAAGCATCGCGCGCGCCCGAAGGCTGATCATTTTGCCGCTGTTGTCTCCTTGACTGTGGGGCCTGTTCTTAACGCGCTCACTCAGCATGACAAGTCTTCGCGTAGCATGACGCTCGTTCTACCCCATGCCTAATAGGGGACCGAAATCACCCGCGGGCCACATCGATAGCATGACATCACTGCTGCCGTGGCCTTCTCTTTCATGATCGCTTCGTTAGCAGGCGGCTTTCGTTCCATTTGCTTTTGGACTTCCCGCACCCCCCCACCCTCAGGAAACCCCCTTTCGGGGAGCAAGGACAAAAGTGCGGAATTGTGCGAACGTTAGGCCATGTATTTTGAAGGTTGCTCTCTTTTCCTTTGTGTCGCTCCGCTTGGTAGCTCTCGTCTCCCCTCGCCGTCGCCGGGTTCGAACAGGGCCATCGGGTGATAGTGGCCGTCTCGAGCAGGGACATCGTTTGACTTTTTCCTTTTTCTTTCTTTCCTTTTTGCATCTTTGTGCAACTCTACATGTACAGAATTTCAGTCAAGTACTGGCTTGATTTCAGTTTCGTTATCTCGCAATCTCGCTTGTTGTCGTCAGTCGATTTGCCGTCGCGCGCGCCACGGTTTCTGCCTGCCCGTGGTCGTCGTTTGCTACTTGATGCCGTCAGGGTGTCTTATTTGTTTTTCCGTTCCGCCTGGTTGTACGTGCGCCCTCGTATTTTTCGTGGGCGAGGACTATTGCTAGGTGGGGAGGAGGGGTTGGGAGGTATCTGTCGGGGTCCGACAATTGGGGTCCTTCTTTTTTTTTATGTTTTCGCATTTGCGGATGAGGAGGATGAGGAGGAAGAGGAGGAGGAGGAGGCTGGCTGGTTGCCGTTGTTCTGGATGCGTTCCACTGCGCGGAACAAATCGCTGACCATCGAGAACTGGCTCGTCGATGTAAACATGGAACCCAGCGGCCTCACCGGTTGTGTTTCCTTTTTCTCTGTTGCCACTGTTTCCTGCCTGTCTACTTCGGCTGCCCCGCCAAGCCTGTTTGCCGCTTTCGGGCCCCTCCGATCTCTCTGCGCAGCCGGTTGCTTCGTTCCGTGACTCGCGCCCGTCTCAGCTTGCTCGCCCTTCGGTGGTGCCACTTCTGCGGTGTTCGTCGCGACGGAACTAGCAGACTGCTTTGGCGACTTGCTCTGTTTAGGCGGTGGCTTGTTTCTCGCCGGTTTGGCTTCGTCTTGTTTTTTGCTGGTTTGCTTCTGTTTTTTGCTCACCGTCTCCGGTTGCTCCTCCGACTCCTCTGTAAGTCTCTTCGTCCCGCTCGCCTTGGGTTTCGGCGGTTTGCCTTCCGGTGCCTTCGGTTTCGGCTCGGCTGCCCCTTTTGCTTTTTGCTGTGCCGTGGCCTTTGGTGGGGGTTGCTCCTCTGCCGCGGCTACCGGTGGCTTCGGTTTCGGCCCGGCCGCCCCCTTTGCTTTCTTCGGTGGCGGACCTTTTGCTGGAGGTTGCTCTTCTGCCGTGGCTACTGGTGCTGGTGGTGCTTTTCTGTTGGGTTTTCTCTTTTCTGTTGGATTCCAAAAAAATCTGTATTGCATGAGCAGCAAAGGAAGTGCAATTTTTGCTACGCGGAGAGGGTATCTGTCATGCGGAATAGGCATCGCGAAGCCCTCAAAAAATCTGTGATGCTAGGGCATGCATCACCGACATCATCGTGGGTCATGGAAAATATGCATGACAAGTCTCAGAATCTTCCAGACCCAGACATTTTTACATTTGATAGCGCCTTTCCCGGGCCCCAGAGGCAGGTCAGAGTGGAGATCAGTATTACCAGCAAATTGAAGCCAAACGCGCCCGAGCTGGCGGTCAGGAAGAGGAGCACAATCAGTGGGTTGTATCAAATGTAAAAATGTCTGGGTCTGGAAGATTGCCAGGTTTGTCATGCACGTTTTCCATGACCCATGAGGTCTGGCATGTAGGACATAGCATAACAGATCCTGTGAGAGTTCTATCATGCCTATCCTGCATGAGAAACTGCCTCTCGATTACGTCAAAAGTGGACAGCTTTTGGTAATGATGCAACACAGACTTTTACATGATTCAGATTTAGCATGACAAGTTGCATTCTTCCAGACCGAGACATTTTTACATTTGATAGGTTGGTTGACCGCGCAATGTCCATGGTAACCAGAGTCGAGCTGAAGCCCGCGAGCAAACCGGCGACCTGGGCGAGCTTGTCAAAAACCATCATAAAATAGTTCAGCTCGTACTGCCGGAGCTCCAGAGACTGCAGGTGAAACCCCGTGAGCACGTTGCCCTTGCCGGCTTGCAACATGTTGTTGGTTTTGCGCCGTACGTTTTTCGAGTGTTAGCTGTTGGTCGTGTCAGCCGCCGCAAGATCGATGAGGGCTCCGTGGTGGTTATGTATTTTTCTCAGAGACAACCTCCGATGATCATGTTGACCAGCCGTGCCGTAGCTCCTAGATCAAAATTTGTCGTGTGCGAAAGCGAATTTGTACAAATTATGCTGGTACTCATACTACATTTCAACAAGTACAATTTGAGCTTCTGCTGTGCTTTGCCCAAATGGCTTCTGCTGTGCTGTCCCTTCATGATCTACAACTCTCGAGACGTTGACACAGACGTTGACACAGACTACTCGCTCGGCTTGCTGCTATATGGCCATTCTCTCTGCATATTTTCAAATGATGAGGGTCTCCAGGCATAGGCATTGCGCTGCTTTACTTACTTTTGTGATGTGCCTTCGTCATGCATGGGATGCATTTGGGCCATGCGCGTCAAGTGATGTAGTTTCGAAGGCGGCCATGTCGCCGCAGCGAGGACTATCCCGCGCACGGACTCGGGTCACTTTTGAGTCTTTGGCGAAGACCACAGGGCTTCGGAGATGATCACGTCCCCCAAGAAAAGCCGAGCGGCTTTCCGCAGCTTCCTGCCTTCCCCATGTGCGGCGGAGTTGCAGGCGGCTTTCCCCGACTCTTCGATGAGACAGAAGAAGTCGACGGTCTGGCTCTGGGTCACATCCACAATGGCTCTGCGCTTTTCGCTCGACACTCCCCGCGCAGCTCCCTCGACAGTCAGAGGACGCGCGGGCGGCCGAGTTGCCAGGCTGCTTGGCTCATCCCGCCGCCCCCACTTCGCTGGGAACATCAGCGCCCCCGCTTTCCCCCTCAATTTCCGCCCTTTCCTAGCCTGTCAGATTTTCTGCTTCTGCGCAACGCTCTCACGCGCTTGCGTGAGCAATGGGCGCCATTCCAAGCGGGCCACGCTTCAGTAGCGCAGCCACATGCGACAGAGCCCCTTTCGGCGAAGCCTGCGCGCAGCAGCCCCATCGGTACATATTGCCCTGGCTGGGTTTGCTGAGAAAAGCTTCCCAGGCCATGGCCGCTTTTGCTGTGATAGAGCTAAAACGAACTGGAGGGGTTGGGCACGCTGGCAAAGCAGGAAACTAGGGGCCGGCTGCAGCGGCCTACGCCTTCTCCTCCCTACCTCTAGCGCCGGTAGGTCCTGGGGCCATGCGAACTTCGTCCGTAAGCAGGCCAGGATGCCCGGGGCGCCGGCGGAAAGATGTGCCGAGGTCTTCCGAAGTTGGCAACTTTCTCCTCTGCGAGACCCTTGCTGAGGACCCTCCGGGAGGGGTAGCCAAAAACACTACTTTTTGAAGCTTCCCCCACTGCTACGAGGGTTCCGGAAAAAACTCCTTTTAGGGGTCTCGCGCATGGGCCTCTCTTCGCAGAATCTAAAGAAACTGCGGAGGCCCGGGACCGGGACTTCTAGAAAAATGGCGCCGGGGGCTCAGCTTTTTGGCACAGCGTGCCGGCAATAAGTAGCCTGCCCGCCCCTCAGAAGGCAAACTGCCCGGTGGACGTTGACACAGACTACTCGCTCGGCTTGCTTGTACGTGCGATTGAGGAGAAGCACTACCGACATCTAACTTTGTATGGATATGGTAAACAGTCGCAGTTGCTCACAATACACTTCATCGCAGTAGGCCAAAACATACTCGAGGAAAGAAGTTATTTTATGATCTAGTCAACATCTTCTCCGACGGATAGATCATCCTATGGATGATCATCGTTGGATGTGCGCTCCGGGAGTCAGGAGGTGCAGGCGCCCGCGACCAAGCATGTGGAGAGCCTACCCCACCGGCGGAGACGCAACGCATCGACGCGACCCAAAGAACCCTACGGCACCAGCTGGAGATGAATTTGGGCACCGAACAGCCGCCCCACACGCAAGAGTGCGTGCGACGACACCGACTGAGATGCCAAAGACTGTCACACAGCATCCCAACAAGGCTCCAAAAGGGCGAAACAAAGCGCCTTCGCCCTGGCCCTTAGCAAAATCCTTGTCAACTACCGAAACCACAAGAGCAGCTAGTGGCAGAAGCGCTGCCCAAGAATCAGCGTAAGAACATTTAATATAGGAAATAACTCCCCGGAAGCTCCGGCTTCACTTCGGATACGTAGTGCGCTTGACCACTCGCACACTGATGAAAGAGGTCTCAACCCTGACAACTCGGCCGGGATGCGGCCGGGGAAATGCTGGAAAGTCATCGAGCAACAAGAAGTACTCAGATCAAGAGCCCACGGGGATGAACGCGCCCCCAGGTCAAAGACCTGCATACCAAACAACTATCCAGGAAGGAACCTTCCAAAGCACAAGAGTAGACCTCGCGGCGGTGGCCACAACGCCCGCGCAAGCTGTGTGTTTCAAACGGAAATAATAACTTCGGCGCGGGATCCTTTCCGAAGACACTGCGTGCAAAGAAAACTCGGAGCCACCCGGCACCATGACACAGGGAAAGAGAGTCCGGAGCCCATGAAAAGATTGGAGCCGTCATCTGCGACACCCTTCCGGAGATGCGCGCGAACTCACTAAGACTGCCTCTGGAGCAGTAAGCAAACAACACCCACCTCAGCGACGATGGCCGTGAGGACCTCGAGAAACACTAACACCCATGACCATGCCAAATGGACCTCGAGGTAATGCTTGTGATCCGGTCAACGCGCATGCTGCGACATCAGAAAGAAAAGGACCAAGCCCTGCAGGGAAGGCGCAGTGCCCCCTACAATCCTGCCAAGAATCCTCACACACACATACGAAAGTTTGCCCGATAAACATGAGACACCCAACAAAAACGCCCGACGACCTCCTCTCTCCAGGGACTAACACTTCTCGCCCCCTGAACCGAAAAAGGCGGGCAAAGGATTCGGAAGAGGATACCACATCGCTGCGTAATGATGCAACCGGATCGACTCTTGACACAACACTCCTCGCACCCTGTACAACAGGGATCTGAAGATGTCCTAAAACCACAGGCAAACAACATAGGGGCACGAAGCTCCATATAGAAAGATCACCCCCTCCAGAGGAGAATCGGAATACCTTGAAAGAAAACATCCCGACAGGGGAAAACCTGCGCCACATGCGCCATCGCTGACCTTGGTCATTTCATCTCAAGCCCTCGACTCGGCTCGTGGAGCTAGGGACGGCAGAAACCCGGAAACCGGAACCAAAAGAATCCGCGAAAACAAAACCCCGGCGCACGAGGCGCCGGGCGCATCCCTAGCCTTTCCATCTCGCGCCTGCCCTCTTTTAGGTTTAACGGATTCAAACCGCCAGTGCCACAAAGCCGAGCAAGGTTGAAATGAAAATAACCAAGGTCAGAATGGCGCCCCATGTCGAATACAACGGAGCAAAACCTTGCAAGTAGACCTCGAGAAAGAAGCCTGCAAGGGCAAGCACATCTCGAAAATGAGTAATAAAGTGAGACCCACAAGAAAACCAAAGCCGGCAGAAGCCGGAAATTAGAGCAGAAAAGCAGCCTGCAGCTAGACCCTGAAATCCTTCTCCGCACCCGGGAGAACCTGGGGCAATAGACTTCTTGCCCTCACAAGTGGAAATCCAAGAGAAACCCACTCCCCGAGCGGGGAGAGTGGAGAAGCCCCCGAAGAAACGGCATAAACGCGGCCGATGCTCCCTCACCAGCACGAGAGATGTGTGGCGATAAACTGCTCCAAGCCCGACTAACAACAGGACTGAAACACGCTCGCTGAGAGACACAAGGGGGATACTCCGATTTGTACGGGGAAAGCGCGGCAAATAAAAATGCGAAATCAAGCAGAGACTCACTCCGCCATCACAAACGGATGCGAAAATCAAACAAAATCGACCCCGAAGGGGAAATGGATTCCCTACTCTCTCCTCGCAAGGGGGGAATAGGAGGCCACTCGCAAAGAAATCATCCGAAACAGGACGGAGCCTCCCTCCCTCGAGCTGGAAACTAGAAATCTGGGGCATACTTCAAACCCCCGGACTTAGGGCGAAGCCCCCCGCTCCAAAATTGGAGAAAATAGAAGACGCCCAACATAGTTAGTCCGGAACTAGGACCGGAGTTACATTCTCCCTCTCCAGAAACGGGAGAAAACCGCACAAATCCGACATAGTCCGCAACTCGGACTGAAAATAAATGTCCCTTCTCCAGATCGGGGGAAAATAAACAGGAGAAATCAAACGTAGTCCGAAGCTAGGACGGGAACTCAAATCCTTCTTCTCCAAACCGGGAGAAATCACGAGAAATCCAAACAAGCCCGAAACTTCTAGGACTGGAAACAAAATCACTCTCCTTCTCCGGAACGGGAGAAATCTGGAGAACTCCAACCTAGACCGAAACTAGGACCGGAAATAAACTCAATTCTCCCTCTCCGGAACGGGAGAAAACAGGAGAAATCCAACCTAGTCCGAAACCAGGACTGGAAATAAAATCACTCTCCCTCTCCGGAACGGGAGAAAATAGGAGAAGTCCAACCTAGCCCGAAACTAGGACTGGAAATAAAACCACTCTCCCTCTCCGGAACGGGAGAAATCAGGAGAAGTCCAACCTAGCCCGAAACTAGGACTGGAAATAAAACCACTCTCCCTCTCCGGAACGGGAGAAATCAGGAGAAATCCAACCTAGCCCGAAGCTAGGACTGGAAATAAACTCTCTCCCCCTCTCCGGAACGAGAGAAATCAGGGGAGACCAATCATAATCCGAAACTAGGATTGAAAATAAACTCTCCCTCTCCAGAACTGGAGAAATCAGGAGGAAATAAATCGGCCTAAGGCAGAGCAAAATAGCAGCTCTAATCACCCTCGGCGAATCACAATCAAGCTACCATCGGCAGGGGCGCAAGTCCCTGAAAACCCAGCATGTCAAACACAGAGCAGGAAAATCAACGCAAAACTGCGCCCCTGCCTGGTTCATATTCATGCTACTCAGGTTTTGGTTACCGTGATGGGCGGGTTGAGCCCGCTCATAAAATATAGACCGACCACTGTCGGCCTTGACTCACAGGCTCGCAAGACCACGCGTGCCCGGTCATACATTTAAAGTAAGTACAATACAACCGGGACGACCACACGTGACGGACGGTGCAGCAGGTTGACCAAACTTGGTTGCGGTCAATCCGACGGATGACGAAAAGAATGAGAAGAACGATTTTTACTGCATGTGAGGATGAATTTTACCAGCACAGACGAAATTTTTTTCTTTCTGGTAACACTACATCACGAGTTTGCGGCCTCGTCCACGTCCTGGAAAGGAATGACTGAGCTGCGAGTGAAACATGTTTCTATTTGTGAAGTCTTGTTCATGCAATAGCGGTACCAGCGCAGCATGAAGCGGCATCCAAGATCTAGGTAATAAATTCGTTAGCTGTTGTTTAAAGCTAGTAAGCAAACCGGAACCTGTAGTCCTGAAGTTCACCTACAAAAACGTGGAGCGGTGCCGTGTATTTGTTTCGTATTCATTTTCATACATTGTCAGTAGAAAACGAAAATCTCATCAGTAATTCATAAAAGTCGATGCCGATATGAAACGCCAACTCCGTGGTCGCAGAAAAAAATAAAAAAGTAAAGCAGAAGAAGTACTTCATATACGTATTTTACGTACCGATGAAGTTGAAGAGAGGCAATTCGGGTAGCTTGGGGCGTGCCAAGCTGCATTTCTTCTTTATCGCTAGATATGAGTGAGTCGCTATATTTCATCTTGGATCAACAACAACATGTTGTCGCTATGTGTCTTATTTGAAAGTAAGTAGCAGGAAACTCCACTGAATAAAGTAAACTGAGGTCAGCACAGGACTGTATGTAGACACTGTCGAAAAGATGAATGAAACAGACCTTCTACTTCGCACGATGACATTCCCTCGCCACATCACCAGTCGGATGAAGAGGGAGAACTTTTGTAGCTGCTAAAGTAGTACTCGTCTTTTTTCGAAGCCCAATGATGAAACTCCGTGTCCATTTCCCACGGCTTGCGCTCCCAGTTAGCTTCAATCGCGTCGAAAGCATTGACAACATGCTCTTCGTCTTCTACTTGGGTACTCTTGCTCGCGTCCTGAGCCTGCCGTTGTTCGTGTTGTTTTTCACGATGTTCATCTATCTTACTATTTACGTGCACTTTCCTGGTTGGATCACACAACAACGCTTCCAACCCGAATTGAAAGCCCCGGATCACCCTGCGCAGCCACGCGAAGTCGTGCTTCTTCAGATCGATGGTCAAGCCGATCACCCACTCGTGCTCAGCGATCTGCTTGATGGCTACGTGAAAGTGCCCGGACGAGCGCGAAATCGGGCCGTGGCCGCCGAGCCGGTACCCCCCTTTGCCGCTGTACCAAACGGAGTCCGGAACCTGGGTCATGGCGAGGGGACGGGAGCCCCGGGGAAGCTTGTCGAGGATCTGGAAATTCACGAGCGTGCGGTCGTGGCTCGTCACCGGATTGAAGACCTGCCAGTCGCGATTCCGGATCTTCTGGTGAAGGTCGAGTAAAACCGAGATGAAGTACCACTGTGAAAAATGCCTTGACCCCCAAAGTTGCAAAAATTTGTGATGCAAAGTTTCCAAATGAAAACTTTTTGTCATGCATGAAGGGAGTATGAATCTTTCTGATGCAGAGTCTAGCTCTAGGCGTGTATCGCATCGCTTGCATGACAAGCGCCGCTCTTGCTGGGATCTTTTGCAATACAAATTTTTGCTATTCAGCATTGGAAATTTGTGGTGCTTATAGATGCAAGAGCAAGAGGGCGAGTGTTTCATTTGGAAAGGTTTGCAATACAAATGCTCCCAAGTCCCGGGGTGGGGGCATCTTTCATTGTGATAAGAAGGTCGCAGACTCTAAGGGAATCTGCAGCGCCAAGTCGCGCCAGTCGACGAAGAGATATGAACTGCAAAAGTATCGCACTCGTATAAATGCATGACAAATTTCCTCAGCATGAGAAATAAAATTTGTAATGCGGATGTGCCTCAAGAAAGAGATTTGTAATGCAAGACTTGCATTTATACGAATACGATACTTTTGCACAGGATAAGAGACCTGGAAAGTCAAGTTTTTGTTTTCGTGGTTTTGGTTATTTTCCTTTTTATTTGAACTCGAGGCCTCGTCTACTTGCAACTTTTTTCTTTCGTCGAGTCACCTTCGACATCCACGGACTTGGACAATTATCTTCGTATTCAATTTTTCTGCGAAACAAGAAAAGAAAGATGCAGCTCAACTAAATTATCATGTCTTATACCAACAGCGTCGTTATCCCGGTTACTATCTCGCTGCGGCACGTACAGGGTCGACTCGAGATATTCCACTCGACTCGCCCGCGCTTCGGTATGCATTGCAAATATGTCTGGCTCTGGAGGGTTGCAATTTGTGATGCGTGTTGCGGATCCTACAGAAATCTGTATTGCATGCCTTGCAAAAGGTGCCCATTTTTGGCTAATAATGCTGCGAGAGCATTTCTCATACAGAACAATAGGCATTACCAAGGGGCTGCAGAACCTGTGATGCTAGGCCCTGCGTTCCAGACTTGGTGGAGCTTGGAAAAGCTGCATCACAGATCTCGCAATCTTCCAGACCCAGAAACGTTTGCATTTCATATTCAGCCATCATCATCAACCCCACCAGCACCACTTCCAGCGGCACCCCGTACACGGTGGAGACGAGTTTTAACACTTTCACCGCGTCCGAATCCAGCCACAGGTCGTGGTCGAGGCCGCGACCCCGGTCGGCGAAGGACACGCCACGTAAGGAGTACCGGTGTTCCACGGAAAAGCGGTCGCGGGGAATGTCCAGATGAACCGGGTCAACCGTGAACGCGTTCCAAAGTCTCTGCTGCAGCTCCTCCGTGGTGAAATGCTTGGGGAATATTTGGTGGTGCATCGGATGATCATGATCGCCTGCGACAACATCGTTTTTGTACACCGATATTTCATTTACTCCTGCTGCTTGTTTGATGGAAGAACTCTGGTTCTTACACTGCTGGGTCGTGGAGATCTTCTCACCAGAGGCCGTAGCACTAGCAGCTCGCTCACCTTGGCGCTGCTCCTTCTTGTCAACACCGACCACATCAGAATGTTGTTGATCTTCCATGTACAGACTCTGGAGCCTCTTCCCGGAATAAAGGGCGAGCAAATCATTCACGAGCGGGTAGTACGTGAAGGCGTCGCCCACACTGTGATACATCCGCAGCGTCATGAAACTGACCGCACTCGGAAGCTGTTGTGGCGGCTCTTGCAGTTCTTGATCTTCTGTAGCTTGTACTAGGTCGTGGTCCAGCTCTCCGTTTTCATTCGCATTTATTTTTTCATTTCTCACCCTATTTGCATTTTCGCCACCCACATCAACCTCCACTCGTTTCCAGCCGGGAACCAAGCAGGCCGCGGCGTGGTGGTAATACAAATTTTTGTCTTCGAACGGGTCCGCGTCGTACACTACAAGAGTGCCCTGATTTTCCAACTTGAACCAGATATGCCGCGCCGGTCTCCTCGCCCGGACCGCGTTGCGCTTGCTGTACCGGTAGTAGAGCCGGTCGTCGCTCAGATCGTACTCCTCGCCGAACTGGGTGTAAGTGGAAGTTGTATTTCCTTTATTTCTCGTAGTTGTGTCGGCAACATCTCCTGGTGGTTTTTTATTTTCACCAGCCACATCTTCTTCTTCCACTTCCTCCACCGCGACCTTATCTACCGCGAAGCACTTTACGTGCCACAGGGCCGCGCACCCGGTGGGGGGCAGGACCCAGTGCTTGCTGCAGAGGTTGACGCATTCCCCGATTTGCTTGTTCCTTTCGTCCACCCAAAGCAGCCGGTGTCGTATCACTTTTGCGGGGTCGTCGGGGTCCGTCACCTTGTCCAGCAAAATCGACACGAGGCCGCCGCAGCTGTGACCGGTGATAAACAGCCAGACGGTGTTCTCGAGCTGGGCCTGGAATTCCGCCACGTGGATCTGCAACAGCCTCCCGTCTATCAAATGTAAAAATGTCTGGGTCTGGAAGAATGCAAGTTTGTCATGCTTGTCTGGCATGACTCTTAAATCTGTCATGCACATTACCAAAGAGCCCCACTTTTGTGTCATGCAGAAACGTAGTTTGTCATGCAGAATAGGCAACACCTAGAAGCTCAGAAACTTGTCATGCTGAGCCAGCAATTGTGGCCTCCTCATGATACGCCACACAGCATCACAAGTTTCCAGACCCAGACATTTTTACATTTGGTACCGTCGGCGGGTTGCTCCTCCAACTGGTCGCGGATCTGCGGCATTTCGGTCGTTATGCTGTGCAAAAGTATCGCACTCGTATAAATGCAGGTCTTGCATTACAAACAAGGTCCGAGCACGGGGACAGAGTCCCCGTGCGGCGACCTTCCGGCATTTGTCTGGGACGAGTTCGGGGGTTGTGGTGGCTGGCACAGGGCGGGCAGGCCCCTGCAGCTCGGTGCCTCTGTGTGCCCTGCGCTCCCTGATCCGCGACAGACCTACGGACGGAGCTCCTCAGCTTGCCCACACTAGATCCGCTGGCCCACCGCGAACAGTGAAACAAAGAGAAAAGAAAGGAAGAAGCTGGCGCCGGG